>OY720394.1:22571806-23056806 GCA_963082905.1 Oligia fasciuncula | reverse complement strand
TAACCTAACCTAACCTAACCTAACCTAACCTAACCTAACCTAACCTAACCTAACCTAACCTAACCTAACCTAACCTAACCTAACCTAACCTAACCTAACCTAACCTAACCTAACCTAACCTAACCTAACCTAACCTAACCTAACCTAACCTAACCTAACCTAACCTAACCTAACCTAACCTAACCTAACCTAACCTAACCTAACCTAACCTAACCTAACCTAACCTAACCTAACCTAACCTAACCTAACCTAACCTAACCTAACCTAACCTAACCTAACCTAACCTAACCTAACCTAACCTAACCTAACCTAACCTAACCTAACCTAACCTAACCTAACCTAACCTAACCTAACCTAACCTAACCTAACCTAACCTAACCTAACCTAACCTAACCTAACCTAACCTAACCTAACCTAACCTAACCTAACCTAACCTAACCTAACCTAACCTAACCTAACCTAACCTAACCTAACCTAACCTAACCTAACCTAACCTAACCTAACCTAACCTAACCTAACCTAACCTAACCTAACCTAACCTAACCTAACCTAACCTAACCTAACCTAACCTAACCTAACCTAACCTAACCTAACCTAACCTAACCTAACCTAACCTAACCTAACCTAACCTAACCTAACCTAACCTAACCTAACCTAACCTAACCTAACCTAACCTAACCTAACCTAACCTAACCTAACCTAACCTAACCTAACCTAACCTAACCTAACCTAACCTAACCTAACCTAACCTAACCTAACCTAACCTAACCTAACCTAACCTAACCTAACCTAACCTAACCTAACCTAACCTAACCTAACCTAACCTAACCTAACCTAACCTAACCTAACCTAACCTAACCTAACCTAACCTAACCTAACCTAACCTAACCTAACCTAACCTAACCTAACCTAACCTAACCTAACCTAACCTAACCTAACCTAACCTAACCTAACCTAACCTAACCTAACCTAACCTAACCTAACCTAACCTAACCTAACCTAACCTAACCTAACCTAACCTAACCTAACCTAACCTAACCTAACCTAACCTAACCTAACCTAACCTAACCTAACCTAACCTAACCTAACCTAACCTAACCTAACCTAACCTAACCTAACCTAACCTAACCTAACCTAACCTAACCTAACCTAACCTAACCTAACCTAACCTAACCTAACCTAACCTAACCTAACCTAACCTAACCTAACCTAACCTAACCTAACCTAACCTAACCTAACCTAACCTAACCTAACCTAACCTAACCTAACCTAACCTAACCTAACCTAACCTAACCTAACCTAACCTAACCTAACCTAACCTAACCTAACCTAACCTAACCTAACCTAACCTAACCTAACCTAACCTAACCTAACCTAACCTAACCTAACCTAACCTAACCTAACCTAACCTAACCTAACCTAACCTAACCTAACCTAACCTAACCTAACCTAACCTAACCTAACCTAACCTAACCTAACCTAACCTAACCTAACCTAACCTAACCTAACCTAACCTAACCTAACCTAACCTAACCTAACCTAACCTAACCTAACCTAACCTAACCTAACCTAACCTAACCTAACCTAACCTAACCTAACCTAACCTAACCTAACCTAACCTAACCTAACCTAACCTAACCTAACCTAACCTAACCTAACCTAACCTAACCTAACCTAACCTAACCTAACCTAACCTAACCTAACCTAACCTAACCTAACCTAACCTAACCTAACCTAACCTAACCTAACCTAACCTAACCTAACCTAACCTAACCTAACCTAACCTAACCTAACCTAACCTAACCTAACCTAACCTAACCTAACCTAACCTAACCTAACCTAACCTAACCTAACCTAACCTAACCTAACCTAACCTAACCTAACCTAACCTAACCTAACCTAACCTAACCTTTTTTTTTTTTTTTTTTTTTTTTTTTTTTTTTTTTTTTTTTTTTATACGTGGAGAAATGCTCATGCATTCTGCACTACCACGGGGAGATAGTGCAGTTATGTGGGACTCTAACCCACTAAAACTCCACGGTGTCCTCCTCTGCCGCTTATGGCGGGAACACGGGCACGCGTTAGCACTCATCCGTGAACCCGCCGCGGCTGTCCGTCACCGGACCCTCCTCCGGGGAGTACTCCCCATCACCGGCGCACCAGAACACATAGCACGCCGTGACCACCCCAGGGACCAAACCAGCACATGGGCGCCAGACGACCCCGTCTCTGCCACCCTTGGTCCCCCTGCGACGGGTCAGGTCATTGGCCCCGCCGCCTGCCAATTTTCGGCCGCAGAGGATAGGGAGAGTGGCCAACGTCATACCAACACTCCTCTTCCCCTGCGGCCCCACCGCGTCCGCCATCGAACGGTGGCGACCCCGTCAAGGCCGCGGAAGGTAGGGAGAGCGGCGCACCGTAATACCGGCACTCCTCTCCCGCCGCGGCCTCCAGCCCTCAGCCGCGATGCCTCCGGTACGACATCGCGGCCCGCCTCAGTTGCGATGTCGCCCAAGCGGCACCGCAACCTACATGTTGGCCGCTACGTCGTCGGCTTGTCGGCAAAAGCCCTGACGAGCGGCCCCTCCTCGGGTTCCTCTTCGCTTCACCGTGGGTGTCCAAGCCACGGCTACTGAGCCCCCCCGCCTCGACAATGCGGGAACCCACCGGGGGGGAACCTAACCTAACCTAACCTAACCTAACCTAACCTAACCTAACCTAACCTAACCTAACCTAACCTAACCTAACCTAACCTAACCTAACCTAACCTAACCTAACCTAACCTAACCTAACCTAACCTAACCTAACCAGTCTGGCTTCACCCGCCGCCCCGAACGCCACGAAATAACCGCGCTCCGTAAGTTAAAACCGCAAAAATAGCAAAAAGTGTTCAAAGTGATTAGTGCTATACACCAAAACACGCGGAATCGCGAGGCGAACACGTTCGTGGTAAAAGTTTTGTGATCGGTCCACGCAAGTGAAAGTTATCACCGAAAAAGTGAAATTCCAGGAACCATAAACCTAAAAAGTGTTATAACTTAAAAACTGCAGCGGCGACACGGTGATTTTAAATAACCACCAGGACAGCACCCTCGAGACCTGCGATTCTGTGGAAAATCCAGAATTTTTCCCCGCAGGCGCGCGGAAATACAAGCAAAAACAAACATCTGCGAGACGAGTTCCCGTTCCAGGGGCATAAAGTTATCCCTGACTACCTACCAGCACCACTGACAACTCCCCGAGAAGGAGAACGAGGAGAAGACCCTGGAGGTATTTTAAAAATCTAAATTCAAGCCTAGATTGACTAGTTTATTAAGAAAACAAACTTGACGTGCGGTCGTGAAAATGACATAGTAATTTTCCGACCTAGATAATTCCAAATTATCAGTGGCGACCTAGGTTGAAACTTCCTGGGAAGATAGCTTGGACGTCCCCAAACCCGTATCTGCGAAAAGAAAAATTTTAGGACCATAAGTTTAGAAATTTTAATAACTTCTGTAAACCGCCAAATAATTTCCGGCCGCAAGATAGGTTGTTTCCTTCGAAAGAAATTATAACCTACGTCATAGTTTTTATTTTAATTGTATAAATATTTTTTATTTTATTTTATTTATAAGTTAATTTATTCAATACCACATTAAGTGTCAAAACTTCTAGCCCCAAATTTGATCCAAAATTGATAACAAAATTTTTAAATTTTTGTCTCCAACCGGGAATCGAACCTGGGACCTAAAAAATATTAAAAACGCCCATATCTCGGGAACGGAGTGAGATAGCCCATTTTTGACCACACCCTGTAGATCTATACTTACGTATAGATATACAGCAACCCTCTCCTAACCACCCTCTTTCGAACCCCCCCATTTCATTAAATTAATCGTTTAATTAACTAAAATCCCCCCCCCTACCCCGCTACCCCGCTCCCCGCAAGCATCTTCCGCGGGCCACTTTATCATCACTATATTATATGTATATGTTATAACCCCTCAAAGTAACCAACCCCCCCCCCCATGTAATCGCCCCCCCCCTACCCCTTACCGCTCACCTGCAATAAATTATTACTTTATATTGTGTATTACTGTGTATTACTGTGTATTATTTTATTGTATATTATTGTGTATGCAGCAGCAGTCCCCCAGTCACCCACTTTTTTAACTTTCTCCCCCGGAACTTGTTTACCCCCATTATCTCGGGAACGGCTGGGAATATCCAAATTCTGAGTAAATTTTCCCCCCCCCTATAACCCCCCTCTCATCCTAAACCTATATTGATATAAGACCCCTAGACCCCCTTTTGGACCCCCTCCGTTAGTGACCCCCAAATAAACTTTTCAGTACTCTATTAGACATTAGAATCCCATAGCCCACTTACACTTAACCCCATTATATCCCTCCCCCCCCCCTTCCTATTTATTGCTACAAGGCTACCTCACCCCCCCTGGGTCTAACTTTTGAACCGGTGATCTTGGACCCATCAAGTTTGGGGTCCCTGTAACCAGCTTAAAAAGACCTGTCTTTTGGCTCCGACCAATTTATTAAATTATTTGTTGCGTGTTGTTTTTATTGTTACTGTTTATACATTTTACTTTTAAAAAAAAAAAAAAAAAAAAAAAAATTTCGGCCTGAAAACTGTACAGGAGGATAGCTTGAGTCGAGCCCAGTCAGGGGAGTCCAAGCACGGTGACATTTGGACTAACGACGCCAGAGATAATCGCAAGTAACCAACTATCGGCCGCCATCTTGGATTGGCATCCAAGTTTACGATAGCGATATCTCGGGAGTCCTTTGGGCTAGAGTAGCCGTGTTTGGGTTCATCGGGAAGGGCTCGACGAGACCTGTCTCCTGGTGGGTAGGGATCAGCTCTACATAGAGTCATTGACAGAGCAAGTCTCTAAAAAACAGTCGTTACTTGTGACAACTTTCAAAACGAACGGATTGTGTTCTCACAGAGGCTAAATACATTGACAACCAGAAACTGACCGCACCTCTACTACCCCTACCCTTCCTAAGCGCAGACTTAGGTCTTATATCACGTGATAGTTTGGTAGATCCATCCGCGAGTAAATTAGAGATCGGCTATATCTCGTTCTATCGACCTGCTACTACTACTTGTTAACAGTAGATCTGACTGGAGTGCGCCTGTTGTCTCACAGTCGCGTGCGTAACAAATGAGGTTGACAAGATTCTTTAGAATCTAATTATTTATTGTTTTTATTGTTTGTTATTGTTGTTTTGTTTTACGGCTGTTATTGCAGTACTATTGTTATATATATACAACAGACAGGGGTACTTTTTACAATACCCCATTGACGTCGGACTAGTTCGAACCGGAATCCATACAGGACAAGATGCTCGGTATACACACACCTGTTAAGAAGCCGGCAAACCGGGAAGCCAAAAGCCCGCCGAACCCCACAGAAGAGGCTGGACCCTCCACGCAAAGTGTCAGGAAGAGTGTGGGTGAATGGGAGGCTGGGAACCCCGGAAGTAAGGTGATGCCCCAGACGGAGGATGCTGCAGCAAAGAGGCCGACGAAGTCGACACTAGAGAAGTCGCAACGACCATCCCTCGAAATTGTCTTCCAGAGTCCGCCGGCTATAAAACCCAGAGTCGCGCAGGCCAGAATATGCCTGAATATAATAAAGGCCCACATGACAAACTCTAAAACGACGAAAAGGGAGATCAAAGAAGAGGTCAAGGCCCAGGCGGACCGGCTCTACCTCCTTATAAAGGAGTCTGAGCAGGAGAAAGGACGAGCCCCACTCCCGAAGATCATAACGAAAACAAAGGAGACACAGACACAAGCCGAAGTAGAGGAAGAGAAAGAAGTAGTTTCCGGGAAGGAGGTTAATATGGAGTCCTTTACGAAGGCCCTGGAGGACCACAGCCGAAACCTGCGGGAAAACAGCGAGAAGCTCGATAGGCTGAAAGAGGCACTAAAGACTAGCGAAGAGCATATGGAGAAGTTCTCCTACGCTAGTGTAGCGGCAAGTCAGCCTATAAAGCAACCACCAAAGCAGACGGCTCTTCACTCTATTGTGGTCACCTCCACCAAGGAAACCGAAACGGGGGACGAAATCATCGACCATATCAGGAAGGCAGTCAATGCGAAGGAGGGCTGGGTCACAGTGGATAGGATACGGAAAGCAAAAGACAGGAAAATAGTACTAGGGTGCAAAACGGAAGAAGAAAGAGAAAGGATTAAGAACAGACTGGCAAGTGTGGGGGAGTTGTTGAAGGTTGAGGACGTCAAGAACAGGGACCCTCTGGTGATCCTGAGGGACGTCTTGACCTACAACACAGACGAAGACATTCTCAAGGCTCTACGAAACCAAAACAGGGATGTGTTCGTAGAGCTTACGAAAGAAGAAGACCGGGTAGAGGTACTTTATAAAAAGAAGACACGGAACCCCCACACCCACCATGTTGTCCTCAGGGTCTCCCCAAAACTGTGGAACAGGCTGCAGGATCGACAGGCGGTCCATATTGACCTACAAAGGATCCGAGTGTCCGACCAAAGTCCACTGGTCCAGTGTTCCCTATGCCTAGGATTTGGGCACGGGCGACGGCTCTGTAAGGAGCAAGTGGAAAAGTGCAGCCACTGTGGGGGCCCTCACATGAGGACGCAATGCCCAGACTGGATGGCAGGGACAGCTCCATCATGCTGTAACTGTGTGCATGCAAAGCTGGAAAGCTTTGAGCATAATGCTTTTAGCGACGAATGCCCAGTACGAAAGAGATGTGAGGTCCTGGCCAGAGCCAGGGTAGCGTATTGCTAAAGTGGAGACTGGCGACAGGGCAGGCACCCCAACCAGAGGATATGTAGTAGCCCAAGCCAACCTACAAAGGAAGGAACTGGCAACCACCGAACTCTTCTTAGAGGCCAGTGAGCGAGCAATCGCATGGGCACTGATCCAGGAGCCGTATGTGGGGGGGGCTAGGAGCATGAAGAGCTACCGTGGCGCGAGAGTCTACCAGTGCCAGGTTGAAGGAAGCGGGAGGGTAAAGGCGGCAATAGCCGTCTTTGATAATGACCTGGACGTCATCCCCTACCCAAAACTCACCACCAACAACATCGTGGTGGTGGGGATCCGGACCAAAGCCTGGGAAATCGCAGTAGTCTCTTATTACTTCGAGCCAGACCAACCCATAGGGCCATACTTGGATCAGCTGACCAAAATAAAGTTGGAGCTGGGCACCGGAAAACTATTAATAGGCGGAGACGCGAACGCAAAGAGTACCTGGTGGGGAAGCACCGTGGAAGACCCCAGGGGCGAAGAGATGTCCGGGACCCTGGAAGAGTTGGAGCTTCAGGTACTGAACACTGGAGACACGCCGACCTTTTACACAGTAAGAGGTGGCGTAGTTTACAAGAGCCACGTTGACGTCACGGCATGCTCGCTCGACCTATTTGACCTGGTGGACGGCTGGCGGGTCGACACAGGTGTAACGAGCTCGGACCACAACACCATTTTATTTAAAGTTAGAGAAAAAAGGGAAAAAGGGATGAGCATTACTAGGACAACAAGGAAGTACAACACTAAAAAAGCTAATTGGGAAAAATTTAAAATTAAATTGGGGGAATATAAAATTGAAAATAATATAAATGTAGATAGTATAAATAGGATTGGGTATAAGCATGAATTAGAACATTTAGTAATAAAGTATCAAAATTTAATGGAGAAAGCATGTGATGAGGCCATCCCTAAAATCAAAAATAAAGTAAAAATTAAAATTCCTTGGTGGTCCGAAGAGCTCGCTGCGATGAAGAGGGAAGTCGCAACAAAGAAGAACCGCATCCGCAACGCCGCACCGGTCCGGAGAGCGATGGTCGTCGACGAGTACCTGAAAGCAAAAGAAGAGTATGAGTGCCAAGCCAAGAAAGCCCTAGTAGCCAGCTGGAAAAACTTCTGTGAAAGACAAGATGGAGAAGGCCTGTGGGAGGGTATATATAGAGTCATTAGGGGGACCACCAGGAGACAAGAAGATCTGACCTTGATGAACGATGGTGCATTCCTGAACCCGCAGGAATCGGCAGCCTTGCTCGCCGACACATTCTATCCAAAGGACACAGCAGAAGAGGACAACGCAGACCACAGGCTCACTAGAGAAGCAGCCAGACGGGTAAATGAATGGCAGCATGGTGAATATCATGACCCACCATTTACACCGCTGGAGCTGAAGACAGCCGTGGGTCATTTTAATCCAAAGAAAGCCCCCGGAATGGATGGATTTACGTCGGACATCTGCAGTCGAGCGATCTACCAGGACCTGGACGCTTTCCTTGCCCTGTACAACAAATGCCTAGAACTGGCGCACTTCCCGGACATCTGGAAAGAGGCAACGGTGGTGGTCCTCAGAAAACCGGGCAAGGAAAATTACACGAACCCCAAGTCATATAGACCGATAGGTCTTTTGCCGGTCCTGGGGAAGGTCCTGGAGAGGATGATAGTGGCGAGGATCAAGTGGCAGCTTGTGCCGCGGCTTAGTACTCGTCAGTTTGGCTTTATGCCCCAGAAGAGCACCGAGGACGCCCTCTATACGCTAATAAAGCACGTGCAGGACAAGTTGAGGCTGAAGAAGCTAATTGTCCTGGTGTCATTGGATATAGAGGGCGCCTTCGACAGCGCCTGGTGGCCGGCAATCAAAGTCAGGCTGGCTGAGGAAAAGTGCCCGGTGAACACTAGGAGGCTACTTGACAGCTACCTCGATTGCAGAAAAGTAAGAGTGAGGTATGCCGGGGAGGAATGCACGAGAGAGACAAATAAGGGCTGTGTCCAAGGGTCAATTGGTGGTCCCATACTATGGAACCTTGTACTGGACCCGCTCTTGCAAGATCTGGGAGGAAAGGGATACTTTGTGCAGGCCTTCGCGGACGACGTGGTCTTGGTTGTGGACGGTGATACAGCAGCTGAAGTCTCCAGAACTGCCAATGCGGCCCTCGCCCGTGTTCAGAGTTGGGGCGTCAGAAACAAGCTTAGGTTTGCACCGCACAAAACCTGTGCGATGCTTATAACAAACAAGTTAAAGTACGACGCCCCAGCTTTGAGCATGGCCGGGGTTAGCATTGGTATGGTCAGGAGCATGAAGCTGCTCGGGCTCACCATAGATGACAGGCTGACATTCAACGAGCACACTAAGAACGTCTGCAGGAAGGTGGCGGAAGTCTACAAACAGTTATCGCGAGCGGCGAAAGTTAGCTGGGGATTGAATCGGGAGGTTATTCAAATAATTTACACTGCAACTATCGAACCCATAGTTACGTACGCAGCTGGAGCCTGGGCCCCCGCTACGAAAAAGTTGGGGATACGGAAGAGGCTAGGCTCTGTCCAACGAGGATTCGTCCAGAAGCTCTGCAGGTCTTACCGTACAGTCTCACTAAACTCGGCGCTGGTGCTGGCTGGGATACTACCTCTAGACCTTCGCATACAAGAGGCAGCCGCTCTGTATGAGGCAAGGAGAGGGTCGTCCCAGTTCGTGCCAGGAGACAGGGAGATTGACGTTGCGGTGGGATTTGCAGAAACTTCTCACCCTGCCAAACAAATGGCCTTGGAGTTCATGAGCCTGGCAGACCAACAGCTTGTGGACAGTCAGAATGTGCAGGCAGTGCGAATATTCACTGACGGCAGCAAGATTGAGGGGAAGGTCGGAGCTGCATTATCCTTATGGGATAATGTAAGTGAAATCCAGAACCTCAAACTTAGTCTCGCCGCGTACTGCACTGTCTACCAGGCTGAACTACTGGCCATTTGCAAGGCAACAGACGTTATCCTCAGGCGCAAAGAGGCGAGCTATGGAGTGTACAGCGACTCAATGTCAGCATTGCAGTCGCTTACAAACCATGGCTCCCTTCACCCTCTGGCGGTCCGCGCACGAGCAAATGTTGCTCGGGCTTTGGACCAAAACAAAGATGTTTCTTTCTTTTGGGTCAAGGCCCATGCTGGACTGCCCGGGAACGAGCGTGCGGATGAGCTGGCAAAGGAAGCAGCATTGTCGTCACGGAGGAAGCCGGACTATGACCGGTGTCCGATTTCATTCATCAAGCGTCAAATCCGTCTGGACTCGCTTGATGAATGGAATCGAAGATACGTGTCTGGCGAGACGGCCTCGGTGACGAAGATGTTCCTTCCGAATGCTGTAGCTGCCTACCGTATTGTACGAAAGGTGAGGCCAACAGGTGTGCTCACGCAAGTCTTGACGGGGCACGGTGGGTTCTCGGAATACTTAAACCGTTTTAAGTGTAAAGGGAGCCCATCGTGCCTCTGCGACCCTAATATGGTGGAATCAGTTCCACATATCATACTAGACTGCCCAATCTACTCAAAAGAAAGGTACAATGTAGAACAACAAATAGGCACAAGACTGACAAGAGAGAGCGTAGCGGACGTGATATCGGGAAAAAGTAGAAAAGACTTTATAGCCTACTGTGAGAATATAGCCCAAAAAGTGATTAGTAGGAACAAAACGAGATGAAACAACTATGTTTCTTTTTATATTGTATATATAAACAGTAAGCATGGGACACAATGTATGCAATTAAATAGTATAAGCAGTAGGTTAGGAGTATGTAAATATGATAATCTGGTTATAGTATATAAGATTAGATTATGATTAGTTTTTGTGTGACTTAAAAACATGTAGATTTAATATTTCCCTAAAAGTTAAATAGAACAAAAATAGCAAATAGGCAGAATAAAAATGTATGATTAGGTTAAGAAGATTATGTATTGGTGTAAGGTTAATAAGTATTAGTTATTAGTATTATGTAAACAAGAACAGTGAACTTCATGTAATAAAACAAAATTTGTGTAAATTATTTCCCTGATGTGAGTGAATAAAGAGATAAATTAAGTAGAAGAACAAGAAGTAGATAAAAAGTGGTAGTCCCACCCACAGCATAAATGGTGATGGATAAAAGAAAGAAATAGTATGAAGCATGGAAGTACGAGAGGCATGTAAGCGAGAACTGGTATGGAAAAGGTTGAGATAAAGAATAGGCGCCAATCATGTTGGCGGAACTAGTCCGTAAAAAAAAAAAAAAAAAAAAAAAAAAAAAAAAAAAAAAAAAAAAAACCTAACCTAACCTAACCTAACCTAACCTAACCTAACCTAACCTAACCTAACCTAACCTAACCTAACCTAACCTAACCTAACCTAACCTAACCTAACCTAACCTAACCGTGTCAAAGAAAAACACGACGACACAGGGCATACGGTCTATAGCCGAGACTGCCCCGTGCGCAGGAAGTGGGATGCATTAGCGCGATCCGCAATAGCCTATTGCTAAGGTGGTCCCGGTGGTTACACGAACGGCAGCTTCCCAAGTATACATCACAGTGCAAGCCAACCTCCAACGCAAACAACTGGCAACTGACGAGCTTATGCTGGAGGCTCAAAAGCGCAAAATAGCCATCGCACTGGTCCAGGAGCCGTATGTGGGTAGCATAAAGGCAATGAAGTCGTACGGGGGGGCTAGGGTCTACCAGAACTCGGACGCCAGTGGAGGCACTGTCAAGGCGGCGATAGTCGTGTTCAATCATGACATCGACGTCATACAGTGCCCCAGATTCACCACCAACAACATCGTGGTGGTGATGCTGCGAACGAGCGCGTGGGAGATGCTCGCCGTCTCGTACTACTTTGAGCCCGATCTACCCATCGGGCCATACCTGGACCACATAACAGCCATGATGAAGGAGCTAAAGCCCAGGAAAGCCATCATCGGAGGGGACGCTAATGCCAAAAGTGTGTGGTGGGGAAGCAGCACTGTCGACGACAGAGGCGACGATCTGGCAGGAATGATCGGGGAGCTGGACCTTCAGGTACTCAACTGCGGGAACAAACCCACCTTCGATACTATCAGAGGAGGACGTAGACTGACTAGTTACGTTGACGTGACGCTATGCACAGAGGACTTGCTCGACCTGGTGGAGGACTGGATGGTTGCTGAAGACTTAACGAGCTCGGACCACAATGGCATAATAATAAAAATTAAATTAAAAAAAGGGAAGGGTTTTAACATTAAAAGAACCACTAGGAAATTTAACACGAAAAAAGCTAATTGGGAACTTTTTAATGAAAAAATGAACCAATTAAAAATAGAAAATACAATCAATACAGCACAGATACAACAGATAATTAATAAGGAACATTTAGGTGATATAATTGGAAAATACACAACAGTAATAATAGAAGCTTGTAATAAAGCAATACCTAAAAAGAAAGAAAACCATACACTTACCATGCCGTGGTGGTCCGAAGAACTCGAAGCAATGAAGCACGAGGTCGCCACCAAGAAGAGAAGAATCCGATGCGCCGCGCCGTCGCGTAGAGAAGGTGTGGTCGCGTTGTATCTGAAAGAAAAGGAGAAATATGAGTTGGCAGCAAAAAAGGCACAGGTTGACAGCTGGAAGAGCTTCTGTGGTAGACAGGACAGGGAAAGCCTTTGGGACAGTATATACCGCGTCATAAAGAATACCAGCAAACGCCAGGAAGATGTCCCACTGGTAAAAGATGGCCATCAACTAGACCAGAAGGAGTCAGCCAACACTTTGGCGGACACGTTTTTCCCGGAGGACCTTGAAAGTGAGGATAACTCAGACCATCGGCAGACCAGAGTCCTTGCAGCAAACGCAAATAACTGGGAGCATGGTGAGAAACATGACCCAGCATTTACGGCCGAGGAACTCCGGGCCGCGACGGAGAGCTTTAATCCAAAAAAGGCTCCGGGAATAGATGGACTCACCGCAGACATTTGCAGCCAGGTTGTCTCCAAAAATTTGGAACTTAACCTGGCGCTCATGAACAAGTGCCTGGAATTTGGCCACTTCCCAACTTCCTGGAAAGAGGCGACGGTGGTGGTTCTGCGAAAGCCTGGCAAGGCCGATTACACAAACCCCAAGTCCTACAGGCCCATCGGCCTGTTACCGGTCATGGGGAAGATTCTGGAGAAAATGGTAGTCGGGAGATTAAAATGGCACCTGCTTCCGAGATTGAGCCCCCGACAATACGGCTTCATACCCCAGAGAAGCACCGAGGACTCCCTCTATGACATGATACAACATATAGACGGAAAAGTAAAGGACAAAAAACTGGTAACCGTAATATCACTGGACATAGAGGGAGCCTTCGACAGCGCCTGGTGGCCCGCAATCAAGGTCAGACTTGCCGAAGAAGAGTGTCCGGTAAACCTCCGGCGACTCATGGACAGCTACCTACAAGACCGGAAGGTCCGGGTGAGGTACGCCGGAGAAGAGTACACAAAGGACACTCAAAAGGGCTGCGTGCAGGGATCGATTAGCGGGCCGATTCTCTGGAATCTTCTCCTTGATCCACTCCTCAAGGAACTCGAACGCCGGGGCGTCTACTGCCAGGCTTTCGCAGATGACGTGGTGTTGGTGTTTGCCGAAGATACGGCGCTGGAGGTGGAGAGGAGGGCCAATGCCGCACTCGCGTATGTTCAGGCGTGGGGTGTCAAAAACAAGTTGAAGTTTGCGCCACACAAGACTCACGCAATGGTACTCACCAGGAAGCTGAAATTTGACACACCACGACTGAGCATGGGCGGGATCGACATTGGTCTGTCCAGTGAGATAAAGATCCTGGGGCTCACCATTGACAATAAGCTGACGTTTAACAGCCACGTGGCTAATACATGCAAGAAGGCGTTAAACATATACAAACAGCTCTCACGAGCCGCCAGGATCAGTTGGGGCCTCCACCCTGAAATAATCAGGACAATTTACATGGCCACAGTGGAGCCCATCGTTACTTACGCAGCCGGCGCCTGGGCAAGGGCAACAAACAAGGCTGGGGTAAAAAGGCAACTAAATGCGGTGCAGAGGGGCTTCGCGCAGAAGCTGTGTGGAGCGTACAGAACCGTTTCACTAAACTCAGCGCTGATGCTGGCTGGGATACTGCCTCTCGATATCCGGATCCGGGAGGCGGCATCGTTGTATGAGGCTAAGAGGGGAGTACCCCAGCCAGCACTAGCTGACAGAGAGGTAGAGCGCAGACTGCCTTACGCTGAAACCCAGCACCCGGCGAGACATATGCGCCTCGCTTTCGTAAACCTGGTAGACCAGGAGAATTTGAACTCCCATGTGCACCAAGCAGTCTCCATCTACACCGATGGCAGCAAGGTTGAGGGCAAAGTCGGAGCAGCATTGTCTCTTTGGAGCAATGAAGCCGAGACCAAAACCCTCAAACTTAAGCTGCCATCATACTGCACCGTCTACCAGGCGGAACTCCTGGCCATATGTCAAGCCACAAAAATCATCCTGCGACGAAGCGAGGCTAGTTTCGCTATTCTTAGCGACTCACGCTCTGCCCTGGAAACGGTCGTAAACCCATATTCCCTCCACCCCCTGGCAGTCGAAACTAGAGAAAACATCCGAGACAGCAGACTCCAGAACAAGGAAATTTCCCTGTTCTGGATTAAAGCACATGCAGGACTGGAGGGGAATGAGCGCGCGGACCAACTGGCGAAAGAGGCTGCTCTGCACTCCAAGAAGAAACCCGAATACGACAGTTGCCCAGTTTCATTCGTCAAGAGACAGATTCGTTTGCGGTCTCTTGACGAATGGAACGAACGCTACCAAACGGGACAAACAGCGGCTGTCACCAAAATTTTCTTCCCAGATGCGGTGGAAGGATTTCAAACAGTGAGGAAAATCAAACCGGCAGGCTTGACGACCCAGGTGATGACGGGGCACGGTGGGTTCTCAGAATACCTGCACCGGTTCAAGTGTAAGGGGGACCCATCGTGCATTTGTGAGCCGGGGGTCGCCGAATCTGTCCCACACCTCCTGTTTAGCTGTCCAGTCTACGCTAAGCTTAGATATGAAATAGAGCAAGTACTCGATTGCGAAATAAAAGCCGAAAATATACATATAATAGTTGCTAACAATCTGTTAAGACAAAAATTTATAGAATACTGTACGAAAATAGTAAAGATAGTAGTAAATAGAAATAGATAAATAAATTATGTTAATAAATTTTGTAAACTATGTATCATATAAAAATAAGTAAGCTGAAAATAAAAATAAACTAAGCAAAAAACAAGACATGGAATTTGAATAAAATTGTTAAATACGCATAGGTAATAAATAGTAATTGTTAAAAAAGTTATGTTGTCCATATATTAGTAATATATACGATAACATAAGACACTCAGTAGATAAAAAGAAATCAGTAAGTCAAAAGTTTGATCGAAACTAGTAATGTAAAATGTGGAAATAAAATATTAGGCAAAATTCTAAAGAGCGTTTTAAAAGTATTATTAAATCTTTACATGACAAGAATTCTCTAAAATTCATCAAATAAATATCGGAATAATTAATTTAAGGTAAAAATTAGGCACTATTCAAAATACATAATAAAATAAAAATACCCCTAGAAAAGGTCTCTGATAACGTCAGAGGATCACTGAGAAAGGGCAGGAGTGTGGTTTTAGCCGGTAAGAGTCCGGCACTACCCAGACTGCATCACCAGTGGGACAGTCTGGGTGTCCATGAGGATTTCCCACTCCTGCCAAACCAAAAAAAAAAAAAAAAAAAAAAAAAAAAAAAACCTAACCTAACCTAACCTAACCTAACCTAACCTAACCTAACCTAACCTAACCTAACCTAACCTAACCTAACCTAACCTAACCTAACCTAACCTAACCTAACCTAACCTAACCTAACCTAACCTAACCTAACCTAACCTAACCTAACCTAACCTAACCTAACCTAACCTAACCTAACCTAACCTAACCTAACCTAACCTAACCTAACCTAACCTAACCTAACCTAACCTAACCTAACCTAACCTAACCTAACCTAACCTAACCTAACCTAACCTAACCTAACCTAACCTAACCTAACCTAACCTAACCTAACCTAACCTAACCTAACCTAACCTAACCTAACCTAACCTAACCTAACCTAACCTAACCTAACCTAACCTAACCTAACCTAACCTAACCTAACCTAACCTAACCTAACCTAACCTAACCTAACCTAACCTAACCTAACCTAACCTAACCTAACCTAACCTAACCTAACCTAACCTAACCTAACCTAACCTAACCTAACCTAACCTAACCTAACCTAACCTAACCTAACCTAACCTAACCTAACCTAACCTAACCTAACCTAACCTAACCTAACCTAACCTAACCTAACCTAACCTAACCTAACCTAACCTAACCTAACCTAACCTAACCTAACCTAACCTAACCTAACCTAACCTAACCTAACCTAACCTAACCTAACCTAACCTAACCTAACCTAACCTAACCTAACCTAACCTAACCTAACCTAACCTAACCTAACCTAACCTAACCTAACCTAACCTAACCTAACCTAACCTAACCTAACCTAACCTAACCTAACCTAACCTAACCTAACCTAACCTAACCTAACCTAACCTAACCTAACCTAACCTAACCTAACCTAACCTAACCTAACCTAACCTAACCTAACCTAACCTAACCTAACCTAACCTAACCTAACCTAACCTAACCTAACCTAACCTAACCTAACCTAACCTAACCTAACCAGGGACTGTAAAGGCAGCGGTAGCTGTCTTTGACCAAAGCCTGGACATAATACAGTACCCGCAACTCACCACAAACAACATCGTTGTGGTGGGAGTCCGAACCAGAGCCTGGACGATCACGCTGGTGTCCTTCTACTTCGAACCCGACAAGCCCATAGGGCCATACCTGGAGCAGCTGAAACGAGTGGAGCAAGTGGTGGGCCCTAGCAGGTTGGTCATCGGAGGGGACGCAAACGCGAAAAGTACTTGGTGGGGTAGCGGCAACGAGGACTCGAGAGGGGAGCAAGTGTGCGGAACGGTATGGGAAATGGGGTTGCAGATTTTAAATACGGGCGACCTCCCAACTTTTGACACCATTAGAGGAGGTATCAGATACAGCAGCCACGTGGATGTAACGGCCTGTTCGGCGGACATGCTGGACCTGGTGGACGGCTGGCGAATCGTGGAAGGACTCACGAGCTCTGACCACAACGGCATATTCTTTGGCATACACCTCAAAAAATCAACAGGACTAAAAATTGAAAGAACAACACGAAAATACAACACAAAGGACGCTAATTGGAGACAGTTTCATGAGAAACTGTCCCAAATTATGCTGGCGAAAAACTTAACAGTTACGGAAGTCACTAACATAAACACCATAGAAAAACTAGAACACACAATAAACACATACACACAAGCCGTAACTGACACATGTACACACACCTTAAAAACAAAAAAGAAACACGAAACACTTACCTTGCCGTGGTGGTCAGATGAGCTCGCGGAGATGAAGGCGTTGGTCGCCACCAGGAAACGCAGAGTCAGGAACGCAGCGCCGGTCCGAAGAGAGATGGTGGTTAGGCTGTATCTGGAAGAAAAAGAAAGATATGAGGAGGCTGTAAGGAAAGCGATCGAGGAGAGTTGGCGACGGTTTTGCGGGAAGCAGGACAAGGAGGGCGTCTGGGAAGGGATTTATAGAGTCATGGGAAGGGTCTCGAAAAGAGAAGAGGATCCGCCGCTGTGGTCGGGAGATGCAATGCTGGATGCGAAGGGTTCGGTGAGGTTGTTGGCTGACACGTTCTACCCTGAGGACCGTGAGGAGGACGACACTTTGGACCACCGCCAAACCCGGCTACTGGCAGAAAGGGTAAACGAGTGGAGCCATGATGAACACCATGACCCACCGTTTACCCAGAGTGAGTTGGACAGGTCCATTGGGTCGTTCAACCCAAGAAAGGCCCCGGGAGCCGACGGCCTCACCGCCGACATCTGCTCTCAGGCCATCTCCTGTAACCCGGATTTCTTCCTGTCACTGCTTAACAAATGCCTGGCACACCACCACTTCCCGAAGTCCTGGAAGGAAGCAACGGTGGTTGTGCTCAGGAAGCCAGGCAAAGACTCGTACACCGTCCCGAAATCCTACAGGCCGATTGGGCTATTGCCTGTACTAGGGAAGGTGTACGAGAGGATGCTGGTTGCTCGTCTCAAGTTCTACCTGCTCCCCAGGTTTAGTACTCGCCAATACGGCTTTATGCCCCAAAAGAGCACCGAAGACTCCCTCTATACTCTCGTGCAGTACATCCGCACACAGCTGGCACAGAAAAAGATCGTGACGCTCGTGTCACTGGATATAGAGGGAGCATTCGATAGTGCGTGGTGGCCCGCCATCAAGGTACGATTGGCTGAGGAAAAGTGTCCTGTAAACTTGAGACGGGTAGTCGACAGTTATCTCAGTGACAGGGAGGTCAGCGTGAGATACGCGGGGGAAGAGACCCGGAAGACGACGAGCAAAGGGTGCGTCCAGGGTTCCATAGGTGGTCCTATATTCTGGAACCTGCTGCTGGATCCACTTTTAAAGCAGCTGGAGGAGAGAGGCCACTATTGCCAGGCATTCGCCGACGACGTCGTTATGGTGTTCGTCGGCGAATCGGCACTGGAAATCGAGAGACAGGCCGGTGCCGCTCTCGAACATGTTCGAGCGTGGGGTGTCAGAAATAAACTCAAATTCGCGCCGCACAAGACCTGTGCGATGGTACTAACGCGGAGGCTGAAGTACGACACACCGCGCTTGACCATGGGAGGGATCGACATCGGCTTGTCCCAAGATATAAAGATCCTGGGCGTCACCATAGATAGCAAGCTGACCTTCAACAAGCACATAACTATCGCCTGTAAAAAGGCGATAGGAATCTATAAACAGCTGGCTAGAGCTGCCCGGGTGAGCTGGGGTTTAAGCCCGGAAGTTATCCGGGTCATCTATAACGCAGCGGTTGAGCCAACGCTTTTGTACGCCGCGAGTGCGTGGGCGCCAGCCGCAAATAAGCTAGGGGTCATTAAGCAGCTAAATGTGGTCCAAAGAGGGTTCGCACAAAAGTTGTGTAGAGCCTACCGCACAGTCTCCCTAAACTCGGCACTGGTGCTGGCCGGGATACTCCCAATCGACCTGCGCATTCGCGAGGCGGCAGCGCTGTACGAGGCCAGGAGGGGAGTGTCCCAGTCAGTGCTAGGAGACAGGGAGATTGAGCGGATGGCTCCAGCGTTGGAATCCCCGCACCCCGCGGAGCAGACCACACTGCAGTTCGGCAGCCTGATAGACGAGGAACAATACCAGAACCACAGCGATTTCGCTGTGCGTATCTACACAGACGGCAGCAAGATTGAGGGCAGAGTCGGGGCGGCGCTGTCTCTGTGGAACAGCGCCACCGAAGTAAAGGCCCTCAAACTTGCCCTGCCGTCTTTCTGCACCGTCTATCAGGCGGAGCTTTTGGCCCTGCAAAGAGCGGCTGGCGAAGCGCTCAATCGGAAGGAAGATACGTTCGGCATCTTCAGCGACTCCATGGCGGCCCTCCAGTCGGTGGTCAGTGCGAGTTCCCCCCATCCCCTGGCAGTGAAAACCAGAGACACCCTTCGCCGTTGTGAGCTGCAGAACAAGAGGGTGTCCTTGTTCTGGATTAAGGCTCACGCAGGATTGGAGGGAAACGAGCGAGCCGACCAACTCGCAAAGGAAGCCGCCCTGGGGTTGAAGAAGAAGCCGGACTACGACCAGTGCCCTGTTTCATTCGTCAAGCGGCAGATCCGCATGGGGTCGCTTGACGAGTGGAACAGGAGATACAAGTCCGGGGCAACAGCCTCCGGCACTAAATTGTTCTTCCCTGACGCAGTCGCGGCGTACAAAGTGGTGCGCAAAATAAACCCCAATAGTCTCACCACACAAATTCTCACAGGGCACGGTGGGTTCTCTGCATACTTGAAACGCTTCAAGTGTAAAGAGAACGCATCGTGCGCCTGTGAGCCGGGCAAGGAGGAAACGGTCCTGCATGTGCTGTTGGAGTGCCCGATCACAGGGAAAGCCCGGTACGAGTTCGAACAAAATCTGGAACAAAAATTAAGTATAGATAGTTTACCTAGTTTAATAAGTGGTAGGGATAGAAATAAATTTTTAGAATATTGTGAAAGAATAACATTAATAGTAAATAATAGAAATAAGATAGCTTAAGGAAAATAGGATACTTACATATATAATTGTATATATAGTTTAAGTACCTAATATAATAAGAAAAGAAAAATAAAAAATTCTGAAACAAGACAGAAAAAAAAAAAAAAAAAAAAACTAGCCAAGGAAATAAATTAAGCGAAAAGAGAAACGTATATATTTTGACATTACTATATTATAGAATTATGGTTTTACTCGGTCTGTCGAGTTCTGTATCGAGGGTATTGGAAAAATAGAAAAAAAAAAAAAAAAAAAAAAAAAAAAAAAGAATGTCAATAGGAAAATCAAGTCCAAAATGGCTCTGATCATGTCAGAGGGTCACTGAGCATGGGCAGGAGTGTGGTTTTAGCCGGTAAGAGTCCGGCACTACCCAGACTGCATCACCAGTGGGACAGTCTGGGTGTCCATGAGGATTTCCCACTCCTGCCAAAACAAAAAAAAAAAAAAAAAAAAAAAAAAAAAACCTAACCTAACCTAACCTAACCTAACCTAACCTAACCTAACCTAACCTAACCTAACCTAACCTAACCTAACCTAACCTAACCTAACCTAACCTAACCTAACCTAACCTAACCTAACCTAACCAATAACTTTGCATCCCGGTGACGCATTTACAAGCTGTTTTCAGCAAAACTAATCGTTTTTAGACTCCGTCCGACTATCCCGCACGTAAAAACTGACAAATCCGCGAAAAACATTTCCCGGTTATTGACTTAGTAAAATTTCAGTAAAAAACCTCCTTAAAACATTTTTATCTCAAAATTTACAGCTAAATCTACGTTTCTTATAATTTTAACAGATACTTACCTGCCTTACCTGCACTCCGGCGCGCGCCCCGCGAGCTCGAGTCCCGTTTGGCGGTGTTATTCCAAATTTCTTCATACTTTTTGGTCGTAAAACACGTATTTTCAGCTTTTTTCAAAATTTTTGTTCAGCATAAATTCCAAAAACCCCATAGTTAGCTGGCCCGCGCCGAGACACGTCTTTTGACACCTCGCACGCACGCCTAGCTCACATAGAAGTTCAAAAATTTTTTGGCATTAGGTTTTTCACTATAAGACAAAATCTACCTAAGGGATAGTACAAAATACACATACCTCAATAACTTTGCATCCCGGTGACGCATTTACAAGCTGTTTTCAGCAAAACTAATCGTTTTTAGACTCCGTCCGACTATCCCGCACGTAAAAACTGACAAATCCGCGAAAAACATTTCCCGGTTATTGACTTAGTAAAATTTCAGTAAAAAACCTCCTTAAAACATTTTTATCTCAAAATTTACAGCTAAATCTACGTTTCTTATAATTTTAACAGATACTTACCTGCCTTACCTGCACTCCGGCGCGCGCCCCGCGAGCTCGAGTCCCGTTTGGCGGTGTTATTCCAAATTTCTTCATACTTTTTGGTCGTAAAACACGTATTTTCAGCTTTTTTCAAAATTTTTGTTCAGCATAAATTCCAAAAACCCCATAGTTAGCTGGCCCGCGCCGAGACACGTCTTTTGACACCTCGCACGCACGCCTAGCTCACATAGAAGTTCAAAAATTTTTTGGCATTAGGTTTTTCACTATAAGACAAAATCTACCTAAGGGATAGTACAAAATACACATACCTCAATAACTTTGCATCCCGGTGACGCATTTACAAGCTGTTTTCAGCAAAACTAATCGTTTTTAGACTCCGTCCGACTATCCCGCACGTAAAAACTGACAAATCCGCGAAAAACATTTCCCGGTTATTGACTTAGTAAAATTTCAGTAAAAAACCTCCTTAAAACATTTTTATCTCAAAATTTACAGCTAAATCTACGTTTCTTATAATTTTAACAGATACTTACCTGCCTTACCTGCACTCCGGCGCGCGCCCCGCGAGCTCGAGTCCCGTTTGGCGGTGTTATTCCAAATTTCTTCATACTTTTTGGTCGTAAAACACGTATTTTCAGCTTTTTTCAAAATTTTTGTTCAGCATAAATTCCAAAAACCCCATAGTTAGCTGGCCCGCGCCGAGACACGTCTTTTGACACCTCGCACGCACGCCTAGCTCACATAGAAGTTCAAAAATTTGCCCTCCCACCCACCCATTCGTGTTTAGGGAGGTAAACTTTTCAGTTTTACCAACAAAATTAATTTTCGTTTTTCGCCCTTCCGGTTACATTGTTACTTTCTATAGTTCGACGCTGGGAAAGGGAACGGTTTCTGACACTATCAGCGCCTCCTAAGGCATATTATTATTGACTTTTATTTAATTTATTGACAGAGTCCTGATTTAGAGGGCTCGCATCTTAGAATAAATTCTCTTGCTGATCCCCCCTTTACAGGGACACAGAAGAGCTAATTACCAGTGACCTCTGACGGCCTATGAACCTCACCTTCACTAAGGCCACCGCCATGTTTCACACGCCGGCCAAGAAAACCGCGAGCTCGCTCATCTTCGGGGGTTCGCCGCAGTCTACAGAGGAGGCCGGGACCTCTCAGTCGAGCGTGAGACGCAGCATTGGGGAAGGGGAGGCCGGGAAAATCGAGCCCAAGGCAAAGTCCCCGGCCAACCGAAAACCTGGTGCAACCCCGCCGGCTGCGCAAAAAATCCCGGGCTCTCTGGGGACGCGGCGGGCCTCCGCAGATGCCGCGGGACCGGCGGTACCCGGCAATAAGCCAGAATTGAGGTACCCGAACCTGACGGCGGAGGCGAGAGCGTGCCTAAATAAAGCTAAGTTGCACCTGGGCAACTCACGGAACTTAAAGACCGAAATAAAGACCGAAGTTCTGGGGGCCATCACTCGGCTCTACGAGATTGTAAAGGAGTCGGAGAAGTCGAGGCCCCCTGCCGGCGCTACCCCCGAACCCGAAAAGGCCCGAGAGGACCAAAGGCCAACCACAGACGAACCGACAGAGCTCATGAAGCAACTGATGGCGAACCTCCAACAGCATAACCAGGCGTTGGAGGAATGTAAACAGCACACACGGGCTCTGTCGGAGCGTCTGCAACAGGCCCCTCGCTACGTAGCAGGTCAAGGTCCCACCTTCGCGGAAATGGCCGCCGGCCTGAAGCAGCACATCCAAGAGCCTCTTCACTCGGTGGTAGTATCATCTGTCAACGAACAGGACACCGGTGAAGAGGTAATTGAGAAGCTCAGGACGGCGGTCGATGCCAGAAACGAAGGCACTAGGGTGGAGCGACTGCGCAAGGCGAGGGACCAAAAGGTGGTCGTGGGGTTTAAAACCAGGGAGGAGCTGACCAAGGTGACGGACAGAATAAGGAGAGCGGGGAGCCTAGTGGTAGAAGAGGTAAAAAACAAAGATCCTTTAATCGTCATCAAGGACGTCCTCTCCTGCCACACGGATGTGGAGGTCACGGAAGCCCTGCAGCGTCAGAACGCGCACCTGATCGGGGATATACCTGCGGAGGATCAGAGGCTGGGGGTGAAGTACCGTCGCAAGACGAGGAACCCCCACATGTGCCACATCATCCTGCAGGTGTCCCCTACGGTGTGGCAGAGGCTGACGATGGCGGGTCGCGTGCACATCGACCTGCAGCGGGTGCGGGTGCTGGACCAATCGCCACTGGTGCAGTGCACTCGCTGTCTGCGTTTTGGCCATGGCCGAAAACTGTGCACGCAGCCCGCCGACCTCTGCATCCACTGCGGCGACCCCCACCTGCGGGTTGACTGTCCGTCACAGCTGGCAGCGGAGGTGCCGAAATGCCACAACTGCCTGCTGGCAAAACTGGATAACACAGATCACAACGCCTTCGCCAACGAGTGCCCCATACGCGCAAAATGGGATGCCTTAGCACGCCTATCGGTGGCGTATTGCTAAGGTGGCCCCGGCGCTCCCAGGAAACACAATCCCAGGCAGTGAGACCCGAACACATCCTGGTGCCCGCGCAAGCTATCAGGTGATCCAAGCGAATCTGCAGAGGAAGAACCTTGCGACCCAGGAGCTCATGATGGTGGCAAGTGAGCGAAAGTTCGCCTTCGCACTGCTCCAGGAGCCATATGTGGGTGCGGTTAAAAGGATGCGAGACTACCGAGGAGCGAGAGTCTACCAGTGCGCGGAACAAGGAAGTGGAACTGTGAAGGCGGCAATAGTCGTCTTCGACAAAGACCTAGACGTCACACAGTGTCCAAAACTCACCACCAATAACATCACGGTGGTGAGGATCCGAACCAGCGCCTGGGAAATCGCAGTAGTCTCCTACTATTTTGAACCGGACCAGCCCATACAACCGTACCTGGAGCAGCTTCTGCAGATTCGCGAGGAAATGGGCTCTACAAAAATCATAATGGGCGGCGATGCAAACGCCAAAAGCACCTGGTGGGGTAGTTCAGTTGTGGACAGCAGAGGTGAGGAAATGTTGGGCACACTCGACGAAACGGGCTTGCAGGTACTCAACGTCGGCAACACGCCAACTTTTGACACCATCAGGGGTGGCAAGTCATATACCAGCTGCGTTGACATTACGGCCTGCTCAGCGGACCTGCTGGAATTGGTGGAAGACTGGAGGGTCGAGGAAGGTATCACCAGCTCGGACCATAATGGTATCTTATTCAAAATCAATCTGGAAAAATCAAAAGGAATGCATGTTAAAAGAACAACTAGACTTTTCAACACTGGGAAAGCTAATTGGAGTCAGTTTCATGAGAAACTGACCCAATTAATGAGCGATAACAACATAAACAAAATAGAAATAGACCAAACCCAAACACATAATGAAATAGACATATTTACAGGAAAATATACGCAACAGATTATTAGAACATGTAATGAGACATTAACAAAAAAGAAAACAAATGAAACACTTACCTTACCATGGTGGACCGAAGAGCTTGAGGAGATGAAAAGTAAAGTCGCCACTAGGAAGCGCAGGATCCGATGCGCAGCGCCTATCCGGAGGTCGAAGGTTGTCAGCGAGTACCTGCAACAAAAAGAGGAATATGAGTTGGCAGCAAAAAGAGCACAGATTGACAGCTGGAAGAACTTCTGTAGTAGACAGGACAGGGAAAGCCTTTGGGACAGTATATACCGCGTCATAAAGAATACCACCAAACGCCAGGAGGACGTTCCACTGGTAAAAGATGGCCATCAGCTGGACGAGAAAGAGTCAGCCAACACTTTGGCGGACACTTTTTACCCGGAGGACCTTGAACGGGATGACAACTCAGACCACCGGCGGACCAGAGTCCTTGCAGCAAACGTAAATAACTGGGTGCATGGTGAGAAACATGACCCAGCTTTTACGGCCGAAGAACTCCGGGCCGCGACGGAGAGTTTTAATCCAAAAAAGGCTCCGGGAATAGATGGACTCACCGCAGACATTTGCAGCCAGGTTGTCTCCAAAAATTTGGAACTTAACCTGGCGCTCATGAACAAGTGCCTGGAACTTGGCCACTTCCCAACTACCTGGAAAGAGGCGACGGTGGTGGTTCTGCGAAAGCCTGGCAAGACGGACTACACAAACCCTAAGTCCTACAGGCCCATCGGCCTGTTACCGGTCATGGGGAAGATTCTAGAGAAAATGGTAGTCGGGAGATTAAAATGGCACCTGCTCCCGAGATTGAGCCCCCGACAATACGGCTTCATACCCCAGAGAAGCACCGAGGACTCCCTCTATGACATGATACAACATATAGACGGACAACTAAATGATAAGAAGCTGGTAACCGTAATATCACTGGACATAGAGGGAGCCTTCGATAGCGCCTGGTGGCCCGCAATCAAGATCAGACTTGCCGAGGAAGAGTGTCCGGTAAACCTCCGGCGACTCATGGATAGCTACCTACAGGACCGGAAGGTCCGGGTGAGGTACGCCGGAGAAGAATACACAAAGGACACTCAAAAGGGTTGCGTGCAGGGATCGATTAGCGGGCCGATTCTCTGGAATCTTCTCCTTGATCCACTCCTCAAGGAACTTGAACGCCGGGGTGACTACTGCCAGGCTTTCGCAGACGACGTTGTGTTGGTGTTTGCCGAAGATACGGCGCTGGAGGTGGAGAGGAGGGCCAATGCCGCACTCGCGTATGTTCGGGCGTGGGGTGTCAAAAACAAGTTGAAGTTTGCGCCACACAAGACTCACGCAATGGTGCTCACCAGGAAGCTGAAATTTGACACACCACGACTGAGCATGGGCGGGATCGACATAGGTCTGTCCAGTGAGATAAAGATCCTGGGGCTCACTATTGACAATAAGCTGACGTTTAACAGCCACGTGGCTAACACATGCAAGAAGGCGTTAAATATATACAAGCAGCTCTCACGAGCCGCCAGGATCAGTTGGGGCCTCCACCCTGAAATAATCAGGACAATTTACATGGCCACAGTGGAGCCCATCGTCACCTACGCAGCCGGCGCCTGGGCAAGGGCAACAAATAAAGCTGGGGTAAAAAAGCAATTAAATGCGGTACAGAGGGGCTTCGCGCAGAAGCTGTGTGGAGCGTACAAAACCGTTTCACTGAACTCAGCGCTGATGCTGGCTGGGATACTGCCTCTCGATATCCGGATCCGGGAGGCGGCATCGTTGTATGAGGCTAAGAGGGGAGTACCCCAGCCAGCACTAGCAGACAGAGAGATAGAGCGCAGACTGCCTTTCGCTGAAACCCAGCACCCGGCAAGACATATGCGCCTCGACTTCGTAAGCCTGGTAGACCAGGAGAATTTGAACTCCCAAGTGCACCAAGCAGTCTCGATCTACACCGATGGCAGCAAGATTGAGGGCAAAGTCGGAGCGGCATTGTCTCTTTGGAGCAATGAAGCCGAGACCAAAACCCTCAAACTTAAGCTGCCATCATACTGCACCGTCTACCAGGCAGAACTCCTGGCCATATGTCATGCCACGAAAATCATCCTGCGACGAAGCGAAGCTAGTTTTGCTATACTTAGTGACTCACGCTCTGCCCTGGAAACGGTCGTAAACCCCTATTCCCTCCACCCCCTGGCAGTCGAAACTAGAGCCAACATCCAGGACAGCAGACTCCAGAACAAGGAAATTTCCCTGTTCTGGATTAAAGCACATGCGGGACTGGAGGGGAATGAGCGCGCGGACCAATTGGCAAAAGAAGCTGCACTGCACTCCAAGAGGAAACCCGAGTACGACAGTTGCCCAGTTTCATTCGTCAAGAGACACATTCGTTTGCGGTCTCTCGACGAATGGAACGTACGCTACCAAACGGGACAAACAGCGGCTGTCACTAAGATGTTCTTCCCAGACGCGGTGGAAGGATTTAAAACAGTTAGAAAAATCAAACCGGCAGGCTTGACGACCCAGGTGATGACGGGGCACGGTGGGTTCTCAGAATACTTGCACCGGTTCAAGTGTAAGGGGGACCCATCGTGCTTTTGTGAGCCGGGGGTCGCCGAGTCTGTCCCACACCTCCTGTTTAGCTGTCCAGTCTACGCGAAGCTTAGACATGAAACAGAGCAAGTACTCGATTGTGATTTAAAACCCGAAAATACACATTTAATAGTGGCAAACAATCTGTTGAGACAAAAATTTATGGAATATTGTGTGAAAATAGCAAAGACAGTAGTAAATAAAAATAGATGAGTAAGTTATGTTTAATATATAATTGGTAAATTATATATCATAAGCATATAAAAATAAATAAGCTGAAAATAAAAATAAGCTAAGCAAAGAACAAGACATGGAATTAGAAAAAAAAAATAAAAAAAAAAAATGTTGAATACAAAATAGGTAATAAAAAGTAATCGTTAAATAAGTTATGTTGTCCATATATTATTAATATATTCGATAACATAAGACACTCAAGTAGATAATAAGATATCAGTAAAAAAAAATAATTTTTGTTAAAACTAGCTATGAAAATCTGGAAATATAAGACAAACTATAAGAGCTGTTTAAAAGTATTATTAAATTTAAAAGATAACAATTCTTCAAAATCATCAAATAAATATAGGAGTAATTAATGTTAAAATAAATAACAAAATTAAAATACCACTAGAAGAAAAGGTCTCTGATAACGTCAGAGGATCACTGAGCAAGGGCAGGAGTGTGGTTTTAGCCGGTAAGAGTCCGGCACTACCCAGACTGCATCACCAGTGGGACAGTCTGGGTGTCCATGAGGATTTCCCACTCCTGCCAAACCAAAAAAAAAAAAAAAAAAAACCTAACCTAACCTAACCTAACCTAACCTAACCTAACCTAACCTAACCTAACCTAACCTAACCTAACCTAACCTAACCTAACCTAACCTAACCTAACCTAACCTAACCTAACCTAACCAATAACTTTGCATCCCGGTGACGCATTTACAAGCTGTTTTCAGCAAAACTAACCGTTTTTAGGCTCCGTCTGACTATCCCACTGATAAAAACTGACAAATCCGCGAAAAACATTTCCCGGTTATTGACTTAGTAAAATTTCAGTAAAAAACCTCCTTAAAACATTTTTATCTCAAAATTTACAGCTAAATCTACGTTTCTTAAAATTTTAACAGATACTTACCTGCCTTACCTGCACTCCGGCGCGCGCCCCGCGAGCTCGAGTCCCGTTTGGCGGTGTTATTCCAAATTTCTTCATACTTTTTGGTCGTAAAACACGTATTTTCAGCTTTTTTCAAAATTTTTCTTCAGCATAAATTCCAAAAACCTCACAGTTTGCTGGCCCGCGCCGAGACACGTCTTTTGACACCTCGCACGTCCGCCTAGCTCACATAGAAGTTCAAAAATTTTCAGGCATTAGGTTTTTCACTACAAGACAAAATCTACCTAAGGGATAGTACAAAATACACATTCCTCAATAACTTTGCATCCCGGTGACGCATTTACAAGCTGTTTTCAGCAAAACTAACCGTTTTTAGGCTCCGTCTGACTATCCCACTGATAAAAACTGACAAATCCGCGAAAAACATTTCCCGGTTATTGACTTAGTAAAATTTCAGTAAAAAACCTCCTTAAAACATTTTTATCTCAAAATTTACAGCTAAATCTACGTTTCTTAAAATTTTAACAGATACTTACCTGCCTTACCTGCACTCCGGCGCGCGCCCCGCGAGCTCGAGTCCCGTTTGGCGGTGTTATTCCAAATTTCTTCATACTTTTTGGTCGTAAAACACGTATTTTCAGCTTTTTTCAAAATTTTTCTTCAGCATAAATTCCAAAAACCTCACAGTTTGCTGGCCCGCGCCGAGACACGTCTTTTGACACCTCGCACGTCCGCCTAGCTCACATAGAAGTTCAAAAATTTTCAGGCATTAGGTTTTTCACTACAAGACAAAATCTACCTAAGGGATAGTACAAAATACACATTCCTCAATAACTTTGCATCCCGGTGACGCATTTACAAGCTGTTTTCAGCAAAACTAACCGTTTTTAGGCTCCGTCTGACTATCCCACTGATAAAAACTGACAAATCCGCGAAAAACATTTCCCGGTTATTGACTTAGTAAAATTTCAGTAAAAAACCTCCTTAAAACATTTTTATCTCAAAATTTACAGCTAAATCTACGTTTCTTAAAATTTTAACAGATACTTACCTGCCTTACCTGCACTCCGGCGCGCGCCCCGCGAGCTCGAGTCCCGTTTGGCGGTGTTATTCCAAATTTCTTCATACTTTTTGGTCGTAAAACACGTATTTTCAGCTTTTTTCAAAATTTTTCTTCAGCATAAATTCCAAAAACCTCACAGTTTGCTGGCCCGCGCCGAGACACGTCTTTTGACACCTCGCACGTCCGCCTAGCTCACATAGAAGTTCAAAAATTTGCCCTCCCACCCACCCATTCGTGTCTGGGCAGGTAAACTTTTCAGTTTTAACAAAAAATTTAAAATTTTATTTATAGCTCTTCCGGCCAATTCTATTTCATTTCTATTGGGAAATTAGGAAAGCAAACGGTTCTGACTGCCTCTTGAAGGCATTAACTTATTTTTGACAAATATTTTATTCACCGACCGAGTCCTTATATACAGGGCTCGCATTCTATGAAACAAATCACTTGTTGCTGATCCCCCCTGTACAGGGATTCAGTAACAGACACAAGTGTCCCCTGATAGCTTAGAGTTTTCGCAGCCCAAAACCCATAACTCCTCTTGCTGATCCCCCCTTTACAGGGACAGAAGAGTTAGTTACCAGTGACCTCTGACGGCCTATGAACATCACCTTCACGAAGGCCACCGCGATGTTTCACACGCCGGCCAAGAAAACCGCGAGCTCGCTCATCTTCGGGGGCTCGCCGCAGTCTACAGAGGAGGCCGGGACTTCGCAGTCGAGTGTGAGGCGCAGCATCGGGGAATGGGAGGCCGGGAAAATCGAGCCTAAGGCAAAGTCCCCGGCCAACCCAAAACATGGTGCAACTCCGCCGGCTGCACAAAAACTCCCGGGATCTCTGGGGACGCGGCGGGCCTCCGCGGATGCCGCGGGACCGGCGGTGAGCAAGTACCCGAACTTGACGGCGGAGGCGAGAGCGTGCCTAAACAAAGCAAAGCTGCACTTGGGCAACTCCCGCAACTTAAAAACTGAAATAAAGACGGAGGTTTTGGGGGCCATCAATCGGCTCTACGAGATTGTGAAGGAGTCGGAGAAGTCGAGGCCCCCTGCCAGCGCTAACCCCGAACCCGAAAAGGTCCGAGAGAACCAACGGCCAACCACAGACGAACCGACAGAGCTCATGAAGCAGCTGATGACGAACCTCCAACAGCATAACCTGGCGTTGGAGGAATGCAACCAGCACACACGGGCTCTGTCGGAGCGTCTACAACAGGCCCCTCGCTACGTCGCAGGTCAAGGTCCCACCTTCGCGGAAATGGCCGCCGGCCTGAAGCAGCACATCCAAGGGCCTCTTCACTCGGTGGTAGTATCATCTGTCAACGAACAGGACACCGGTGAAGAGGTCATTGAGAAGCTCAGGACGGCGGTTGACGCCAGAAACGAAGGCACTAGGGTGGAGCGACTGCGCAAGGCGAGGGACCAAAAGGTGGTCGTGGGGTTTAAGACTAGGGAGGAGCTGACCAAGGTGACGGACAGAATAAGGAAAGCGGGGAGCCTAGTGGTAGAAGAGGTAAAAAACAAAGATCCCTTAATCGTCATCAAGGACGTCCTCTCCTGCCACACGGATGTGGAGGTCACGGAAGCCCTGCAGCGTCAGAACGCGCACCTGATCGGGGATATACCTGCGGAGGATCAGAGGCTGGGGGTGAAGTACCGTCGCAAGACGAGGAACCCCCATATGTGCCACATCATCCTGCAGGTGTCCCCTACGGTGTGGCAGAGGCTGACGATGGCGGGTCGCGTGCACATCGACCTGCAGCGGGTGCGGGTGCTGGACCAATCGCCACTGGTGCAGTGCACTCGCTGTCTGCGTTACGGCCATAGCCGTAAACTGTGCACGCAGCCCGCCGACCTCTGCATCCACTGCGGCGACCCCCACCTGCGAGCTGATTGCCCGTCACGGCTGGCAGCGGAAGCGCCCAAATGCCACAACTGCGTGTTGGCAAAAATAGAAAAAACCGACCACAACGCCTTCGCCAACGAGTGCCCAGTACGCACGAAATGGGATGCCTTAGCGCGCCTGTCGGTGGCGTATTGCTGAGGTGGTCCCGGCACTCCCAGGAAACCCAATCCCAGGCAGTGAGACCCGAACACGCCCTGGTGCCCGCGCAAACTACCAGGTGATCCAAGCGAATCTGCAGAGGAAGAACCTTGCGACCCAGGAGCTCATGATAGTGGCTAGCGAGCGAAAGTCCGCCTTCGCACTGCTCCAGGAGCCATATGTAGGTGCGGTTAAAAGGATGCGAGACTACCGAGGAGCGAGAGTCTACCAGTGCGCGGAACAAGGAAGTGGAACTGTGAAGGCGGCAATAGTCGTCTTCGACAAAGACCTCGACGTCACACAGTGTCCAAAACTCACCACCAATAACATCACGGTGGTGAGGATCCGAACCAGCGCCTGGGAAATCGCCGTAGTCTCCTTCTATTTTGAACCAGACCAGCCCATACAACCGTACCTGGAGCAGCTTCTGCAGATTCGCGAGGAAATGGGCGCTACAAAAATTATAATGGGAGGCGATGCAAACGCCAAAAGCACCTGGTGGGGTAGTCTAGTTGTGGACAGCAGGGGTGAGGAAATGTCGGGCACACTCGACGAAACGGGCTTGCAGGTGCTCAACGTCGGCAACACGCCAACCTTCGACACCATCAGGGGTGGCAAGTCGTACACCAGCTGCGTTGACATAACAGCCTGCTCAATGGACATGCTGGACTTGGTGGAAGACTGGAGGGTTGAGGAAGGCATCACAAGCTCGGACCACAACGGTATCGTATTTAAAATTAATCTCAAAAAGGCAAAAGGCATAAATATTAAAAGAACCACTAGAATCTATAACACTAGGAAAGCAAATTGGAGCCAATTTCGTGAGAAATTGGCCCAATTAAAAGCAGATAAAAATTTAAATACAATAGAAATTAGCAAAATTAGTAATAAAAATGATTTAGAAAATAGCGTAAATAATTATATAAATACAATAATAAAAACTAGTGAAGAAACATTGGCAAAATTTAAAAATAATGACACTCTTACGATACCGTGGTGGTCAAACGAGCTTGCTGATATGCTGAATGAGGTCAACACCAAGCGACGCCGCATTCGATGCGCCGCCCCAGTCCGGAGAGCGGGGGTCGTCGAGGAGTACCTGCAAGCAAAAGAAAAATATGAGCTCGAAGCAAAAAAGGCACAGACTTCAAGCTGGAAACAGTTCTGTGAAAAACAGGATAAGGAAGGAGTATGGGAGGGCATCTACAGGGTTATAGGACGGACAGCTACGAGACATGAGGACTTACCTTTGTTGAAGGATGGGGAGCCACTCGACGGGGAGGACTCGGCTCTGCTGCTAGCGGAGACCTTCTACCCCGAAGACCTGAAAGAGGAGGACAACGATGACCACCGTCGGACGCGAGAAGCGGCCAGTCGTGTAAACGAGTGGACGCATGATGAGCACCATGACCCACCGTTTACACTTCAGGAGCTGAAAACCGCGGTGGTCAGTTTCAATCCGAAGAAGGCACCGGGGGCGGATGGTCTCACAGCCGACATCTGTGCCCAAGCCATTTTCCAGGACCCGGAGATGTTCCTGGCGCTGGCCAACAAGTGCCTCGAGCGGGGCCACTTCCCCGGGGCCTGGAAGGTGGCAACAGTGGTCATACTGAGGAAGCCGGGAAAGGACTGTTACACCGCTCCCAAGTCTTACAGACCCATCGGCCTCCTACCAGTCCTGGGAAAAATACTCGAAAAAATGTTGGTAGCAAGGCTGAAGTGGCATCTGATCCCGCGGTTGAGTACTCGTCAGTTTGGTTTCATGCCCCAGAAGAGCACCGAGGACTCCCTCTACGCCATGATACAACACATCAAAACAAAGCTGAACCAAAAGAAGCTGATCACTGTTGTATCGCTTGACATAGAGGGAGCCTTCGACAGCGCATGGTGGCCAGCAATCAGGACCAGACTGGCTGAGGAAAGGTGCCCGGTGAATCTCAGACGGATGCTGGACAGCTACCTGACTGATAGGAGTGTCCGAGTTAGGTACGCCGGAGCAGAGTGCCACAGAAATACCAGCAAAGGTTGCGTCCAAGGGTCGATAGGCGGTCCGATCCTTTGGAACTTGGTGTTGGACCCCTTGCTAAAGGGGCTGGAAGAGCGGGGGTATCACTGCCAGGCTTTCGCCGACGACGTGGTGATGATCTTCGACGGTGACACAGGATTGGAGGTTCAGGGGCATGCCAATGCCGCCCTCGAATATGTTCGGGGGTGGGGCATCCGAAATAAGCTGAAGTTTGCACCACACAAAACCTGCGCGATGGTAGTAACCAGGAAGCTAAAGTACGATGTCCCACTCCTAAGCATGGGCGGGGTTGACATTGGCATGTCAAAAGAAATAAAAATACTGGGGCTCACGATAGACCACCAGCTCACTTTCAACACCCACGCCGCCAACGTGTGCAGGAAGGCTGCAAATATTTACAAACAGCTGTCTAGAGCGGCCAAAGTGAGCTGGGGTCTGCACCCGGAGATCATCCGAACCATCTACACGGCGGCGGTGGAGCCGGTGGTGATGTACGCGGCGAGTGCTTGGGCGCCGGCAACTAGGAAGATAGGAGTGCAGAAAATGCTGAACACGGTCCAGCGAGGATTCGCCCAAAAGCTCTGCAAATCCTACCGCACCGTCTCGCTGAACGCGTCCCTGGTGCTGGCTGGGATACTACCACTCGACCTGCGAATACAAGAAGCAGCCGCTCTGTACGAGGCAAAGAGGGGAGTACCCCAGCCAGCCCTTGCGGGCAGGGAGGTGGAGAGTGTGGTGGCATTTGCAGAGACTCCACATCCGGCGAAACATATGGCCATGGGGTTCGTGAGTCTGGAGGACCAGACCCTGGTGGATATTCACAATCACCAGGAGGTACGATTTTTCACAGACGGCAGCAAGCTTGAGGGCAAGGTCGGAGCAGCACTGTCACTGTGGGACGGTGAGGCCGAGATCAGGTCCTTGAAGCTTAGCTTGCCGTCATGCTGCACGGTCTACCAGGCGGAACTCCTGGCCATATGCGTAGCCACGAGGGAAATCCTCAAACGCAAAGAGGGAACCTTCGGAATCTATAGTGACTCAAAGGCTGCACTTCAAACAGTCACAAACCAGGGTTCCCTCCACGCCTTGGCGGTGGAAGCAAGGGCAAACGTGGGCGCGGCTTTATCCCAGAGCAAAGATGTTTCCTTGTTCTGGGTGAAGGCACACGCAGGGTTGCAAGGCAACGAACGCGCAGACTACCTTGCGAAAGAGGCTGCGCTCAGATCTAAAAAGAAGCCGGACTATGACCGCTGCCCGGTTTCATTCGTCAAGCGGCAGATCCGTATGGGGTCGCTCGACGAATGGAACCGGAGATACAAAAATGGCGAAACAGCCTCCGTAACCAAAATGTTCTTCCCGGACGCAGTAGATGCCTTCAGGATTGTAAACAAAGTGAAGCCGACCGGAGTTATAACACAGATCCTGACTGGGCACGGTGGGTTTTCCGAGTACCTGCATCGCTTTAAGCGGAAAGAAAGCCCATCGTGCATATGTGAGCCAGATGCGCTGGAAACGGTCCCACATATTTTGACAGAATGTCCTGCGTTTGGAACACAGAGATTATATGCGGAGATGAAATTAGATACAGAGATAAACAGAAGCAATATTAGTAAAATCATGACGAACGATAAATCTAGGAATATCTTATTAGAATACGCAACAGCAATAGCCACAACAGCCATTAAAAGAAACAAGGTAACGTAAAGCTATGCTTTTAATATATAAAAGTTTATATACAGACAAAGCATAGAAAACAAAAAGTTAATAATTCAAATAATAGACGTAAATTTTAGATAATAAACAATACAGATTAAAAAATTAAAACAGATACAACTTTCTTTTAAATTTCGCAAAATCACAATATAAAAACGTAATTACAAATTAAAAATAATATCATAAAAAGGTCTCTGATCATGTCAGAGGGACACTTGCAAAGGCAGGAGTGTGGTTTTAGCCGGTAAGAGTCCGGCACTACCCAGACTGCATCACCAGTGGGACAGTCTGGGTGTCCATGAGGATTTCCCACTCCTGCCAAAACAAAAAAAAAAAAAAAAAAAAAAAAAAAAACCTAACCTAACCTAACCTAACCTAACCTAACCTAACCTAACCTAACCTAACCTAACCTAACCTAACCTAACCTAACCTAACCTAACCTAACCTAACCTAACCTAACCTAACCTAACCTAACCTAACCTAACCTAACCTAACCTAACCTAACCTAACCTAACCTAACCTAACCTAACCTAACCTAACCTAACCTAACCTAACCTAACCTAACCTAACCTAACCTAACCTAACCTAACCTAACCTAACCTAACCTAACCGAGTCTGGCTTCACCCGCCGCCCCGAACGCCACGAAAACACCGCGCTCCGCAAGCCAAAATCGCAAAATTACCAAAAAGTGCTCAAAGTGTATAGTGTTATACATCAAAACACGCGGAATCGCGAGGCGAACACGGTCGTGAAAAAAGTTTTGTGATCAGTGCAAGCTAGTGAAAGTTATCACCGAAAAAGTGAAAGTTCTGGAACACAGAACCAATAAAGTGAAATAACTAGAAAACTACAGCGGCGACACCGTGATTTTCATTTACCATCAGGACAGCCTCCCTGAGACCTACGATCCTGGAAAATTCCAGATTTTTTCCCCGCTGGCGCGCGGAAATATAAGGGAAAACATCAACCCGTGAGACGAGCTCCCGTTTTAGGGGCATAAAATTCTCCCTGACCACCATCCAGCACCAGTGACAACTCCCCGAGAAGGAGAACGCAGAGAGGACCCTGGAGGTATTTTAAAATCCAATTTTTGTGCTAGGGAAGACCAGCTTATTGACGTTACAACTTGACGTGCGGTCGTGAAAACGTCATAGCAATTTTCCGACCAAGATAATTCAAAATTATCAGTGGTGACCTAGGCTGAAACTTCCTGGGAAGATAGCTTGGACGTCCCCAAACCCGAATCTGCAAAAAGAAAAATTTTAGAACCATAATTTTAGAAATTAGTAAAACTTTTGTAAACCGCCAAAATTTTTTCCGGACGCAAAATAAGTTGTTTCCTTCGTAAGAAATTACCCACGTCATAGTTTTATTTTTATTGTTTAAATATTTTATTTCATTTTATTCTTAAGTTAATTTATTCTATTCCACAATCAGTGACAAAACATCTTGCCCCAAAATTATTACAAAATTGTTAACAAAATTTTTAAATTTTGTCTCCAACCGGGAATCGAACCTGGGACCTTAAAAATATTAAAAACGCCCATATCTCGGGAACGGAGTGAGTTAGCCCATTTTTGACCACACCCTGTAGATCTATACTTACGTATAGATATACAGCAACCCTCTCCTAACCACCCTTTTTCGAACCCCCCCCATTTCAATAAATTAATCGTTTAATTAACTAAAATCCCCCCTACCCCGCTGCCCCGCTCCCCGCAAGCATCTTCCGCGGGCCACTTTATTTTATATGTATGTACATGTTATAAACCCTCAAAGTAAACCCACCAATTCAATCCCCCCCCCCCCGAACCATAGTCCCCTTACCCCTCACCGCTCATCTGCAATAAATTAAAACTTTATAATATTGTGTATTGTGTATTACTGTGTATTTTGTGTATTATTGTGTATTATTGTGTATTATTGTGTCCAGTCCATTCCCAGTTAACTTATAATCACCCATTTTTCCAAACTTCTCCCCCGGAACTTGTTGACCCCCCATTATCTCGGGAACGGCTGGGAATATCCAAATTCTGAGCAAATTTTCCCCCCCCCTATAACCCCCCTCTCATCTAAAACCTATATTGGGATAAGACCCCTAGACCCCCTTTTTTGACCCCCTCCACTAGTGACCCCAAAAAACTTTTAGTAGTATAATATACACTGGAACTCCTACAGTCGATTCACATTTTACCCCATTATATCCCTTCCCCGCCCCCCCGCTCCTCCTGGGCTACCTCACCCCCCCCTGGGTCTAACTTTTGAACCGGTGGTCTTGGACCCACCAAGTTTGGGGTCCCTGTAATCAGCACAAAAAGACCAGTCTTTTGGCTCCGGCCAATTTACTAAATTATTTATTGCGTGTTGTTTGTTATTGTATTGTTGTGTATACATATTACTTTTAAAATTTTTTGGACTGAAAATCACACAGGAGGATAGCCTGAATCGGGCTCATTCAGGAGAGCCCAAGCACGGCAGTATTTGGACTCACGACGCCAGAGATATCAGCAGGAAACCGATTATCGGCCGCCATCTTGGATTGGCAACACGATTTTCGAATAGCGATATCTCGGGAGTCCTTGGGGCTAGAGTATCCGTGTTTGGGTTCATCGGAAGGGGCTTGACGAGACCTGTCTCCTGGTGTGTAAAGATTGACTCTACATAGAGCCACTCTATCAAAACGATAGAAAATAGGTTTTGACAATTAAAATTGACATTTAGGTCTTGGTATATAGTTTTTAAGGCTCTTGTGCGGTATTGTTTTGACTTTTTGCACTTTTTATTTTATTTTACCGTCCCTATTGACGCTACAAATTTTTATTTTGCCCTTCCGGATAGGTTCTTACCTTCCTGTGCTGACACACTGGGGAAGTAAACGGCTTTGTAGACGACCACCGCCTCTTGTAGGCGACTTTATATTTGACAATTAACTTTGACCAATTTACTAAATTATTTTTATTGCTTGTTGTTTGTTATTGTTTGTTTACACATTTTACATTTTTAGGCATAATCGCAGACTAAGAAATCAGTTTTAAGTAACAACATTAGTACAGACGCCATTTACACGTCTTACTAAAAACTAGACTATCCTACCTCCATTATCATGCTCCCATTCAGGACCCCGATGAAAAACACGGCTTCTAGCTCCCCAAAGAAAGCCGAGGGATCGGTGGAAAAGGTAAGCCCCCCGTCGGGGACACAAGATAAAACTTTTGTTGTCCGACAAAGCATTGGCGAAATAGAGGCCAGGACAAAGACCCTACCAAAACAGGTGTCAGCGCCGGTGGCGGGCCCCTCCAGGGCAAAAACCCAAACACCATCGTTGGACGCCTCGGGTAGCCCACCCCCAAAACCGACCTATCCCACCAGACTTGCCGAGGGAAGGGCATGCCTGAGTAAGGCAAAGCTCCACCTCGGCAACTCAAGAAATACCAAGACAGAAATAAAAGAAGGAGTTACGGCGGCCGTGGAAAGACTCTATCAGTTGCTGAAAGAGTCGGAGGCGGTTAAAGGAAAGGAAACAACTCAGAGCAAGGAGCGAGGCGGGAAGGAAGAGGAGGAACCTTTACACCCTCCCCTCTCTTCTCGCCCTGCCAATTGCCAGGTCGAAAACGAGTTGTTAAAGAAGATGGAAGAGCACCTCCAACTCATAACGGCAAATACAGAAAAGATGGAGGGTCTCAGGGACACGCTGCTGTCCCATCAGAAAGTCTTGGAGAGGACCACCTATGCGAGCGTAGCGGCTGGTAGCAGTAGGGGAAGACTCCCGGAGCAAGCCACCCTGCACTCGGTGGTGGTCACCTCCAAGAACGAAACAGATACAGGAGACGAGGTTCTCAGCAGAATACGGGAAGCGGTAAATGCCAAAGATGGGTGGATAAGGGTAGAAAAAGTAAGGAAAGCTAAGGATAGGAAAATAATTATAGGTCTGGAAACCGAAGAAGAAAGAAGTAAAATAAAGACCCGACTTCAAAAAGAAGGAGTTGACCTCACTGTCGAGGAAGTGAAAAACAAGGACCCGCTTCTGATTTTGAAGAACGTCCTAGTCGTGAACACCGACGAGGACGTCATTAAAGCTCTTAGAAATCAGAACAAGGGTGTTTTTGACGGCCTCGACAGTGGGGAAAACAGGGTCGAGATAAAATACAGAAGAAGGACGCGAAATCCCCATACTGGCCACGTCATCATCAGCGTCTCGCCCACCATCTGGCGACGGGCTATAGAAATCGGGACCGTGCACGTCGACCTCCAGCGCATTAAGGTCGAGGATCAGTCTCCGTTGGTCCAGTGCACTCGCTGCCTAGGCTTCGGGCACGGCAAGCGGTTCTGTAAAGAGCCTGCGGACCTATGCAGCCACTGCGGCGGTCCTCATATGAGAGCAGAGTGCCCAGACTGGCTCTCAGGCTCACCACCCGCTTGCCGGAATTGCACGAAGTCGAAAATAGAGCACGGCACGGAACATAATGCGTTTAGCCATGATTGCCCTATACGTAAAAAATGGGATGACGTGGCCAGATCAACTGTAGCGTACTGCTAAGGGCACCCCAATACAAAACACCCCGTATGGAGTACTGCAGGCTAACCTCCAACGTAAGAAGCTAGCTACAAATGAGCTTCTGATAGAGGCCACAAAGCGCGGAATTGCGGTGGCGCTCCTACAGGAACCGTACGTGGCAGGAGCGAAAGTAATGAGGAGTCACAGGGGCGTTAGAATCTTCCAGAACACTGGCACAGGAGATGGGACTGTCAAAGCGGCAATAGCCGTCTTTAACAGCGACCTTAATGTCAAACAGTACCCGAAACTCACCACAAACAACATAGCAGTGGTGGGAATCCAGACCAGTGCCTGGGAGATCACGCTTGTCTCCTTCTACTTTGAGCCAGACCAGCCCATCGAGCCCTATTTAGAACATCTCAAACAAATAGGGCTCGTAGTCGGTTCCAAGAGACTGATCGTTGGAGGGGACGCCAATGCAAAGAGCATATGGTGGGGTAGCCCGACGGTTGATTATAGGGGGGAAGAGATGGCAGGAACTCTCGGCGAGCTGAACCTGAACGTTCTGAACTGTGGGGAAATTCCGACCTTCGACACCATCCGAGGAGGGAAACGTTACAGCAGTTATGTAGATGTTACCGCTTGTTCCAACGACATCCTGGACATGATAGACGACTGGAGGGTTGACGAAGGTCTCACGAGCTCGGACCACAACGGCATTAGTTTTAAAATCCTCTTACAGAAATCCAAAGGCATCAAAGTTGAGAGAACGACTAGGCAATTTAACACCAAAAAAGCCAATTGGACCGAATTTCATGAGAAGTTTGGCCAATTGAAAATAGATTACAAATTCACAGCAGCCGAAATAGACAAAATTAAAGACATTGAGCAAATCGACACAGCAACAGGTAACCTCACAAAAGCAATAGAAGAAACATGCAAACAAACAATACCAACCAAAAAAGCTCAAGAAGAACTTACCTTGCCGTGGTGGTCCGAGAGACTCGCCGAGATGAAGAAGACAGTCGCTACCAAGAAGCGCAGGATCCGCTGTGCCGCCCCAATCCGGAAGTCGAAGGTCATAGAAGAGTACCTAAAACAGAAAGAAGAGTATGAATTAGAACAGGCTAAAGCTCAGACTGAGAGCTGGAAGGAATTCTGTGGGAAACAGGATAGGGAAGGGGTCTGGGAGGGAATATATAGGGTGATAGGGAGGACTCAGCGTAGGGAGGAGGACCTACCATTGGAATGGAACGGTGACGTGCTGGATGCGAGGGGTTCCGTCAAATTGCTAGCGGAAACGTTTTATCCGGAAGACCTCCTAGAATCCGATAATGCCCATCACCGATCCATACGATCGAAGGCCGAAGACGTAAACTCTGGCGAACAAGATGATCCTTGCGACCCACCGTTTACGATGGCAGAATTAAAAAATTCGATGGAGTCCTTCAACCCGAAAAAGGCACCTGGTTCCGATGGCTTTACGGCCGACATTTGTTGCCACGCCGTGAGTAATGACCCGGAATTATTTTTAAAGTTCCTAAACAAATGCCTAGAACACCATCATTTCCCCACGTCCTGGAAGCAAGCAACAGTCGTGATACTGAGGAAGCCTGGAAAAGAGAAATACTCCACTCCCAAATCTTATAGGCCGATAGGACTGTTGCCTATATTGGGGAAAATATATGAGAAAATGCTGGTGGCCCGCCTTAAGTACCACCTCTTACCAAGGATGAGCACCCGTCAGTACGGATTCATGCCACAGAGGAGTACCGAGGACTCCCTCTATGCCCTCATGCAGCATGTCAACAAAAAACTAACACAAAAAAGAATTGTTACGCTCGTATCATTGGACATAGAGGGAGCATTCGATAGTGCCTGGTGGCCAGCTATAAGAGTCCGTCTGGCAGAGGAGAAGTGTCCAATCAACCTTAGGCGGGTCATGGACAGCTACCTCAGAAACCGAAGAGTTGCAATCAGGTACGGTGGGGAAGAATACAGCAAGGAAACAAGCAAGGGCTGTGTCCAGGGCTCAATTGGAGGCCCAATTCTGTGGAACTTGGTTCTAGACCCCCTCCTGAAAGCAGCAGAGAACAGGGGGATTTATATGCAGGCGTTCGCGGACGATGTCCTCTTAGTCTTTGACGGAGAGACTGCACTAGAGGTGGAGGAATGTGCCAGTGCCGCTCTCAATCATGTTCTAGCGTGGGGTGTCGAAAATAAACTAAAGTTTGCACCACACAAAACAACTGCTATGGTTATAACCAGAAAACTAAAATACGACACACCACGCCTCAGCATGGGGGGGATCGACATTGGCATATCAAAAGAAATGAAGCTTCTGGGTGTAACCATCGATCAAAAGCTGACTTTTAACACTCACGTCTCACACAATTGCAGGAAGGCAATTGCGATTTACAAGCAGCTGTGTAGAGCCGCAAAGATCGGCTGGGGGCTTCACCCAGAGGTTATTCGGGTGATATATGTGGCGACCGTAGAGCCCATAATACTTTACGCTGCTAGCGTCTGGGCACCGGCTGCAAAAAAGTTGGGCATTATAAAGCAACTTGGGACCGTCCAGCGTGGAATTGCTCAAAAAATGTGCAGGGCATATCGCACGGTCTCCCTGAACTCAGCACTGGTGCTGTCCGGAATGCTCCCCCTTGACCTCCGAGTTCGTGAGGCAGCATCACTGTACGAGGCCAGGAGGGGGGTGCCCCAGGTGTCGCTGCTGGGCGGGGAGGTCGAGCGAATGACTGCTGCAGTAGAGGATCCCCATCCCGCGGCACGTGACACATTGCAGTTCAACAGTCTGGTGAACCAAGAGCAACTGGACAACAACTGCAACTTTGACGTCCGTATCTTTACGGACGGGAGCAAAATCGGAGGAGGGGTTGGTGCTTCACTGTCCATATGGAATGGTGAGACTGAGACCAGAGCCCTCAAACTTGCTCTATCAAATTATTGCTCAGTTTACCAGGCGGAACTCCTAGCAATAACAAGGGCAACTAGGGAGATAATTAGGCGCAAGGAATCATCTTTCGGAGTTTTCAGTGACTCAATGGCGGCTCTCCAAGCAATCACGAATCCCGGTTCGCACCACCCTCTCGCTGTAGAAGCTAGGGATAATATAAGATCTGCATCCCACCAGAACAAGGTGGTAAACTTGTTCTGGATTAAAGCTCACGTAGGGCTGCTGGGGAATGAAAGAGCTGACCAACTAGCAAAAGAGGCCGCTGAAAACTCCAAAAGAAAGCCTGACTACGATCGGTGCCCGATCTCATTCGTCAGGCGAAGCATACGTATGGCGACGCTTGATGAATGGAACCGTAGGTATGAAACCAGTGACACCGCATCCGTAACAAAGCTGTTCTTCCCTGACGTGCGTGAGGCATATAAAATAATTCGCAGGATGGGAACAAGTGGCCTAGATACACAGATAATGACGGGGCACGGTGGATTCTCTGAGTACTTGAACCGCTTCAAGTGCAAGGAGAGTCCATCGTGCATTTGCGACCCGGATGCAAGCGAATCGGTCCCGCACTTACTATTCGACTGCCCACAGTTCGCAAAACGCCGCTTTAACGCTGAAAATACATTAGGCATAGAAATAAAACCGAACACTGTGAAGGACATAATAAAAAGTAAAGATGCAGAAATATTCTTGGATTATTGTAGATATATAGCAAGAAGAGTAATTGATCGAAACAAAACCGCATAAGTAAATATGCTGTCATAATATAGTGTACTATATTTAGAGGCTAGCATAGTATAAAAATTAGTAAAATATTTTTGGATAAAATAGGAAATAAATACAATATGTTAAAATAGAAATAAGCTTAGAATAAGGATAATTGTTTAGGTGTAAGCTATAATAAGAACTACACCCCTGTATCTGTAATACAAGTTAATTTAAGAAATAAGAAAATGTCAAATAGTTTAAGAATGTAAGTTAACGAATGTAATTAGACATAAGCTTAGATAAGTATAAAATGTAAAAGCAATTCAATAAAATATGGCCTACCTACTTTTTGGAACACCCGATACTGTAAAAAGAATAAAGAAATAAAAGCAAGTTATACAGATCAAAGATAATAGTTGGGAATCCCACCCATATGGCATAAATGAGGATGAATGACAGAAAGAACAAGTATGAGGAATGGAATTACGAGAGGCATAAATGCGAGAACTGGAATGAACGTAAAGCAGACAGGCATAGGCTCCGATCATGTTGGAGGTAGGAGTATATATAAAAAAAAAAAAAAAAAAAAAAAAAAAAAAAAAAAAAAAAAAAAAAACCTAACCTAACCTAACCTAACCTAACCTAACCTAACCTAACCTAACCTAACCTAACCTAACCTAACCTAACCTAACCTAACCTAACCTAACCTAACCTAACCTAACCTAACCTAACCTAACCTAACCTAACCTAACCTAACCTAACCTAACCTAACCTAACCTAACCTAACCTAACCTAACCTAACCTAACCTAACCTAACCTAACCTAACCTAACCTAACCTAACCTAACCTAACCTAACCTAACCTAACCTAACCTAACCTAACCTAACCTAACCTAACCTAACCTAACCTAACCTAACCTAACCTAACCTAACCTAACCTAACCTAACCTAACCTAACCTAACCTAACCTAACCTAACCTAACCTAACCTAACCTAACCTAACCTAACCTAACCTTTTTTTTTTTTTTTTTTTTGTTTGCGCTGGGAAAAAATGCATTACGCATACCCTCCCATCGGGGGATGGGGGGCTATGTGGGACTCCCCGGGCTGACCCGGTATACCCACTAAAATAACCCAGCGATACTCCCGCTTCGTCCTAGTGGCGGGGGACTGGGAAACCGGCAAAGCCTTGACGTCCAGTCCTCCGCCGACGATTGCCCTCCAAGGCGGACCCCTCACGCCCCCCCCGTGGGGAGGGGGAGGGGCCCGGGAGTTACAGACGAAGGTGGTGATGGGTGCAATGCGGGCGAAGGCACCCCCGTGCCTGTCGCCCGTCCATCGCCACCATGAGGAGGGAGAGGACGGCGCCTTCTCCGACCCCTTCGTCTGCGGAGCGGCGCAGCGAGAGGGTCATCCTCCCGCGCGCGCTCCGCCTCCTCCCTTTGCGAGATTGCGTCCTCGCAAAAGGAGGCTACTGCTGCTGCCCAGGCCCCCCCGCTCCCCAGCATGGCGTTGACCACGCCGGGAAGCGAGAGGTCCTGTCCGATCCCCGGACCAGGGCGGTTTGGGGAGAAGTTGACCCCCACCAGGGCCAACTCTCCCCACGCGGCGGCCACGTATCCCGGTCCCCTCTCTAAGAGCGAGAGGGGAGGGGAGTCCGTGGGAGACCGCGACACCAGGATGCGATGTTCGACCCTGCCCATCAGTCGGACATCGCACCCCCCTCCGCAGCCACCGTCGCCGGAGCGACGGTGCTTTTCGCAGCAGCAGCAGGACCGGTCGGCGCCTGTGCTTTGCCCCGCTTAGGGGGAGGATTGCAGTTCCTCCCCCTCATCATGTGGTCTGCCGGGCAGCCACTGGCGGCACACACCGCGCAGTGCGGCGTGGCGGCCTCGCAGGAGGCGGCCTTGTGGCCCTCCTTGCCGCACCGGAAGCACGTGTCCGTCCTGTCCACCGCGGACGGACACAGAGGCCGGGTGTGTCCGATGCCGAGGCACCGGAAACACCGCAGGGGCTGCTCCTCGAGCGCCCGGACGGCACCCGAGCTGTATCCGACGGTAAGCCGTCCCTTGGCAAGGACGGCTTTGGCAGCGGCGATTGGGCACTCTAGGCGGATGGTGCCCATGCCGCCGCGGCCGGGCCTTATGGCCCTGGCTTGGACCGCCGCGATGCCACAGCCCCCTACAGCTGCGACCGCCGCCACCACCTCCTCCTTGGTGACCGAGTCGTCCAAGTCAGCGACCTCTATGGCCGCTGACTTGACCGGCCGGGCCACCTTGGCCGAATCGGCGATCACCTCCTTCAGCTTCGCGGCAAAGAGGTCCGCATGCGCACTCCCCTCCTTCCCCGGGAACTCGAAGATGCGGGCCCCGGCCTGCGTCTTGCGGCAAGTGACGCTGCCGATCCCCAGTTGGGTGGGATCGGCATTCGCACGCGCCCGCACCAGGACGGACATGTAGGTCTCCCCTCGGTCCGCAGCCTCCGCGGTGAGAGTCACCACGACGGCCGCGGTTTTCGGGGGGACCAGCCGCCTCTTTCCCCTCCCTTTCGCCGTCGCCTTTCCTTTGCCGGTCGTCTGCTGCGACTGGCTGGGAGCGGTGGGGGCGCGGACGGCGGGGACGGCCGTCGCCGACTTTTTGCCCTTCCCCTTGCGGACCACCTCCGTCCACTCGTTGGACGGGGTCGTCGAGGGGAGGAGGAGGGCGTCTTCCGCCTGGGAGGAGGTGGACGGTCCCGGCTCACACTGCCTCGTATCCGCCGCAAGCGGCGGCCGGTGGCGCTTCTCCGGCAGGAGCCGGTCCTCGATGCCTGCAATACAGGCTCTTGTGAAGGCCCTCTCCTCCCGCACCACCTTGCGGATGATGTCCTCAAGGTTGGAGGGAGGGCCCTCTGCCGCATGGCTCGTCTCGGCCTGTTGTGGCCGGGCCGTGACCTCAGCCAGCTTCTGATGAAGCTGGCTGACCTCCGACTGCAGGCGATCCACCCTCGCCTGCAGTTGCCGCGTCTCGTCGCTGGTCTTCCGCTGCACCAGCTCCGCGACGACACCTCGCATGCTGGCGGCCCTACATTTTAGGGCCTTCTGCAACGTGCCCTTCAGGTTGGAGGACTTAGAGGCGACCTCCACGATCTCCTCCTCGTCCTCCTCCGCCATTCTCTGGAGCTCCGCCAGAGACCGGTCCGCATAAACAACACGGGACGCGCCGTACCCGGACTTGGCCCGGGCGACGTGCGCCCGCTTTTCCGCGGCGGCGACCCGCTCCTCCAGCTCCTGCTGGAGCTGAGCCCGCCGAGCCAGATCCAGTTGGCGTTGGGCGTTCGCCAGCCCAACGACATGGGTCTCCGCGGCCACCGTCGGCCTTCCAGCCTTCGGCAACCGCGTCGACCCCGAGCCCGAGGAGCCCTCGGACCCACCACTCCGGTGGATTCGCTTGAGCGAACGCGCTCCGGTGGAGTCGTCCGCGTCCGATACTGTGAGCAGCGAGTCGCTGTCAGACGACTCGTCCGCCGCTGCGAAGAAGCTGGCCGCAGAAGTCGCGCGGCCAGCCTCTGACGCCGAAGCGTCGGATTGGCCCTGAGAAGGGCCTTTTGGTTGGCCCTGAGAAGGGCCTTTTGGTTGCTTTATAAAGCGCCCGCAGGCATCCCGCATAGGGCACGACATAATAAAATAATATAAAATTCCAACAGGTTCGTAAACGCACAAGACAAGATAAAATAAAATCGCTACGAAAGCACAGTGCACTTTGGCCGTACCCAGTCTGCCACTCCGTTACGGTGGTCAGAGCTGGGCCGTTTCCAGGGGACACGACGAGGACGTAAGCACTGTGGGGTGGTCCCCCAACCTAACCTAACCTAACCTAACCTAACCTAACCTAACCTAACCTTTTTTTTTTTTTTTTTTTTTTTTTTTTTTTTTTTTTTTGTTTGCGCTGGGAAAAAATGCATTACGCATACCCTCCCATCGGGGGATGGGGGGCTATGTGGGACTCCCCGGGCTGACCCGGTATACCCACTAAAATAACCCAGCGACACTCCCGCTTCGTCAGAGTGGCGGGGGACTGGGAAACCGGCAAAGCCTTGACATCCAGTCCTCCGCCGACGATGGCCCTCCAAGGCGGACCCCTCACGCCCCCCCCGTGGGGAGGGGGAAGGGCCCGGGAGTGACAGACGAAGGTGGTGATGGGTGCAATGCGGGCGAAGGCACCCCCGTGCCTGTCGCCCGCCCATCGCCACCATGAGGAGGGAGAGGACGGCGCCTTCTCCGACCCCTTCGTCTGCGGAGCGGCGCAGCGAGAGGGTCATCCTCCCGCGCGCGCTCCGCCTCCTCCTTTTGCGAGATGACGTCCTCGCAAAAGGAGGCTACCGCTGACCAGGACCCCTCGCTCTCCAGCATGGCGTTGATCACGCCGGGGAGCGAGAGGTCCTGTCCGACCACCGCGGTCAGACCGCGGCGCAGCTCGGACCACGCTGGGCACACCTCAAGCGTGTGCTGTGCCGTGTCCTCCGCCGCGCCGCAGTCATGGCAGGCCGGGGTCTCCTCCCTTCCAATCCGGTGCAGGTGCGTTCCGAAACAGCCGTGGCCGGACAACACCTGCACCAGGCGGAACGAGAGGAAACCGTGGGACCGCTCGAGCCAGCCCTGCAGGACCGGACCGAGCGCGTCCAACGTGCGGCGGCCGAAAGCGGCGGTGGCGAGGTCCTCCGTCCAGTGGAGGACGATGGCGTCCCTCGCCTCCCGCCGGACAGCTTCCCGTTCTTCGGCGACGGGGCGCTCCCCGAGCGCCCTCCGCTGCGCAGTCCACTCATAGACTCTGGCCAGCACCCAAGCCTCCAACTCCCAAGGAGGGGTGCCGGCCAGAGCGCACGCCGCCGAAAATCCCACCGAGCGGTAGGCCCTCGCCACCCGCAGTGCGATGGCCCTTTGGGGCTTGCGGAGGGCGGTCGCGTTCTCCCTCCTGTGGAGGGAGTCCGCCCAGATGGGGGCCCCGTAAAGGGCCATGCTCCTGAGGATGCCGGCATAGAGGCGCCGGCATTTCTCCTTGGGCCCCCCCAGGTTCGGGAGGAGCCACGAGAGGGCGTCAGCAGCTTTCAGGAGGCGCGTCGACAGCCCGCTGAAATGCGGGCCGAAGCGCCACCTGTCGTCCAGCACCAGACCCAGATACTTCATCTGGGGCTGGACCGCTATCCTGACGCCCTCTACGACGATGTGGGCGTCTGGAGGGCAGCGCTGCCGAGGCCCGCGGAAGAATACGGCCTCGGTCTTGTGCAGCGCCACCTTCAATCCGAGCCGGCGGATCCTCTCTGCGACCAAGGATCCGCCAGCCGAGGCCAGACAGGCCGCCTCCCCAAAGCTCCTCCCCCGGGCAGTGAGGAGAGTGTCATCCGCGTAGCAGATGACACTCGTGCCCGGAAGGAGGGCTCCCCGCAGCAGCCAGTCGAAACCGATGTTCCACAGGGGGGGCCCCAGCACTGACCCCTGCGGAACACCGGACTCTGCGCCGTATCGCCTCACCGTGGCCGTTTTGTCCACGAGGAGGACCTCTCGGCCCTCCAAGTAGCTGGCCAGGAGGTTCTGGAGGTATTGGGGCACTCCGTGATACCGGAGCGCCTCCAATATCGTCGAGTGGGGGACGGAGTTGAAGGCATTTGCAATGTCGAACGACACCGCCAGCACTCCGTCCCCCGCCTCCACCGCCTCCTTCACCTGGCCTTTGAGCAGGGCCAGCGCGTCGATCGTCGAACGCCCTCGGCGGAAGCCGAATTGGGCGTCCGACAGGTCCGGCCCCACTCCCCGCAAAAGACCAGCGAGCCGGGACGCGACGATCCCCTCGAACATCTTACCGACCTCATCGAGCAGGACGATGGGCCGGTATGCCGATGGGGAGTCCACCGGGCGTCCCTCCTTTCGGAGGAGGCAGAGCTGCCCCTCCTTCCACAGTTTCGGGAACCTCCCAGCCGTAAAGCACGCGCTGAAGAGGTCCCGAAACCGTTCCTCCATTTGGGAGGCGGCGATCGCCACCACCCGTGCCGGGACGCCGTCTGGTCCGGGGGCCGTCTTCTTCGCGCGGAGGCTGAGGACCCCCTCGCGGAATTCCGACGCCGTCACCGGAGGTACCTCCTCCTCCGGTGGAGCCGCCCCTTGCGGGGGAGCCATCGTTGGTGGGGCGAAGTCGGTCCTGCGCGGAAACAGGGACCGGACCACCCCATCCAGCAACGCTGGCTCGAGGGTCTCCGTCAGGGGGGGACCATAGGGGCGGAGCTGGTTCCGCGCCGCCTTGTATGGTCTCCCATAAGGGTCCCTGTCGAGACCCTCCAGCATCTCGGCCCTCGCCGAGTCCTCTGCAGCGCCCATCGCAGCCTTCAGGACCGTCTTCGCCTCTCGGTAAGAGGCGTAAAGGCGGTCCTCTTCCGCGGGGACTCGGTTTCGGGCGCTGCGGCGTCGGCTCCGCGTGTAGGCCCTTCTGGCCGCCACGCAGGCGCTCCGGAGACCGGACAGCTCCTCCGTCCACCAATAGACGGCACGGCGGGGAGGCGGGCGGCGAGACCGAGGCATGCTGGAGTCGCACACCCCGGTCAAGGACCCCCTGAGTCGGACCGCTGCGGCGTCCACGTCCAGGACCTCGACAGGGGGCGACAGCCAGTCCTGGAGGAAGGCCGCCTCCTCGGCTGCCTCCCGGTCCAGGCGGGTGAGTGCCCACCGCGGGAAGGGAGATTGCCCGGCGCGGGCCGTCCCCCCCCCCCTGGGTGGAGATGTCGAACCGCACATATCGGTGGTCCGACAACGTCTCCACCATCTCCACCCGCCAGTTGACGACGCGGGCGGCTAGCGCGGGGGTGGCAAACGAGACGTCCACCACCGACCCGCCGTGTTGCCGCACACACGTGTGGACCGCCCCCCTGTTGAGGAGGGACACACCGCACGAGGCCGCCCAAAACTCGACGGCGCGTCCCCGGACGTTGCAACCCGCGGCCGGGTTGCCCCAGGCCGCCGACTTGGCGTTCAGGTCGCCCAGCACCACGACCTGGCGTGGCGCCGCCCTCCCTACGACTGCGGTGAGGACCTCGAGGAAATCCTCAAAGTCCGAGAGAGGGCGGTTTGGGGAGAAGTAGACCCCTACCAGGGCCATGTCTCCCCACGCGGCGGCCACGTATCCCGGTCCCCTCTCTAAGAGCGAGAGGGGAGGGGAGTCCGTGGAAGACCGCGACACCAACGCCACCAAGCCGTCCCGGTCGCCCAGCCAACGGCCGGGGACCGAGTAAGGCTCGGCGACCACCGCCAAGTCCACCAACCACTCAGCCATGGTCTGCATCAGCAGATCCTGGGCTGCCCTGCAGTGGTTGGCGTTCGCCTGGAGGATGCGATGTTCGACCCTATCCATCGATGGACATCGCACCCCCCTCCGCAGCCACCGTCGCAGGAACGACGGTGCTCTTGGCAGCCGCAGCAGGACCGGTCGGCGCCTGCGCTTTGCCCCGCTTAGGGGGAGGATTGCAGTTCCTCCCCCTCATCGTGTGGTCTGCCGGGCAGCCACTGGCGGCACACACCGCGCAGTGCGGCGTGGCTGCCTCGCAGGAGGCGGCCTTGTGGCCCTCCTTGCCGCAGCGAAAGCAGGTGTCCGTCCTGTCGACTGTGGACGGACACAGGGGCCGGGTGTGTCCGATGCCGAGGCACCGGAAACACCGCAGAGGCTGGTCCTCGAGTGCCCGCACTGCACCCGAGCTGAACCCGACCGTGAGCCGTCCCTTGGCAAGGACGGCTTTGGCGGCGGCGATTGGGCACTCTAGGCGAATGGTGCCCATGCCGCCGCGGCCGGGCCTTATGGCCCTGCCTTGGACCGCCGCGATGCCGCAGCCCCCTACCGCTGCGACCGCCGCCACCACCTCCTCCTTGGTGACGGAGTCGTCCAAGTCGGCCACCTCTATGGCCGCCGACTTGACCGGCCGGGCCACCTTGGCCGAATCGGCGATCGCCTCCTGCAGCTTGGCTGCGAAGAGGTCGGCATGGGCACTCCCCTCCGCCCCCGGGAACTCGAAGATTCGAGCCCCGGCCTGCGTCTTGCGGCAGGTGACGCTGCCGATCCCCAATTGGGCGGGGTCGGCATTGGCACGCGCCCGCACCAAGACGGACGCGTACGTCTCCCCCCGTCCCGCAGCCTCCGCGGTGAGCGTCACCACGACGGCTGCGGTTTTCGGGGGGACCAGGCGAGCCTTACCCCTCCCTTTTCCCTTCCCCGTCCCCTTTCCCTTGCCAGTCGTCTGCGACTGGCTGGGAACGGTGGCGGCGCGGACGGCAGGGACGGCCGTCGCCGACTTCTTGCCCTTCCCCTTCCCCTTACGGACCACCTCCGTCCACTCGTTGGACGGGGTCGTCGAGGGGAGGAGGAGGGCGTCTTCCGCCTGGGCGGAGGTGGACGGTACCGGCTCGCGCTCCGCCGCATCCGCCGCAAGCGGCGGCCGGAGGCGCTTCTCCGGTAGGAGCCGGTCCTCTATTCCTGCAATGCAGGCTCTTGTGAAGGCCCTCTCCTCCCGTACTACCTTGCGGATAATTTCCTCAAGGTTGGGGGAGGGGCCCTCTGCCGCAGGGCTCGTCTTGGCCTGTTGGGGCCGGGCGATCCACCTTCGCCTGCAGTTGCCGCGTCTCGTCAGTGGACTTGCGCAGTACCAGCTCCGCGACCACGCCACGCATGCTGGCGGCCCTGCATTTCAGGGCCTTTTGTAAGGTCCCCTTCAGGTTGGAGGACTTAGAGGCGACTTCGACAATCTCCTCCTCGTCCTCCTCCGCCATTTTCTCTAGCTCTGCTAGAGAGTGGTCCGCGTATAGGACGCGGGACGCACCGTACCCGGCCTTAGCCCGGGCTACGTGCGCCCGCTTCTCCCTGGCGGCCACCCGCTCCTCCAGCTCCCGCTGTAGCTGATCCCGCCGGGCCAGGTCCAGCTGGCGTTGGGCGTTCGCGAGCCCAACGACATGGGTCTCCGCGGCCACCGTCGGCTTTTTAGCCTTCGGCACCCGCGTCGACCCCGAGGCCGAGGAGCCCTCGGACCCACCACTGAGGTGGGTTCGCTTTCGCGATCGGGAGTCGTCCAAGTCCGACACACTGACAAGTGAGTCGTTGTCGGACGAGTCCTCCGCCGTTCCAAATAGGCTCGCCGCAGAAGGCGCGCGGCTAGCCTCTGACGCCGAAGCGTCTGAGGGTTGGCCCTGAGAAGGGCCTTTGGTTTGGCCCTGAGAAGGGCCTTTTTTCTTTAAAAACCGCCCGAAGGCATCCCGCATAGGGCTCGACATTCTTCCCAGCAGATCGTAATACTCGCAAGTCAGAATAAAATAAAATAGCAACGATGCACAGTGCACTTTGGCCGTACCCAGTCTGCCACTCCGTTACGGTGGTCAGAGCTGGGCCGTTTCCAGGGGACACGACGAGGACGTAAGCACTGTGGGGTGGTCCCCCAACCTAACCTTTTTTTTTTTTTTTTTTTTTTTTTGTTTGCGCTGGGAAAAAATGCATTACGCATACCCGCCCATCGGGGGATGGGGGGCTATGTGGGACTCCCCGGGCTGACCCGGTATACCCACTAAAATAACCCAGCGACACTCCCGCTTCGTCAGAGTGGCGGGGGACTGGGAAACCGGCAAAGCCTTGACGTCCAGTCCTCCGCCGACGATGGCCCTCCAAGGCGGACCCCTCACGCCCCCCCCGTGGGGAGGGGGAAGGGCCCGGGAGTGAGAGACGAAGGTGGTGATGGGTGCAATGCGGGCGAGGGCACCCCCGTGCCTGTCGCCCGCCCATCGCCACCATGAGGAGGGAGAGGACGGCGCCTTCTCCGACCCCTTCGTCTGCGGAGCGGCGCAGCGAGAGGGTCATCCTCCCGCGCGCGCTCCGCCTCCTCCTTTTGCGAGATTACGTCCTCGCAAAAGGAGGCTACCGCTGACCAGGACCCCTCGCTCTCCAGCATGGCGTTGATCACGCTGGGGAGCGAGAGGTCCTGTCCGACCACCGCGGTCAGACCGCGGCGCAGCTCGGACCAAGCTGGGCACACTTCGAGCGTGTGCTGCGCCGTGTCCTCCGCCGCGCCGCAGTCGTGGCAGGTCGGGGTCTCCTCCCTCCCGATCCGGTGCAGGTGCGTTCCGAAACAGCCGTGGCCGGACAACACCTGCACCAGACGGAACGAGAGGAAACCGTGGGACCGCTCGAGCCAGCCCTGCAGGACCGGACCGAGCGCGTCCAGCGTGCGGCGGCCGAAGGCGGCGGTGGCGAGGTCCTCCGTCCAGTGGAGGACGATGGCGTCCCTCGCCTCCCGCCGCACCGCCTCTCGTTCTTCGGCGACGGGGCGCTCCCCGAGCGCCCTCCGCTCCGCAGTCCACTCGTAGACTCTGGCCAGCACCCAAGCCTCCAACTCCCAAGGAGGGGTGCCGGCCAGAGCGCACGCCGCCGAAAAGCCTACGGAGCGGTAGGCCCTCGCCACCCGCAGTGCAATGGCCCTTTGGGGCTTGCGGAGGGCGGTCGCATTCTCCCTCCTGTGGAGGGAGTCCGCCCAGATGGGGGCCCCGTACAGGGCCATGCTCTTCAGAATGCCGGCATAGAGGCGCCGGCATTTCTCCTTGGGCCCCCCCAGGTTCGGGAGGAGCCACGAGAGGGCGTCAGCAGCTTTCAACAGGCGCGTCGACAGCCCGCTGAAATGCGGGCCGAAGCGCCACCTGTCGTCCAGCACCAGACCCAGATACTTCATCTGGGGCTGGACCGCTATCCTGACGCCCTCTACGACGATGTGGGCGTCTGGAGGGCAGCGCTGCCGAGGCCCGCGGAAGAATACGGCCTCGGTCTTGTGCAGCGCCACCTTCAATCCGAGCCGGCGGATCCTCTCTGCGACCAAGGATCCGCCAGCCGAGGCCAGACAGGCCGCCGACACACGTGTGGACCGCCCCCCTGTTGAGGAGGGACACACCGCACGAGGCCGCCCAAAACTCGACGGCGCGTCCCCGGACGTTGCAACCCGCGGCCGGGTTGCCCCAGGCCGCCGACTTGGCGTTCAGGTCGCCCAGCACCACGACCTGGCGTGGCGCCGCCCTCCCTACGACTGCGGTGAGGACCTCGAGGAAATCCTCAAAGTCCGAGAGAGGGCGGTTTGGGGAGAAGTAGACCCCTACCAGGGCCATGTCTCCCCACGCGGCGGCCACGTATCCCGGTCCCCTCTCTAAGAGCGAGAGGGGAGGGGAGTCCGTGGAAGACCGCGACACCAACGCCACCAAGCCGTCCCGGTCGCCCAGCCAACGGCCGGGGACCGAGTAAGGCTCGGCGACCACCGCCAAGTCCACCAACCACTCAGCCATGGTCTGCATCAGCAGATCCTGGGCTGCCCTGCAGTGGTTGGCGTTCGCCTGGAGGATGCGATGTTCGACCCTATCCATCGATGGACATCGCACCCCCCTCCGCAGCCACCGTCGCAGGAACGACGGTGCTCTTGGCAGCCGCAGCAGGACCGGTCGGCGCCTGCGCTTTGCCCCGCTTAGGGGGAGGATTGCAGTTCCTCCCCCTCATCGTGTGGTCTGCCGGGCAGCCACTGGCGGCACACACCGCGCAGTGCGGCGTGGCTGCCTCGCAGGAGGCGGCCTTGTGGCCCTCCTTGCCGCAGCGAAAGCAGGTGTCCGTCCTGTCGACTGTGGACGGACACAGGGGCCGGGTGTGTCCGATGCCGAGGCACCGGAAACACCGCAGAGGCTGGTCCTCGAGTGCCCGCACTGCACCCGAGCTGAACCCGACCGTGAGCCGTCCCTTGGCAAGGACGGCTTTGGCGGCGGCGATTGGGCACTCTAGGCGAATGGTGCCCATGCCGCCGCGGCCGGGCCTTATGGCCCTGCCTTGGACCGCCGCGATGCCGCAGCCCCCTACCGCTGCGACCGCCGCCACCACCTCCTCCTTGGTGACGGAGTCGTCCAAGTCGGCCACCTCTATGGCCGCCGACTTGACCGGCCGGGCCACCTTGGCCGAATCGGCGATCGCCTCCTGCAGCTTGGCTGCGAAGAGGTCGGCATGGGCACTCCCCTCCGCCCCCGGGAACTCGAAGATTCGAGCCCCGGCCTGCGTCTTGCGGCAGGTGACGCTGCCGATCCCCAATTGGGCGGGGTCGGCATTGGCACGCGCCCGCACCAAGACGGACGCGTACGTCTCCCCCCGTCCCGCAGCCTCCGCGGTGAGCGTCACCACGACGGCTGCGGTTTTCGGGGGGACCAGGCGAGCCTTACCCCTCCCTTTTCCCTTCCCCGTCCCCTTTCCCTTGCCAGTCGTCTGCGACTGGCTGGGAACGGTGGCGGCGCGGACGGCAGGGACGGCCGTCGCCGACTTCTTGCCCTTCCCCTTCCCCTTACGGACCACCTCCGTCCACTCGTTGGACGGGGTCGTCGAGGGGAGGAGGAGGGCGTCTTCCGCCTGGGCGGAGGTGGACGGTACCGGCTCGCGCTCCGCCGCATCCGCCGCAAGCGGCGGCCGGAGGCGCTTCTCCGGTAGGAGCCGGTCCTCTATTCCTGCAATGCAGGCTCTTGTGAAGGCCCTCTCCTCCCGTACTACCTTGCGGATAATTTCCTCAAGGTTGGGGGAGGGGCCCTCTGCCGCAGGGCTCGTCTTGGCCTGTTGGGGCCGGGCCGTGGCTTCAGCCAGCTTCTGATGAAGCTGGCTGACCTCCGACTGCAGGCGATCCACCTTCGCCTGCAGTTGCCGCGTCTCGTCAGTGGACTTGCGCAGTACCAGCTCCGCGACCACGCCACGCATGCTGGCGGCCCTGCATTTCAGGGCCTTTTGTAAGGTCCCCTTCAGGTTGGAGGACTTAGAGGCGACTTCGACAATCTCCTCCTCGTCCTCCTCCGCCATTTTCTCTAGCTCTGCTAGAGAGTGGTCCGCGTATAGGACGCGGGACGCACCGTACCCGGCCTTAGCCCGGGCTACGTGCGCCCGCTTCTCCCTGGCGGCCACCCGCTCCTCCAGCTCCCGCTGTAGCTGATCCCGCCGGGCCAGGTCCAGCTGGCGTTGGGCGTTCGCGAGCCCAACGACATGGGTCTCCGCGGCCACCGTCGGCTTTTTAGCCTTCGGCACCCGCGTCGACCCCGAGGCCGAGGAGCCCTCGGACCCACCACTGAGGTGGGTTCGCTTTCGCGATCGGGAGTCGTCCAAGTCCGACACACTGACAAGTGAGTCGTTGTCGGACGAGTCCTCCGCCGTTCCAAATAGGCTCGCCGCAGAAGGCGCGCGGCTAGCCTCTGACGCCGAAGCGTCTGAGGGTTGGCCCTGAGAAGGGCCTTTGGTTTGGCCCTGAGAAGGGCCTTTTTTCTTTAAAAACCGCCCGAAGGCATCCCGCATAGGGCTCGACATTCTTCCCAGCAGATCGTAATACTCGCAAGTCAGAATAAAATAAAATAGCAACGATGCACAGTGCACTTTGGCCGTACCCAGTCTGCCACTCCGTTACGGTGGTCAGAGCTGGGCCGTTTCCAGGGGACACGACGAGGACGTAAGCACTGTGGGGTGGTCCCCCAACCTAACCTTTTTTTTTTTTTTTTTTTTTTTTTGTTTGCGCTGGGAAAAAATGCATTACGCATACCCGCCCATCGGGGGATGGGGGGCTATGTGGGACTCCCCGGGCTGACCCGGTATACCCACTAAAATAACCCAGCGACACTCCCGCTTCGTCAGAGTGGCGGGGGACTGGGAAACCGGCAAAGCCTTGACGTCCAGTCCTCCGCCGACGATGGCCCTCCAAGGCGGACCCCTCACGCCCCCCCCGTGGGGAGGGGGAAGGGCCCGGGAGTGAGAGACGAAGGTGGTGATGGGTGCAATGCGGGCGAGGGCACCCCCGTGCCTGTCGCCCGCCCATCGCCACCATGAGGAGGGAGAGGACGGCGCCTTCTCCGACCCCTTCGTCTGCGGAGCGGCGCAGCGAGAGGGTCATCCTCCCGCGCGCGCTCCGCCTCCTCCTTTTGCGAGATTACGTCCTCGCAAAAGGAGGCTACCGCTGACCAGGACCCCTCGCTCTCCAGCATGGCGTTGATCACGCTGGGGAGCGAGAGGTCCTGTCCGACCACCGCGGTCAGACCGCGGCGCAGCTCGGACCAAGCTGGGCACACTTCGAGCGTGTGCTGCGCCGTGTCCTCCGCCGCGCCGCAGTCGTGGCAGGTCGGGGTCTCCTCCCTCCCGATCCGGTGCAGGTGCGTTCCGAAACAGCCGTGGCCGGACAACACCTGCACCAGACGGAACGAGAGGAAACCGTGGGACCGCTCGAGCCAGCCCTGCAGGACCGGACCGAGCGCGTCCAGCGTGCGGCGGCCGAAGGCGGCGGTGGCGAGGTCCTCCGTCCAGTGGAGGACGATGGCGTCCCTCGCCTCCCGCCGCACCGCCTCTCGTTCTTCGGCGACGGGGCGCTCCCCGAGCGCCCTCCGCTCCGCAGTCCACTCGTAGACTCTGGCCAGCACCCAAGCCTCCAACTCCCAAGGAGGGGTGCCGGCCAGAGCGCACGCCGCCGAAAAGCCTACGGAGCGGTAGGCCCTCGCCACCCGCAGTGCAATGGCCCTTTGGGGCTTGCGGAGGGCGGTCGCATTCTCCCTCCTGTGGAGGGAGTCCGCCCAGATGGGGGCCCCGTACAGGGCCATGCTCTTCAGAATGCCGGCATAGAGGCGCCGGCATTTCTCCTTGGGCCCCCCCAGGTTCGGGAGGAGCCACGAGAGGGCGTCAGCAGCTTTCAACAGGCGCGTCGACAGCCCGCTGAAATGCGGGCCGAAGCGCCACCTGTCGTCCAGCACCAGACCCAGATACTTCATCTGGGGCTGGACCGCTATCCTGACGCCCTCTACGACGATGTGGGCGTCTGGAGGGCAGCGCTGCCGAGGCCCGCGGAAGAATACGGCCTCGGTCTTGTGCAGCGCCACCTTCAATCCGAGCCGGCGGATCCTCTCTGCGACCAAGGATCCGCCAGCCGAGGCCAGACAGGCCGCCTCCCCAAAGCTCCTCCCCCGGGCAGTGAGGAGAGTGTCATCCGCGTAGCAGATGACACTCGTGCCCGGAAGGAGGGCTCCCCGCAGCAGCCAGTCGAAACCGATGTTCCACAGGGGGGGCCCCAGCACTGACCCCTGCGGAACACCGGACTCTGCGCCGTATCGCCTCACCGTGGCCGTTTTATCCACGAGGAGGACCTCTCGGCCCTCCAAGTAGCTGGCCAGGAGGTTCCGCAGATATTGGGGCACTCCGTGATATCGGAGCGCCTCCAATATTGTCGAATGGGGGACGGAGTTGAAGGCATTTGCAATGTCGAACGACACCGCCAGCACTCCGTCCCCCGCCTCCACCGCCTCCTTCACCTGGCCTTTGAGCAGGGCCAGCGCGTCGATCGTCGAACGCCCTCGACGGAAGCCGAATTGGGCGTCCGACAGGTCCGGCCCCACTCCCCGCAAAAGACCAGCGAGCCGGGACGCGACGATCCCCTCGAACATCTTACCGACCTCATCGAGCACCCCCAACCTAACCTTTTTTTTTTTTTTTTTTTTTTTTTTTTTTTTTTTTTTTTTTTTTTGTTTGCGCTGGGAAAAAATGCATTACGCATACCCTCCCATCGGGGGATGGGGGGCTATGTGGGACTCCCCGGGCTGACCCGGTATACCCACTAAAATAACCCAGCGACACTCCCGCTTCGTCAGAGTGGCGGGGAACTGGGAAACCGGCAAAGCCTTCACATCCAGTCCTCCGCCGACGATGGCCCTCCAAGGCGGACCCCTCACGCCCCCCCCGTGGGGAGGGGGAAGGGCCCGGGAGTGACAGACGAAGGTGGTGATGGGTGCAATGCGGGCGAAGGCACCCCCGTGCCTGTCGCCCGCCCATCGCCACCATGAGGAGGGAGAGGACGGCGCCTTCTCCGACCCCTTCGTCTGCGGAGCGGCGCAGCGAGAGGGTCATCCTCCCGCGCGCGCTCCGCCTCCTCCTTTTGCGAGATTACGTCCTCGCAAAAGGAGGCTACCGCTGACCAGGACCCCTCGCTCTCCAGCATGGCGTTGATCACGCTGGGGAGCGAGAGGTCCTGTCCGACCACCGCGGTCAGACCGCGGCGCGGCTCGGACCACGCTGGGCACACCTCGAGCGTGTGCTGTGCCGTGTCCTCCGCCGCGCCGCAGTCGTGGCAGGCCGGGGTCTCCTCCCTCCCGATCCGGTGCAGGTGCGTTCCGAAACAGCCGTGGCCGGACAACACCTGCACCAGGCGGAACGAGAGGAAACCGTGGGACCGCTCGAGCCAGCCCTGCAGGACCGGACCGAGCGCGTCCAACGTGCGGCGGCCGAAGGCGGCGGCGGCGAGATCCTCCGTCCAGTGGAGGACGATGGCGTCCCTCGCCTCCCGCCGCACGGCTTCCCGTTCTTCGGCGACAGGGCGCTCCCCGAGCGACCTCCGCTGCGCAGTCCATTCGTAGACTCTGGTAGAAATTCGAGCCCCGGCTTGCGTCTTGCGGCAAGTGACGCTGCCGATCCCCAACTGGGTGGGGTCGGCGTTGGCACGCGCCCCCTTCAGGTTGGAGGACTTAGAGGCGACTTCGACAATCTCCTCCTCGTCCTCCTCCGCCATTTTCTCTAGCTCTGCTAGAGAGTGGTCCGCGTATAGGACGCGGGACGCACCGTAGCCGGCCTTGGCCCGGGCGACGTGCGCCCGCTTCTCCTTGGCGGCAACTCGCTCCTCCAGCTCTTGCTGGAGCTGAGCCCGCCGAGCCAGGTCCAGTTGGCGTTGGGCGTTCGTGAGCCCAACGACATGGGTCTCCGCGGCCACCGTCGGCTTTTTCGCCTTCGGCAACCGCGTCGACCCCGAGGCCGAGGAGCCCTCGGACCCACCGCTGAGGTGTGTTCGCTTTCGCGATCGGGAGTCGTCCGCTTCCGACACACTGATGAGTGAGTCGTTGTCGGACGAGTCTTCCGCCGTTCCAAAGAAGCTAGCCGCAGACGGCGCGCGGCTGGCCTCTGACGCCGAAGCGTCTGAGGGTTGGCCCTGAGAAGGGCCTTTGGTTTGGCCCTGAGAAGGGCCTTTTTTCTTTTTTAAAAATCGCCCGCAGGCATCCCGCATAGGGCTAGACATAATAAAATATAAAATTCCGACAGGTTCGTAAACGCACAAGACAAGATAAAATAAAATCGCTACGAATGCACAGTGCACTTTGGCCGTACCCAGTCTGCCACTCCGTTACGGTGGTCAGAGCTGGGCCGTTTCCAGGGGACACGACGAGGACGTAAGCACTGTGGGGTGGTCCCCCACCCCCAACCTAACCTAACCTAACCCAACCTAACCTTTTTTTTTTTTTTTTTTTTTTTTTTCCGGGGTGGAAAATCCTCATGGATGTCCGCCGCCCTGGGGTGGGCGGCGGGGTCTGTCAGACTCTTACTGACTAAAAACCACCCCGGTGTTCCGTCCCACACCTACGCCGGGGGTCGCGGGAACGTACGATCCTTCCGCAACCCCCGACTGGTGCCGGCCCGCCACTGCGGGCCTCGTCGGGTCAGGGGGGGGTCAAACACCTCACTAGGTGTTTGACTCCCCCCGTGACGTCTAAGAGGGGCGCGCGTGGAACACTACGCGCCGCCACCTCGGGTCCTGATGTGTGGGGGGCGACGGACGTCCCCGAGTCCGTCGCCCCTGGACCCATTTAGGGGGGCTGGAAGAGGGCGTTGTCCGCCCTCCGCCGACGCCCGGTGCGCCTGCTGCGGGCCGGGTGAGTGGACGAGATCTCCCTCTCCCTTTCCGCAGCCTCCTTCTGCGAGATGACCGTTTCGCAGAAGGAAACCACCGCGTCCCAGGACTCTTCGCTGCCGACCATCGACTCGACCACGGCCGGCAGCGACAGGTCACTGCCTACTTCTGAGATGAGGGCACGGCGCGGCTCCTCCCAAGCGGCACACTCTGCCAGCGTATGCCACGCCGTGTCCTCCCGGCAGTCGACGCAGTGGTGACACCGGGCGTCCGGCTCCCTGTTTATGCGACACAGGTACTTCCCGAAGCAACCATGCCCCGAGAGCACCTGCGTCACCCGAAACGACAGGGAGCCGTGCCTCCTCCCGAGCCAGCGCTCGAGCACTGGCTGGACCGCCCCGATGGTACCGAGGCCGGCGGTAGGGCGTGAAAGCCTGTCCCGCCAATCCGCCACCAGGACCTCGCGAAGCTGAGACCGACGCAGCTCCATATGGCGCTGCATCAGCCTTTCGCCTCGCGCCCGCGCTTCCTCACGCCACCGGTACAGTGACGCAAGTACTTTCGCCTCCAGGTCCCAGGGCGGGGATCCAGCCAGTACGCAAGCCGCCTCGTAGGAGATCGTGCGATAGCCCCGAACGACCCTGACGGCCATCGCTCTCTGCGGCTTCCGCAAGACTGCGATGCTACCGGCCGTCAGGTCAGTCGCCCAGATCGGGGCCCCATACAGGGCCATCGATCGCACGATCCCCACGTAGAGCCGCCTACAGGCGGCGCTCGGGCCCCCCAGATTGGGAAGCAGCGTTGACAGCGCCCCAGCCGCGCCCAACAATTTGGGCGCCAGCCGCCGGAAGTGGGGGCCGAAATCCCACCGGCTGTCGAGCACCAATCCCAGGTACTTCATGGTAGACTCGACAGCGATCCGAGCCCCCTCGACCACGATGTGTGAGCCGGGCGGCGGCGCCCGCCGGGGGCCATGAAACACCATGGCCTCCGACTTGTTGAGGGCCACCTCCAGGCCCAGGCGACGTATGCGGCTCACCACCTGTGACACCGCATCCGTCACTAGCAACGCTGCCTCCCTGTGCGAGCTCCCCCGGGCAGTGACCAGCGTGTCATCGGCATAACACGTCAGGTCCACGCCCGGTTGGAGCTCACCCCTCAACACCCAGTCGTACCCGATGTTCCACAGGGGCGGGCCTACGACCGAGCCCTGTGGAACACCGCACGACACGCGGTGCTGGCGTTCGCCATCGCGTCCCATGTAGGTGACACTCCTCTCCGACAGATAAGCCCCAACAATGCGGCGGAGGTAGGGAGGCACCCGATGATACCTCAGTGCCTCCCGAATACAACTCCAGGGCAGGGTGTTGAAGGCGTTGGAGATGTCCAAGGACACCGCCAACAACACCTCGCCCCGGGCCACCGCTTCCTCCGCCAGGACTCTCACCCGCGACACAGCGTGAATGGTGGAGCGCCCGTGCCGAAAACCGAACTGGCTGCCGTCCAGGTCCGGCCCCTCTCCGCACAAGTGGCTGACGAGGCGGGCTGCGATTATCCGCTCAAACAGCTTACCCACCTCGTCTAGCAGCACTATGGGCCGGTACGCGGACGGCGAGTCCGCGGGGCGCCCCGGCTTCCTGAGCAGGACCAGACGACCAGATTTCCACAAAGTGGGAAACTGGCCCTGCTCAAGGCACGCTGTGTAGAGTCCTCTCAGTTGGGGCTCAAGCTCCTTCAGAGCGAGGGCTAACACGCAGCCGTGGATCCCGTCGGGCCCCGGAGCCACGTTCTTGGCCCGGAGCCGCATCACGGCTGCCCCCATCTCTGCCTCTGTCACCTCTGGGACGCTGATGGCGTTCTCTTCAGCAGACTCTGCGGCTGTGGGCAAAGCCATCGGCGGCGGAGTGTGCTCCGCTCTTGCCGGGAAGAGGGCTGCGACTACCTCCTCCAGCAGCTCGGGTTGAAGACTCTCCGTGAGTGGGGGCGCCGCGGCTCGAAGTTTCCCTCGAACCGCGCGATAAGGGCGCCCCCACGGATCCCCGTCTAGAGTCTCCAACATCTCCTCCCTGGCTCGCGTCTTCGCCTCGTCGATGGCCAGCCACAGAGTCCTCTTCGCCGCGCGGTACACCTCATACAGCGCGGCTTCTTCGTCAGGGACCCGACGACGTCTCCTTCGGTATCGGGTGTACCGGCGCCTGACCGCCACGCACGCGACGCGCAGCTGCGCGATCTCGGCGGTCCACCAGTACACCTGGCGCCTTGCCGACTGTGCGTGGACCCGGGGCATGGACGCGTCGCTGATTTGCGTCATCGCCCCGCGGAACCACAGCGCCTCCTGCTCGACGTCGACGGGTCCGTCCGTTGCCGACTCCCGGAACCAGGCCTGGACAATAGCAGCCTCCTCGAGAAGCTCCCTGTCGATGCGCTTTCGCGCCCAGCGCGGACCGTCCGCACGCGGGGCCGGAAAACCGCGGCCGCCGGCGGTCTGGGCGGAGACGTCGAAACGGATGTACCTGTGATCCGACAACGTCTCCACCTCCGCGGCGACACGCCAGTCGCGGACACGGCTCGCGACAGCAGGGCTAGCGAGCGAGACGTCCACTATAGACCCGCCCCGCTGCCGCACGCACGTGTGCACCGAGCCCCGATTTAGGACAGTCAAGCCAGTCGTGACCGCCCACTCCTCCAGCACCTCGCCCCTAGCATCGGTCACTGGAGATCCCCACCAGTACACCTGGCGCCTTGCCGACTGTGCGTGGACCCGGGGCATGGACGCGTCGCTGATTTGCGTCATCGCCCCGCGGAACCACAGCGCCTCCTGCTCGACGTCGACGGGTCCGTCCGTTGCCGACTCCCGGAACCAGGCCTGGACAATAGCAGCCTCCTCGAGAAGCTCCCTGTCGATGCGCTTTCGCGCCCAGCGCGGACCGTCCGCACGCGGGGCCGGAAAACCGCGGCCGCCGGCGGTCTGGGCGGAGACGTCGAAACGGATGTACCTGTGATCCGACAACGTCTCCACCTCCGCGGCGACACGCCAGTCGCGGACACGGCTCGCGACAGCAGGGCTAGCGAGCGAGACGTCCACTATAGACCCGCCCCGCTGCCGCACGCACGTGTGCACCGAGCCCCGATTTAGGACAGTCAAGCCAGTCGTGACCGCCCACTCCTCCAGCACCTCGCCCCTAGCATCGGTCACTGGAGATCCCCACGCCGCAGACTTGGCGTTGAGATCCCCCAGCAACAGCACCGGGCGAGGGTGGAGTCGGCCCACGACGGCACCCAACTCGACAAGGAACCTCTCGAAGTCGGCGAGACTCTTGTTGGGCGAAAAGTACGCCCCAACCGTGCCAATGTCGCACACCTCGGTCAGGGACCCCCTGAGCCGGACCGCTGCGGCGTCCACGTCCAGGACCTCGACAGGGGGCGACAGCCAGTCCTGGAGGAAGGCCGCCTCCTCGGCAGCCTCCCGGTCCAGGCGGGTGAGTGCCCAACGCGGGAAGGGAGATTGCCCGGCGCGGGCCGTCCCCCCCCCCTGGGTGGAGATGTCGAACCGCACATATCGGTGGTCCGACAGCGTCTCCACCATCTCCACCCGCCAGTTGACGACGCGGGCGGCTAGCGCGGGGGTGGCAAACGAGACGTCCACCACCGACCCGCCGTGTTGCCGCACACACGTGTGGACCGCCCCCCTGTTGAGGAGGGACACACCGCACGAGGCCGCCCAAAACTCCACGGCACGTCCCCGGACGTTGCAGCCCGCGGCCGGGTTGCCCCAGGCCGCCGACTTGGCGTTCAGGTCGCCCAGCACCACGACCTGGCGTGGCGCCGCCCTCCCTACGACTGCGGTGAGGACCTCGAGGAAATCCTCAAAGTCCGAGAGAGGGCGGTTTGGGGAGAAGTAGACCCCTACCAGGGCCATGTCTCCCCACGCGGCGGCCACGTATCCCGGTCCCCTCTCTAAGAGCGAGAGGGGAGGGGAGTCCGTGGAAGACCGCGACACCAACGCCACCAAGCCGTCCCGGTCGCCCAGCCAACGGCCGGGGACCGAGTAAGGCTCGGCGACCACCGCCAAGTCCACCAACCACTCAGCCATGGTCTGCATCAGCAGATCCTGGGCTGCCCTGCAGTGGTTGGCGTTCGCCTGGAGGATGCGATGTTCGACCCTATCCATCGATGGACATCGCACCCCCCTCCGCAGCCACCGTCGCAGGAACGACGGTGCTCTTGGCAGCCGCAGCAGGACCGGTCGGCGCCTGCGCTTTGCCCCGCTTAGGGGGAGGATTGCAGTTCCTCCCCCTCATCGTGTGGTCTGCCGGGCAGCCACTGGCGGCACACACCGCGCAGTGCGGCGTGGCGGCCTTGCAGGAGGCGGCTTTGTGGCCCTCCTTGCCGCAGCGGAAGCACGTGTCCGTCCTGTCCACCGCGGACGGACACAGGGGCCGGGTGTGTCCGATGCCGAGGCACCGGAAACACCGCAGAGGCTGCTCCTCGAGTGCCCGGACGGCACCCGAGCTGAACCCGACCGTGATCCGTCCTTTCGCAAGGACGGCTTTGGCGGCGGCGATTGGGCACTCTAGGCGTATGGTGCCCATGCCGCCGCGGCCGGGCCTTATGGCCCTGCCTTGGACCGCCGCGATGCCGCAGCCCCCTACCGCTGCGACCGCCGCCACCACCTCCTCCTTGGTGACGGAGTCGTCCAAGTCGGCCACCTCTATGGCCGCCGACTTGACCGGCCGGGCCACCTTGGCCGAATCGGCGATCGCCTCCTGCAGCTTGGCTGCAAATAGGTCGGCATGGGCACTCCCCTCCGCCCCCGGGAACTCGAAGATTCGAGCCCCGGCCTGCGTTTTGCGGCAGGTAACGCTGCCGATCCCCAATTGGGCGGGGTCGGCATTGGCACGCGCCCGCACCAAGACGGACGCGTACGTCTCCCCCCGTTCCGCAGCCTCTGCGGTGAGCGTCACCACGACGGCTGCGGTTTTCGGGGGGACCAGGCGAGCCTTACCCCTCCCTTTTCCTTTCCCCGTCCCCTTTCCCTTGCCAGTCGTCTGCGACTGGCTGGGAACGGTGGCGGCGCGGACGGCAGGGACGGCCGTCGCCGACTTTTTTCCTTTGCCCTTCCCCTTTCGGACCACTTCCGTCCACTCGTTGGACGGGGTCGTCGAGGGGAGGAGGAGGGCGTCTTCCGCCTGGGCGGAGGTGGACGGTACCGGCTCACACTGCCTCGTATCCGCCGCAAGCGGCGGTCGGAGGCGCTTCTCCGGCAGGAGCCGGTCCTCTATTCCTGCTATGCAGGCTCTCGTGAAGGCCCTCTCCTCCCGTACTACCTTGCGGATAATTTCCTCAAGGTTGGGGGAGGGGCCCTCTGCTGCAGGGCTCGTCTTGGCCTGTTGTGGCCGGGCCGTGGCTTCAGCCAGCTTCTGATGAAGCTGGCTGACCTCCGACTGCAGGCGATCCACCTTCGCCTGCAGTTGCCGCGTCTCATCGCTGGACTTGCGCTGCACCAGCTCCGCGACGACACCACGCATGCTCGCGGCCCTGCACTTCAGGGCCTTCTGCAGCGTGCCCTTCAGGTTGGAGGACTTAGAGGCGACCTCCACGATCTCCTCCTCGTCCTCCTCTGCCATTCTCTGGAGCTCCGCCAGAGACCGGTCCGCATATACCACGCGGGACGCGCCGTATCCGGACTTGGCCCGGGCGACGTGTGCCCGCTTTTCCGCGGCGGCGACTCGCTCCTCCAGCTCCTGCTGGAGCTGAGCCCGCCGAGCCAGATCCAGCTGGCGTTGGGCGTTCGCAAGCCCAACGACGTGTGTCTCCGCGGCCACCGTCGGCTTTTTAGCCTTCGGCAACCGCGTCGACCCCGAGGCCGAGGAGCCCTCGGACCCACCACTCCGGTGTGTTCGCTTTCGCGATCGGGAGTCGTCCGCTTCCGACACACTGATGAGCGAGTCGTTGTCGGACGAGTCCTCCGCCGTTCCAAACAAGCTAGCCGCAGACGGCGCGCGGCTAGCCTCAGACGCCGAAGCGTCGGATTGGCCCTGAGAAGGGCCTTTTGGTTGGCCCTGAGAAGGGCCGTTTTTCTTTAAAAAGCGCCCGCAGGCATCCCGCATAGGGCTCGACATAATAAAATTCACAGCAATTTCGCAACACACAAGACAGATAAAATAAAATTGATAGCTACGAAGGCACAGTGCACTTTGGCCGTACCCAGTCTGCCACTCCGTTACGGTGGTCAGAGCTGGGCCGTTTCCAGGGGACACGACGAGGACGTAAGCACTGTGGGGTGGTCCCCCAACCTAACCTAACCTTTTTTTTTTTTTTTTTTTTTTTTTTTTTTGTTTGCGCTGGGAAAAAATGCATTACGCATACCCTCCCATCGGGGGATGGGGGGCTATGTGGGACTCCCCGGGCTGTCCCGGTATACCCACTAAAATAACCCAGCGATACTCCCGCTTCGTCCTAGTGGCGGGGGACTGGGAAACCGGCAAAGCCTTGACGTCCAGTCCTCCGCCGACGATTGCCCACCAAGGCGGACCCCTCACGCCCCCCCGTGGGGAGGGGGAGGGGCCCGGGAGTTACAGACGAAGATGGTGATGGGTGCAATGCGGGCGAAGGCACCCCCGTGCCTGTCGCCCGCCCATCGCCACCATGAGGAGGGAGAGGGCGGCGCCTTCTCCGACCCCTTCGTCTGCGGAGCGGCGCGCGCTCCGCCTCCTCCTTTTGCGAGATTTCGTCCTCGCAAAAGGAGGCTACTGCTGCTGCCCAGGCCCCCTCGCTCCCCAGCATGGCGTTGACCACGCCGGGAAGCGAGAGGTCCTGTCCGATCCCCGGACCAGGGCGGTTTGGGGAGAAGTTGACCCCTACCAGGGCCAACTCTCCCCACGCGGCGGCCACGTATCCCGGTCCCCTCTCTAAGAGCGAGAGGGGAGGGGAGTCTGTGGGAGACCGCGACACCAGGATGCGATGCTCGACCCTGCCCATCAGTCGGACATCGCACCCCCCTCCGCAGCCACCGTCGCGGGAGCGACGGTGCTTTTCGCAGCAGCAGCAGGACCGGTCGGCGCCTGTGCTTTGCCCCGCTTAGGGGGAGGATTGCAGTTCCTCCCCCTCATCATGTGGTCTGCCGGGCAGCCACTGGCGGCACACACCGCGCAGTGCGGCGTGGCGGCCTCGCAGGAGGCGGCCTTGTGGCCCCCCTTGCCGCAACGGAAGCATGTGTCCGTCCTGTCGACCGTGGACGGACACAGGGGCCGGGTGTGTCCGATGCCGAGGCACCGGAAACACCGCAGTGGCTGCTCCTCAAGAGCCCGGACTGCACCCGAGCTGTAGCCGACTGTGAGCCGTCCCTTGGCAAGGACGGCTTTGGCAGCGGCGATTGGGCACTCTAGGCGGATGGTGCCCATGCCGCCGCGGCCGGGCCTTATGGCCCTGGCTTGGACCGCCGCGATGCCACAGCCCCCTATCGCTGCGACCGCCGCCACCACCTCCTCCTTGGTGACCGAGTCGTCCAAGTCGGCCACCTCTATGGCCGCCGACTTGACCGGCCGGGCCACCTTGGCCGAATCGGCGATCACCTCCTTCAGCTTGGCGGCAAAGAGGTCCGCATGGGCACTCCCCTCCTTCCCCGGGAACTCAAAGATGCGAGCCCCGGCTTGCGTCTTGCGGCAAGTGACGCTACCGATCCCCAGTTGGGTGGGATCGGCATTCGCACGCGCCCGCACCAAGACCGACATGTAGGTCTCCCCTCGGTCCGCAGCCTCCGCGGTGAGAGTCACCACGACGGCCGCGGTTTTCGGGGGGACCAGCCGCCTCTTTCCCTTCCCTTTCCCCGTCGCCTTTCCCTTGCCGGTCGTCTGCTGCGACTGGCTGGGAGCGGTGGGGGCGCGGGCGGCGGGGACGGCCGTCGCCGACTTCTTGGCCTTCCCCTTGCGGACCACCTCCGTCCACTCGTTGGACGGGGTCGTTGAGGGGAGGAGGAGGGCGTCTTCCGCCTGGGAGGAGGACGGTCCCGGCTCGGACTGCCTCGTATCCGCCGCAAGCGGTGGTCGGAGGCGCTTCTCCGGCAGGAGCCGGTCCTCAATGCCTGCAATACAGGCTCTTGTGAAGGCCCTCTCCTCTCGCACCACCTTGCGGATGATGTCCTCAAGGTTGGAGGGAGGGCCCTCTGCCGCAACGCTCGTTCCGGCCTGTTGTGGCCGGGCCGTGACCTCAGCCAGCTTCTGATGAAGCTGGCTGACCTCCGACTGCAGGCGATCCACCCTCGCCTGCAGTTGCCGCGTCTCGTCGCTGGTCGTGCGCTGCACCAGCTCCGCGACGACACCGCGCAAGCTCGCGGCTCTACATTTTAGGGCCTTCTGCAGGGTGCCCTTCAGGTAGGAGGACTTAGAGGCGACCTCCACAATCTCCTCCTCGTCCTCTTCCGCCATCCTCTGCAGCTCCGCCAATGACTTGTCCGCGTACAGAACGTGGGACGCGCCGTACCCGGACTTGGCCCGGGTGACGTGCGCCCGCTTTTCCGCGGCGGCGACCCGCTCCTCCAGCTCCTGCTGGAGCTGAGCCCGCCGAGCCAGATCCAGTTGGCGTTGGGCGTTCGCCAGCCCAACGACATGGGTCTCCGCGGCCACCGTCGGCCTTCCAGCCTTCGGCAACCGCGTCGACCCCGAGCCCGAGGAGCCCTCGGACCCACCACTCCGGTGGATTCGCTTGAGCGAACGCGCTCCGGTGGAGTCGTCCGCGTCCGACACAGAGAGCAGCGAGTCGCTGTCAGACGACTCGTCCGCCGCTGCGAAGAAGCTAGCCGCAGAAGTCGCGCGGCCAGCTTCTGACGCCGAAGCGTCGGGTTGGCCCTGAGAAGGGCCTTTTGGTTGGCCCTGAGAAGGGCCTTTTGGTTGCTTTGTAAAGCGCCCGCAGGCATCCCGCATAGGGCTAGTCATAATAAAATTCCAACTGATTCGCAAACTCAACAAGGCAAAGATAAAGGATAAAATAAGCTGCGAATGCACAGTGCACTTTGGCCGTACCCAGTCTGCCACTCCGTTACGGTGGTCAGAGCTGGGCCGTTTCCAGGGGACACGACGAGGACGTAAGCACTGTGGGGTGGTCCCCCAACCTAACCTAACCTTTTTTTTTTTTTTTTTTTTTTTTTTTTTTTTTTTTTTTTTTTTTTTTTTTTTTGTTTTTTTTTTTTTTTGTTTGCGCTGGGAAAAAAATGCATTACGCATACCCTCCCATCGGGGGATGGGGGGCTATGTGGCTATGTGGGCGGCGCCTTCTCCGACCCCTTCGTCTGCGGAGCGGCGCAGCGGCGCGCGCTCCGCCTCCTCCTTTTGCGAGATTGCGTCCTCGCAAAAGGAGGCTACTGCTGCTGCCCAGGCCCCCTCGCTCCCCAGCATGGCGTTGACCACGCCGGGAAGCGAGAGGTCCTGTCCGATCACTGGACCAGGGCGGTTTGGGGAGAAGTTGACCCCCACCAGGGCCAACTCTCCCCACGCGGCGGCCACGTATCCCGGTCCCCTCTCTGAGAGCGAGAGGGGAGGGGAGTCTGTGGGAGACCGCGACACCAGGATGCGATGCTCGACCCTGCCCATCAGTCGGACATCGCACCCCCCTCCGCAGCCACCGTCGCAGGGGCGACGGTGCTTTTCGCAGCAGCAGCAGGACCAGTCGGCGCCTGCGCTTTGCCCCGCTTAGGGGGAGGATTGCAGTTCCTCCCCCTCATCATGTGGTCTGCCGGGCAGCCACTGGCGGCACACACCGCGCAGCGCGGCGTGGCGGCCTCGCAGGAGGCGGCCTTGTGGCCCTCCTTGCCGCACCGGAAGCACGTGTCCGTCCTGTCCACCGCGGACGGACACAGGGGCCGGGTGTGTCCGATGCCGAGGCACCGGAAACACCGCAGGGGCTGCTCCTCGAGCGCCCGGACGGCACCCGAGCTGTATCCGACGGTAAGCCGTCCCTTGGCAAGGACGGCTTTGGCAGCGGCGATTGGGCACTCTAGGCGGATGGTGCCCATGCCGCCGCGGCCGGGCCTTATGGCCCTGCCTTGGACCGCCGCGATGCCACAGCCCCCTATCGCTGCGACCGCCGCCACCACCTCCTCCTTGGTGACGGAATCGTCCAAGTCAGCGACCTCTATGGCCGCTGACTTGACCGGTCGCGCCACCTTGGCCGAATCGGCGATGACCTCCTTTAGCTTGGCGGCAAAGAGGTCCGCATGGGCACTCCCCTCCTTCCCCGGGAACTCAAAGATGCGAGCCCCGGCTTGCGTCTTGCGGCAAGTGACGCTGCCGATCCCCAGTTGGGTGGGATCGGCATTCGCACGCGCCCGCACCAAGACGGACATGTAGGTCTCCCCTCGGTCCGCAGCCTCCGCGGTGAGAGTCACCACGACGGCCGCGGTTTTCGGGGGGACCAGCCGCCTCTTTCCCCTCCCTTTCGCCGTCGCCTTTCCTTTGCCGGTCGTCTGCTGCGACTGGCTGGGAGCGGTGGGGGCGCGGACGGCGGGGACGGCCGTCGCCGACTTCTTGGCCTTCCCCTTGCGAACCACCTCCGTCCACTCGTTGGACGGGGTCGTCGAGGGGAGGAGGAGGGCGTCGTCCGCCTGGGCGGAGGTGGACGGTCCCGGCTCGCGCTGCGTGGCATCCGCCGCAAGCGGCGGCCGGTGGCGCTTCTCCGGCAGGAGCCGGTCCTCGATGCCTGCAATGCAGGCTCTTGTGAAGGCCCTCTCCTCCTGCACCACCTTGCGGATGATGTCCTCAAGGTTGGAGGGAGGGCCCTCTGCTGCAGGGCTCGTCCCGGCCTGTTGTGGCCGGGCCGTGACCTCAGCCAGCTTCTTATGAAGCTGGCTGACCTCCAACTGCAGGCGATCCACCCTCGCCTGCAGCTGCCGCGTCTCGTCGCTGGTCTTGCGCAGGACCAGCTCCGCGACGACACCGCGCATGCTCGCGGCTCTGCACTTTAAGGCCTTCTGCAGGGTGCCCTTCAGGTTGGAGGACTTAGAGGCGACCTCGACAATCTCCTCCTCGTCCTCTTCCGCCATCCTCTGCAGCTCCGCCAATGACCGGTCCGCGTACAGAACGCGGGACGCGCCGTACCCGGACTTGGCCCGGGCAATGTGCGCCCGCTTTTCCGCGGCAGCGACCCGCTCCTCCAGCTCCTGCTGGAGCTGAGCCCGCCGAGCCAGGTCCAGCTGGCGTTGGGCGTTCGAAAGCTCAACGACATGGGTCTCCGCGGCCACCGTCGGCTTTTTAGCCTTCGGCAACCGCGTCGACCCCGAGGCCGAGGAGCCCTCGGACCCACCACTCCGGTGGATTCGCTTCAGCGAACGCGCTCCGGTGGAGTCGTCCGCGTCCGAGACAGTCAGAAGCGAGTCGTCGTCAGACGACTCGTCCGCCGCTGCGAAGAAGCTAGCCGCAGAAGTCGCGCGGCCAGCCTCTGACGCCGAAGCGTCGGATTGGCCCTGAGAAGGGCCTTTTGGTTGGCCCTGAGAATGGCCTTTTGGTTGGCCCTGAGAAGGGCCTTTTGGTTGGCCCTGAGAAGGGCCTTTTGTTTGCTTCGAAAAGCGCCCGCAGGCATCCCGCATAGGGCTCGGCATTTTCCGTCAGATCGTATACTCGCAAGTCAGGATAAAATAAAATAGCAACGATGCACAGTGCACTTTGGCCGTACCCAGTCTGCCACTCCGTTACGGTGGTCAGAGCTGGGCCGTTTCCAGGGGACACGACGAGGACGTAAGCACTGTGGGGTGGTCCCCCAACCTAACCTAACCTAACCTTTTTTTTTTTTTTTTTTTTTTTTTTTTTTTTTGTTTGCGCTGGGAAAAAATGCATTACGCATACCCTCCCATCGGGGGATGGGGGGCTATGTGGGACTCCCCGGGCTGACCCGGTATACCCACTAAAATAACCCAGCGACACTCCCGCTTCGTCAGAGTGGCGGGGGACTGGGAAACCGGCAAAGCCTTGACATCCAGTCCTCCGCCGACGATGGCCCTCCAAGGCGGACCCCTCACGCCCCCCCCGTGGGGAGGGGGAAGGGCCCGGGAGTGACAGACGAAGGTGGTGATGGGTGCAATGCGGGCGAAGGCACCCCCGTGCCTGTCGCCCGCCCATCGCCACCATGAGGAGGGAGAGGACGGCGCCTTCTCCGACCCCTTCGTCTGCGGAGCGGCGCAGCGAGAGGGTCATCCTCCCGCGCGCGCTCCGCCTCCTCCTTTTGCGAGATTACGTCCTCGCAAAAGGAGGCTACCGCTGACCAGGACTCCTCGCTCTCCAGCATGGCGTTGATCACGCTGGGGAGCGAGAGGTCCTGTCCGACCACTGCTGTCAGACCGCGGCGCAGCTCGGACCACGCTGGGCACACCTCCAGCGTGTGCTGTGCCGTGTCCTCCGCCGCGCCGCAGTCGTGGCAGGCCGGGGTCTCCTCCCTTCCAATCCGGTGCAGGTGCGTTCCGAAACAGCCGTGGCCGGACAACACCTGCACCAGGCGGAACGAGAGGAAACCGTGGGACCGCTCGAGCCAGCCCTGCAGGACCGGACCGAGCGCGTCCAGCGTGCGGCGGCCAAAGGCGGCGGTGGCGAGGTCCTCCGTCCAGTGGAGGACGATGGCGTCCCTCGCCTCCCGCCGCACGGCTTCCCGTTCTTCGGCGACAGGGCGCTCCCCGAGCGACCTCCGCTGCGCAGTCCACTCGTAGACTCTGGCCAGCACCCAAGCCTCCAACTCCCAAGGAGGGGTGCCGGCCAGAGCGCACGCCGCCGAAAAGCCCACGGAGCGGTAGGCCCTCGCCACCCGCAGTGCAATGGCCCTTTGGGGCTTGCGGAGGGCGGTCGCATTCTCCCTCCTGTGGAGGGAGTCCGCCCAGATGGGAGCCCCGTAAAGGGCCATGCTCCTGAGGATGCCGGCATAGAGGCGCCGGCATTTCTCTTTGGGCCCCCCCAGGTTCGGGAGGAGCCACGAGAGGGCGTCAGCAGCTTTCAACAGGCGCGTCGACAGCCCGCTGAAATGCGGGCCGAAGCGCCACCTGTCGTCCAGCACCAGACCCAGATACTTCATCTGGGGCTGGACCGCTATCCTGACGCCCTCTACGACGATGTGGGCGTCTGGAGGGCAGCGCTGCCGAGGCCCGCGGAAGAATACGGCCTCGGTCTTGTGCAGCGCCACCTTCAATCCGAGCCGGCGGATCCTCTCTGCGACCAAGGATCCGCCAGCCGAGGCCAGACAGGCCGCCTCCCCAAAGCTCCTCCCCCGGGCAGTGAGGAGAGTGTCATCCGCGTAGCAGATGACACTCGTACCCTCAAGGAGGGCCCCCCTCAGGAGCCAGTCGAACCCGATGTTCCACAGGGGGGGCCCCAGCACTGACCCCTGCGGAACACCGGACTCTGCGCCGTACCGCCTCACCGTGGCCGTCTTGTCCACAAGGAGGACCTCTCGGCCCTCCAAGTAGCTGGCCAGGAGGTTCCGCAGATATTGGGGCACTCCGTGATATCGGAGCGCCTCCAATATCGTCGAGTGGGGGACGGAGTTGAAGGCATTTGCAATGTCGAACGACACCGCCAGCACTCCGTCCCCCGCCTCCACCGCCTCCTTAACCTGGCCTTTGAGCAGGGCCAGCGCGTCGATCGTCGAACGCCCTCGGCGGAAGCCGAATTGGGCGTCCGACAGGTCCGGCCCCACTCCCCGCAAAAGACCAGCGAGCCGGGACGCGACGATCCCCTCGAACATCTTACCGACCTCATCGAGCAGGACGATGGGCCGGTATGCCGATGGGGAGTCCACCGGGCGTCCCTCCTTTCGGAGGAGGCACAGCTGCCCCTCCTTCCAAAGCTTCGGGAACCTCCCAGCCGTAAAGCACGCGCTGAAGAGGTCCCGAAACCTTTCCTCCATTTGGGAGGCGGCGATCGCCACCACCCGTGCCGGGACGCCGTCTGGTCCGGGGGCCGTCTTCTTCGCGCGGAGGCTGAGGACCCCCTCGCGGAATTCCGACGCCGTCACCGGAGGTACCTCCTCCTCCGGTGGAGCCGCCCCTTGCGGGGGAGCCATCGTTGGTGGGGCGAAGTCGGTCCTGCGCGGAAACAGGGACCGGACCAGCAACGCTGGCTCGAGGGTCTCCGTCAGGGGGGGACCATAGGGGCGGAGCTGGTTCCGCGCCGCCTTGTATGGTCTCCCATAAGGGTCCCTGTCGAGACCCTCCAGCATCTCGGCCCTCGCCGAGTCCTCTGCAGCGCCCATCGCCGCCTTGAGGACCGTCTTCGCCTCTCGGTAAGAGGCGAACCTAACCTAACCTAACCTAACCTAACCTAACCTGGACAGGTAAACTTTTCAGTTTTGACGGAAAAATTAATTTGTGTTTTTTATTCTCCCGGGCACTCTATTACCTTCTATATTAAGACGCTGGGAAGTAAACGGTTTTTATGACTATTACCGCCTCTTGAAGGCGATTTTACTTTATTTTTATTCAAATTTTTATTCTTAATTGACAACTACTTAATATACCTGACCGAGTCCGTATTTACAGGGCTCGCAATTACGAATACTTTCACTAGCTACTGATCCCCCCTATACAGGGATCCAGCAACACACACAAGTGCAAACCGAGTAAATAAAGCATAATGATCGGCAGGACTCCGGTGAGTAAGCAAAAGGTCTCGGAGGAGAGCTTAGACGCGGGGAGACCTCAACTCACACAGGCTGGCCCGTCTGACAGGCGTGGTGTCGGGGAGTTGGAGGCTGATGGACTGAGGTCTGGGCAGCCGTCCAGAACCCCGACGCCACCGAAGAAGCCGCAACAGCCTGGCACATCGCCAACAGGAGAGGACGGTATGAGAGCGGGCCCCTCGAAAGTCACGCAGGTGCGGAAAAATACAAGTGACATCGAGGCAAAAACAAGATCACCTCCAGCACTCAGGTTGAAATTCTCAGCACCTGTCGCTGAGGCGCGCGCTCTCATGCTCAAAGCAAAAGCTCAGTTGGACATGTCAGGAAACATTAAGTCCACCATAAAACAGACGGTGTCAGACTGTATAAAGGCGCTTTACGAGATTGTAAAGAAAATGGATAAACCGGAGGCAAAAGAAGAGGAAAGCGGGGGCGAGAGAGAAATTAAGCAGTTACGAGAACCAGGAGATAACAGCTTAAGAATATTAAATGAAATTTTGGAAGTCAAAGAAATTTTGAAGAGAAATGGAAAAGAAGAACTCCCGGCCAGAATTGAAAAATCAAAAGTGGAGCTAAGTGACAAAATCGATGCGCAGATGGTAGAAATTAAAGAACTGAAGGCGGTGTCAAAGCTACAAGCTGAGAGAGTAGAAGCCCGAATGCAAAGCATCGGAACGTACGCGCAAGTTGCAGCGACGCCGCCTCAACCATCGACTAGGAAGAACATGCACTCGATTATTGTGTCATCGTCGCACGAGAGCGACACATCAGATAACGTAGTCGACAAAATTCGAGCGACGGTCGATGCAAAGAGCACTGGAATTAGGATAGACCATCTGCGCAGAGCAAAGAACCAGTCCGTGATCATTAGCTGCTCGGAAAAAGGCGAGATAGGGAAAGTATCGGCAAAGCTTAAGAACTCCAGGGGGGACCTAAAAGTTGAGGAGGCTATCAACAAAAACCCGCTCGTGGTCGTCAGAGATGTAATGAACTACATCACTGACGACGACTTGGTGACGGCAATAGGATCCCAGAACGGACACCTCCTGGAGGGCGCCGAAATCAGCGAGGGTGACATCCGGGTCATGTACAGGCGAAGGGCGAGAAACCCGCTGACGAGTCACGTGGTGCTGCGCGTAAAGCCAGTGATCTGGCAGCGACTGACCTCGGCGGGCCGAATCCACGTGGACCTGCAGAGGGTGGTTGTAAGAGACCAGAGCCCGCTTATCCAATGCACAAAGTGCCTCGGATACGGGCACAGCAGAAAGTACTGCACAGAACCGGCAGTCCTCTGCAGCCACTGTGGTGAACCGCACACGAGAGCAGAGTGTCCTGGATTCACCCTCAATGAACAACCCAAGTGCAGAAATTGCAGCCAAAATAAGAAGGACGCAGCACATAACGCTTTTGATAGCGAGTGCCCCACAAGAAAAAAGTGGGATGCACTGGCCCGATCGGCAGTAGCGTACTGCTAAGGTGGTGGCGGGGACAGGAGCTCAAAACAACAATGTAAGGTATCGTGTCGTGCAGGCGAACCTCCAAAAGAAAAAACTGGCCACTGAGGAACTCATACTCGAAGCCGGGCGCAGGAAAATCAGGTACGCTCTTGTACAAGAACCCTATGTAGGGGCTAAGGGGGAAATGAAGACCTACCCCGGGACAAGAATAGTCCAAGCAACCAAATCGGGAGACAAAGATATCAAGGCTGCCATAGTCATTTTCGATAGTGGAGTGGACGCAGTGGTGTGTCCGACACTGACAACCGAGAACTTAGCGGTTGCGAGGTTGACGGTGGAGGACACCACCACCGTGGTAGCGTCCGTCTACTTCGAGGACTATCTGGATATTGAGCCATACCTTGACCAGCTGAGGGAAATAGTCTCAAAGACAGACGGGGCAAAACTACTGGTGGGAGGCGATGTGAACGCGTGGAGCACGTGGTGGGGAAGTGAAAGAGAGGACGAAAGGGGAAGACTTCTATCCGGAACCCTAGATGAACTAAACCTCCACGTGCTAAACTGCGGAAACATCCCAACATTTGATACCATCCGAGGGGGTAAACGGTACAAGAGCAGTGTGGACATCACGGCCTGTTCGGACGACATGCTTAAACACGTGGAAGAATGGAGAGTAGAGACGGAAATGACAAGCTCAGACCACAACGCGGTAGTACTCAAAATGACAACTAAAAAAGGAATCGGGAATAAAATAAAGTACAGTAACACTAGAATATATAATACTAAAAAAGCAGACTGGAAACGTTTTCGGGAAGAATTGACGAAAGCATTGCTGGAAAATAAAATAGATAAAACATATATAGACAATATAAACAGTTTGGAAGAATTACAAAAATGTACAGAGAACTTGACAAAATTTATCACAGAAACATGCGATAGGACAGTACCTAAAATAAAGAAAATAGATAAAACGTACTTACCATGGTGGAATGAAGAACTCGATCAGCTCAGAAGCTCCATGTACACGAAGAAGCGAAGAATCCGTTGCGCAGCACCTCGTCGCCGGGAATGGGTCGTGATGGAGTACCTGAGGGCAAAGGAAGAGTATGAGTTACAAGCAAGCAAGGCACAAACTGAAAGCTGGAAAACCTTTTGCGGAAGGCAGGACAGGGAGAGTGTTTGGGATGGCATATACAGGGTAATCTCAAAGACAAAGAAGAGGCACGAAGATCAGCCAATTGTTCAAAATGGTGAGGCACTAGACTCAGGTGAATCTGCCAGGGTCCTGGCGGAAACTTTCTTCCCAGATGATGATGCAAAGGAGGACAATCCCGAGCATACAAAGATAAGAGAAGCAGCGGCGCGCTCTGAAGAAGGTATGCCAGGGGACAAAGTGGACCCACCGTTCACTCTTGCCGAGCTCAGGTACGCATCAAGGAGCTTTAACCCAAAGAAGGCGCCGGGCCCTGACGGATTCACCGCTGATATCTGCGAAGCCGCCATTAGTAATAATGAACAAGTGTTCCTGGCCATAACCAACAAATGCCTCGAGCTGTCCTGCTTTCCGGAAAAGTGGAAGGAAGCAGCGGTCGTCGTGCTAAGAAAACCTGGAAAGGATGACTATACCAAACCAAAATCCTACCGACCGATCGGACTCTTACCTGTTCTCGGGAAGATCTTGGAGAAGATGCTGGTGCGGAGACTCAGGTGGCACATATTGCCCCGGATGAACCCAAGGCAGTATGGGTTCGTACCGCAGCGAAGTACAGAGGACGCTCTGTACGATATGATGCAACATATTGATTTAAGACTTAGGGAGAAGAACCTGGTGGTAGTTGTCTCGCTGGACATAGAAGGGGCGTTTGACAGTGCGTGGTGGCCAGCAATAAAAAGTCGCCTGGCGGAGAAACACTGTCCACTAAACCTCCGAAAACTGGTGGGCAACTACCTACGAGATAGAAAGGTTGTGGTGAGATACGCTGGAGCCGAGCACAGGAAGGGGACCACAAAGGGCTGTGTACAGGGATCTATCACAGGGCCCACGTTCTGGAACCTCCTCCTGAACCCGCTGCTGGACGAATTAGAGGAGAGAAACACTTACTGCCAGGCGTTTGCAGACGACGTGGTTCTTATTTTCTCCGGGAAAACAGCTCTGAGTCTGGAGACCGAAGCCAATGCCAGCCTGGCACATGTGCGGCAGTGGGGTGTTCGAAACAAACTTAAGTTCGCGCCGCACAAAACTCATGCCATGCTGCTTACTAGGAAGTTAAAATTCGACACACCACGGCTGCACATGGGCGGGGTTGACATTGAGCTGGTCGAAGAAATCAAGCTGCTGGGATTGATAATTGACCGGAAGATGACCTTCCGGAGCCACGTCACATACGTCTGCAAAAAAGCCATCAACATCTTCAGGCAGCTGTCCAGCGCGGCAAAGGTAACATGGGGACTAAACCCGGAAGTGATAAGGGTTATCTACACTGCGGTTGTGGAGCCGGTTATCCTTTACGCAGCTAGTGTATGGGCCAGAGCGGCCGACAAGATCTACATTCAAAACCAGCTCAACACAGTTATGAGGGGCTTCGCCCAGAAAATATGCAAGTCGTACAGGACGGTGTCTTTGAATTCGGCCCTAATTCTGACAGGACTGCTGCCGCTTGACCTGAGAGTCAAGGAAGCAGCATCCCTCTACGAGGCGAAGAGAGGAAAGCCTCAGCCAATTCTTAGGGACCGTTCTGTCGAGGAGAAAGCGAGCTTCTTGGCGAGGCCTCATCCAGCTGAGGAAGAAGATCTCGAATTCCAATGCTTGGAGAGTGACGAGGAAGTGCAGCTGCGCATGAGGGAGGGTACAGTACAAATCTACACAGATGGGAGCAGAATTGAAGGAAAAGTTGGTGCTGCTCTTTCCTGGTGGAATGAGACAGACGAAACAAAGAGTAGGAAGTTCAAGCTCGAGGAGTACTGTACCGTCTTTCAAGCGGAGCTGTACGCGGTTCACAGAGCCATGGAGTTAATCGCGCAGAGCCCGAAACAAGAGTTTAATATATTTAGTGACTCCAGGTCGGCCCTAGAGCTCTTGAGAAATAACGACACCTGCAACACACTCGCTCTAGCGATAAGGAAGAACGTCAAGCAGCTTAAGAACTCGGGCAAAAACGTTCAGCTCTACTGGGTGAAAGCCCACGTCGGGATACGAGGGAACGAAAGGGCAGACGAACTGGCGAAAACAGCGGCGCTAAAAAGTAAAAAGAGACCCGATTTTGACAAATGTCCTGTCTCATTTGTCAAGCGAACCATAAGAAGTGGCTCGATTGACAAATGGGAGGACAGATATCAAAAGGAGAGCCAAGCTGGTGTCACTAAAATATTTTTCCCCTCAGCCACAAACGCCTACAAAATAAGCAGGAACATAAACCTCACACACCTGCACACACAACTCTTCACAGGACACGGGGGCTTCTCCCAGTACCTAAACCGCTTTAAGAAAAAAGACTCACCTGCTTGCAATTGTGACCCGGTCGCGGAAGAATCCATCCTGCACCTGATAGCTGAGTGTCCAGTGTTTCAGCTTGACAGATTCAACCTGGAAAACAAAATAGATATTAAAATAAGTAAAGAAAATATATGCACAATTATGTTAAATCAAGAAACCAGAAATAAATTCCTAGACTTTTGCCTAAAAATAATTAAAATAGTTATAGATAGAAATAAAAAATAGACTAAGTAAATTAACACAGTAAATATAGTAAAGTATATTATACTAAGTGTTAAAGTATAAGTAAGTTAAGTAATTAAAACAAAAGAAAAAAAAAAAAAATGTATCTAAATATATATAGGAAATAATTAAATAGAAATAAAACTAGGATAAGAAACACACATTAGGAATAACATAAAATAGTAAAGTAATAGTATTGCCTTAAACCTTAGTAGACCAAAGTGGTACAAACACAGAAAGGAATGAAATATGCCGCCATCACCTGAAAATATGAACATCAAAAATTTTACGCCCCTAAAAGGAAACAAGTTAAGAAAGCCTCCGACCGCAATATCGGAGAAAACCGGGTCCTTGGGCAGGAGTGTGGTTTTAGCCGGTAAGAGTCCGGCACTACCCAGACTGCATCACCAGTGGGACAGTCTGGGTGTCCATGAGGATTTCCCACTCCTGCCAAAAACCGCGTCGACCCCGAGCCCGAGGAGCCCTCGGACCCACCACTCCGGTGGATTCGCTTGAGCGAACGCGCTCCGGTGGAGTCGTCCGCGTCCGACACTGTGAGCAGCGAGTCGCTGTCAGACGACTCGTCCGCCGCTGCGAAGAAGCTAGCCGCAGAAGTCGCGCGGCCAGCTTCTGACGCCGAAGCGTCGGATTGGCCCTGAGAAGGGCCTTTTGGTTGGCCCTGAGAAGGGCCTTTTGGTTGGCCCTGAGAAGGGCCTTTTGGTTGGCCCTGAGAAGGGCCTTTTGGTTGCTTCGAAAAGCGCCCGCAGGCATCCCGCATAGGGCTCGACATAGTATTTCCGCAGTATTTCGTAGCACACAAGACAGGATAAAATAAAATATGATAGCTACGAAGGCACAGTGCACTTTGGCCGTACCCAGTCTGCCACTCCGTTACGGTGGTCAGAACTGGGCCGTTTCCAGGGGACACGACGAGGACGTAAGCACTGTGGGGTGGTCCCCCAACCTAACCTTTTTTTTTTTTTTTTTTTTTTTTTTTTTTTTTTTTTGTTTGCGCTGGGAAAAAATGCATTACGCATACCCTCCCATCGGGGGATGGGGGGCTATGTGGGACTCCCCGGGCTGACCCGGTATACCCACTAAAATAACCCAGCGATACTCCCGCTTCGTCCTAGTGGCGGGGGACTGGGAAACCGGCAAAGCCTTGACGTCCAGTCCTCCGCCGACGATTGCCCTCCAAGGCGGACCCCTCACGCCCCCCCCGTGGGGAGGGGGAGGGGCCCGGGAGTTACAAACGAAGGTGGTGATGGGTGCAATGCGGGCGAAGGCACCCCCGTGCCTGTCGCCCGCCCATCGCCACCATGAGGAGGGAGAGGGCGGCGCCTTCTCCGACCCCTTCGTCTGCGGAGCGGCGCAGCGAGAGGGTCATCCCCCCGCGCGCGCTCCGCCTCCTCCTTTTGCGAGATTGCGTCCTCGCAAAAGGAGGCTGCTGCTGCTGCCCAGGCCCCCTCGCTCCCCAGCATGGCGTTGACCACGCCGGGAAGCGAGAGGTCCTGTCCGATCACCGGACCAGGGCGGTTTGGGGAGAAGTTGACCCCCACCAGGGCCAACTCTCCCCACGCGGCGGCCACGTATCCCGGTCCCCTCTCTAAGAGCGAGAGGGGAGGGGAGTCTGTGGGAGACCGCGACACCAGGATGCGATGCTCGACCCTGCCCATCAGTCGGACATCGCACCCCCCTCCGCAGCCACCGTCGCAGGGGCGACGGTGCTTTTCGCAGCAGCAGCAGGACCAGTCGGCGCCTGCGCTTTGCCCCGCTTAGGGGGAGGATTGCAGTTCCTCCCCCTCATCATGTGGTCTGCCGGGCAGCCACTGGCGGCACACACCGCGCAGCGCGGCGTGGCGGCCTCGCAGGAGGCGGCCTTGTGGCCCTCCTTGCCGCACCGGAAGCACGTGTCCGTCCTGTCCACCGCGGACGGACACAGGGGCCGGGTGTGTCCGATGCCGAGGCACCGGAAACACCGCAGGGGCTGCTCCTCGAGCGCCCGGACGGCACCCGAGCTGTATCCGACGGTAAGCCGTCCCTTGGCAAGGACGGCTTTGGCAGCGGCGATTGGGCACTCTAGGCGGATGGTGCCCATGCCGCCGCGGCCGGGCCTTATGGCCCTGCCTTGGACCGCCGCGATGCCACAGCCCCCTATCGCTGCGACCGCCGCCACCACCTCCTCCTTGGTGACGGAATCGTCCAAGTCAGCGACCTCTATGGCCGCTGACTTGACCGGTCGCGCCACCTTGGCCGAATCGGCGATGACCTCCTTTAGCTTGGCGGCAAAGAGGTCCGCATGGGCACTCCCCTCCTTCCCCGGGAACTCAAAGATGCGAGCCCCGGCTTGCGTCTTGCGGCAAGTGACGCTGCCGATCCCCAGTTGGGTGGGATCGGCATTCGCACGCGCCCGCACCAAGACGGACATGTAGGTCTCCCCTCGGTCCGCAGCCTCCGCGGTGAGAGTCACCACGACGGCCGCGGTTTTCGGGGGGACCAGCCGCCTCTTTCCCCTCCCTTTCGCCGTCGCCTTTCCCTTGCCGGTCGTCTGCGACTGGCTGGGAGCGGTGGGGGCGCGGACGGCAGGGACGGCCGTCGCCGACTTCTTGGCCTTCCCCTTGCGGACCACCTCCGTCCACTCGTTGGACGGGGTCGTCGAGGGGAGGAGGAGGGCGTCGTCCGCCTGGGCGGAGGTGGACGGTCCCGGCTCGCGCTGCGTGGCATCCGCCGCAAGCGGCGGCCGGAGGCGCTTCTCCGGTAGGAGCCGGTCCTCGATACCTGCAATGCAGGCTCTTGTGAAGGCCCTCTCCTCCCGCACCACCTTGCGGATTATGTCCTCAAGGTTCGAGGGAGGGCCCTCTGCCGCAGGGCTCGTCTCGGCCTGTTGTGGCCGGGCCGTGACCTCAGCCAGCTTCTGATGAAGCTGGCTGACCTCCGACTGCAGGCGATCCACCCTCGCCTGCAGCTGCCGCGTCTCGTCGCTGGTCTTGCGCAGGACCAGCTCCGCGACGACACCGCGCATGCTCGCGACTCTGCACTTTAGGGCCTTCTGTAAAGTGCCCTTAAGGTTGGAGGACTTAGAGGCGACCTCCACGATCTCCTCCTCGTCCTCCTCCGCCATTCTCTGTAGCTCCGCCAGAGACCGGTCCGCATAAACAACGCGGGACGCGCCGTACCCGGACTTGGCCCGGGCGACGTGCGCCCGCTTTTCCGCGGCGGCGACCCGCTCCTCCAGCTCCTGCTGGAGCTGAGCCCGCCGAGCCAGATCCAGCTGGCGCTGGGCGTTCGAGAGCCCAACGACATGGGTCTCCGCGGCCACCGTCGGCCTTCCAGCCTTCGGCAACCGCGTCGACCCCGAGCCCGAGGAGCCCTCGGACCCACCACTCCGGTGGATTCGCTTCAGCGAACGCGCTCCGGTGGAGTCCTCCGCGTCTGACACTGTCAGTAGCGAGTCGTCTGACAACGACTCGTCCGCCGTTGCGAAGAAGCTGGCCGCAGAAGTCGCGCGGCCAGCCTCTGACGCCGAAGCGTCGGATTGGCCCTGAGAAGGGCCTTTTGGTTGGCCCTGAGAAGGGCCTTTTGGTTGGCCCTGAGAAGGGCCTTTTGGTTGGCCCTGAGAAGGGCCTTTTGGTTGCTTCGAAAAGCGCCCGCAGACATCCCGCATAGGGCTCGACATAGTATTTCCGCAGTATTTCGTAGCACACAAGACAGGATAAAATAAAATATGATAGCTACGAAGGCACAGTGCACTTTGGCCGTACCCAGTCTGCCACTCCGTTACGGTGGTCAGAACTGGGCCGTTTCCAGGGGACACGACGAGGACGTAAGCACTGTGGGGTGGTCCCCCAACCTAACCTTTTTTTTTTTTGTTTGCGCTGGGAAAAAATGCATTACGCATACCCTCCCATCGGGGGATGGGGGGCTATGTGGGACTCCCCGGGCTGACCCGGTATACCCACTAAAATAACCCAGCGACACTCCCGCTTCGTCAGAGTGGCGGGGGACTGGGAAACCGGCAAAGCCTTGACGTCCAGTCCTCCGCCGACGATGGCCCTCCAAGGCGGACCCCTCACGCCCCCCCCGTGGGGAGGGGGAAGGGCCCGGGAGTGAGAGACGAAGGTGGTGATGGGTGCAATGCGGGCGAGGGCACCCCCGTGCCTGTCGCCCGCCCATCGCCACCATGAGGAGGGAGAGGACGGCGCCTTCTCCGACCCCTTCGTCTGCGGAGCGGCGCAGCGAGAGGGTCATCCTCCCGCGCGCGCTCCGCCTCCTCCTTTTGCGAGATGACGTCCTCGCAAAAGGAGGCTACCGCTGACCAGGACCCCTCGCTCTCCAGCATGGCGTTGATCACGCTGGGGAGCGAGAGGTCCTGTCCGACCACCGCGGTCAGACCGCGGCGCGGCCCGGACCACGCTGGGCACACCTCGAGCGTGTGCTGTGCCGTGTCCTCCGCCGCGCCGCAGTCGTGGCAGGCCGGGGTCTCCTCCCTTCCAATCCGGTGCAGGTGCGTTCCGAAACAGCCGTGGCCGGACAACACCTGCACCAGGCGGAACGAGAGGAAACCGTGGGACCGCTCGAGCCAGCCCTGCAGGACCGGACCGAGCGCGTCCAACGTGCGGCGGCCGAAGGCGGCGGTGGCGAGATCCTCCGTCCAGTGGAGGACGATGGCGTCCCTCGCCTCCCGCCGCACCGCCTCTCGTTCTTCGGCGACAGGGCGCTCCCCGAGCGCCCTCCGCTCCGCAGTCCACTCGTAGACTCTGGCGAGCACCCAAGCCTCCAACTCCCAAGGAGGGGTGCCGGCCAGAGCGCACGCCGCCGAAAAGCCTACGGAGCGGTAGGCCCTCGCCACCCGCAGTGCAATGGCCCTTTGGGGCTTGCGGAGGGCGGTCGCATTCTCCCTCCTGTGGAGGGAGTCCGCCCAGATGGGGGCCCCGTAAAGGGCCATACTCTTCAGAATGCCGGCATAGAGGCGCCGGCATTTCTCCTTGGGCCCCCCCAGGTTCGGGAGGAGCCACGAGAGGGCGTCAGCAGCTTTCAACAGGCGCGTCGACAGCCCGCTGAAATGCGGGCCGAAGCGCCACCTGTCGTCCAGCACCAGACCCAGATACTTCATCTGGGGCTGGACCGCTATCCTGACGCCCTCTACGACAATGTGGGCGTCGGGAGGGCAGCGCTGCCGAGGCCCGCGAAAGAACACGGCCTCGGTCTTGTGCAGCGCCACCTTCAATCCCAGGCGGCGGATCCTCTCTGCGACCAAGGATCCGCCAGCCGAAGCCAGACAGGCCGCCTCCGCAAAGCTCCTCCCGCGGGCAGTGAGGAGAGTGTCATCCGCGTAGCAGATGACACTCGTACCCTCAAGGAGGGCCCCCCTCAGGAGCCAGTCGAACCCGATGTTCCACAGGGGGGGCCCCAGCACTGACCCCTGCGGAACACCGGACTCTGCGCCGTACCGCCTCACCGTGGCCGTCTTGTCCACGAGGAGGACCTCTCGGCCCTCCAGGTAGCTGGCCAGGAGGTTCTGGAGGTACTGGGGCACTCCGTGATACCGGAGCGCCTCCAATATCGTCGAGTGGGGGACGGAGTTGAAGGCATTTGCAATGTCGAACGACACCGCCAGCACTCCGTCCCCCGCCTCCACCGCCTCCTTCACCTGGCCTTTGAGCAGGGCCAGCGCGTCGATCGTCGAACGCCCTCGACGGAAGCCGAATTGGGCGTCCGACAGGTCCGGCCCCACTCCCCGCAAAAGACCAGCGAGCCGGGACGCGACGATCCCCTCGAACATCTTACCGACCTCATCGAGCAGGACGATGGGCCGGTATGCCGATGGGGAGTCCACCGGGCGTCCCTCCTTTCGGAGGAGGCAGAGCTGCCCCTCCTTCCACAGCTTCGGGAACCTCCCAGCCGTAAAGCACGCGCTGAAGAGGTCCCGAAACCTTTCCTCCATTTGGGAGGCGGCGATCGCCACCACCCGTGCCGGGACGCCGTCTGGTCCGGGGGCCGTCTTCTTCGCGCGGAGGCTGAGGACCCCCTCGCGGAATTCCGACGCCGTCACCGGGGGTACCTCCTCCTCCGGTGGAGCCGCCCCTTGCGGGGGAGCCATCGTTGGTGGGGCGAAGTCGGTCCTGCGCGGAAACAGGGACCGGACCACCCCATCCAGCAACGCTGGCTCGAGGGTCTCCGTCAGGGGGGGACCATAGGGGCGGAGCTGGTTCCGCGCCGCCTTGTATGGTCTCCCATAAGGGTCCCTGTCGAGACCCTCCAGCATCTCGGCCCTCGCCGAGTCCTCTGCAGCGCCCATCGCCGCCTTGAGGACCGTCTTCGCCTCTCGGTAAGAGGCGTAAAGGCGGTCCTCTTCCGCGGGGACGCGGTTTCGGGCGCTGCGGCGTCGGCTCCGCGTGTAGGCCCTTCTGGCCGCCACGCAGGCGCTCCGGAGACCCGACAGCTCCTCCGTCCACCAGTAGACGGCACGACGGGGAGGCGGGCGGCGAGACCGAGGCATGCTGGAGTCGCACACCTCGGTCAGGGACCCCCTGAGCCGGACCGCTGCGGCGTCCACGTCCAGGACCTCGACAGGGGGCGACAGCCAGTCCTGGAGGAAGGCCGCCTCCTCGGCAGCCTCCCGGTCCAGGCGGGTGAGTGCCCAACGCGGGAAGGGAGATTGCCCGGCGCGGGCCGTCCCCCCCCCCCTGGGTGGAGATGTCGAACCGCACATATCGGTGGTCCGACAGCGTCTCCACCATCTCCACCCGCCAGTTGACGACGCGGGCGGCTAGCGCGGGGGTGGCAAACGAGACGTCCACCACCGACCCGCCGTGTTGCCGCACACACGTGTGGACCGCCCCCCTGTTGAGGAGGGACACACCGCAAGAGGCCGCCCAAAACTCCACGGCACGTCCCCGGACGTTGCAGCCCGCGGCCGGGTTGCCCCAGGCCGCCGACTTGGCGTTCAGGTCGCCCAGCACCACGACCTGGCGTGGCGCCGCCCTCCCTACGACTGCGGTGAGGACCTCGAGGAAATCCTCAAAGTCCGAGAGAGGGCGGTTTGGGGAGAAGTAGACCCCTACCAGGGCCATGTCTCCCCACGCGGCGGCCACGTATCCCGGTCCCCTCTCTAAGAGCGAGAGGGGAGGGGAGTCCGTGGAAGACCGCGACACCAACGCCACCAAGCCGTCCCGGTCGCCCAGCCAACGGCCGGGGACCGAGTAAGGCTCGGCGACCACCGCCAAGTCCACCAACCACTCAGCCATGGTCTGCATCAGCAGATCCTGGGCTGCCCTGCAGTGGTTGGCGTTCGCCTGGAGGATGCGATGTTCGACCCTATCCATCGATGGACATCGCACCCCCCTCCGCAGCCACCGTCGCAGGAACGACGGTGCTCTTGGCAGCCGCAGCAGGACCGGTCGGCGCCTGCGCTTTGCCCCGCTTAAGGGGAGGATTGCAGTTCCTCCCCTTCATTATGTGGCCTGCCGGGCAGCCACTGGCGGCACACACCGCGCAGTGCGGCGTGGCGGCCTCGCAGGAGGCGGCTTTGTGGCCGTCCTTGCCGCAGCGGAAGCACGTGTCCGTCCTGTCCACCGCGGACGGACACAGGGGCCGGGTGTGTCCGATGCCGAGGCACCGGAAACACCGCAGGGGCTGCTCCTCGAGCGCCCGGACTGCGCCCGAGCTGAACCCGACCGTGATCCGTCCTTTGGCAAGGACGGCTTTGGCGGCGGCGATTGGGCACTCGAGGCGGATGGTGCCCATGCCGCCGCGGCCGGGCCTTATGACCCTGCCTTGGACCGCCGCGATGCCGCAGCCCCCCACCGCTGCGACCGCCGCCACCACCTCCTCCTTGGTGAACTTACAACCTAACCTAACCTAACCTTTTTTTTTTTTTTTTTTTTTTGTTCCGGGGTGGAAAATCCTCATGGATGTCCGCCGCCCTGGGGTGGGCGGCGGGGTCTGTCAGACTCTTACTGACTAAAAACCACCCCGGTGTTCCGTCCCACACCTACGCCGGGGGTCGCGGGAACGTACGATCCTTCCGCAACCCCCGACTGGCGCGCGTGGAACACTACGCGCCGCCACCTCGGGTCCTGATGTGTGGGGGGCGACGGACGTCCCCGAGTCCGTCGCCCCTGGACCCATTTAGGGGGGCTGGAAGAGGGCGTTGTCCGCCCTCCGCCGACGCCCGGTGCGCCTGCTGCGGGCCGGGTGAGTGGACGAGATCTCCCTCTCCCTTTCCGCAGCCTCCTTCTGCGAGATGACCGTTTCGCAGAAGGAAACCACCGCGTCCCAGGACTCTTCGCTGCCGACCATCGACTCGACCACGGCCGGCAGCGACAGGTCACTGCCTACTTCTGAGATGAGGGCACGGCGCGGCTCCTCCCAAGCGGCACACTCTGCCAGCGTATGCCACGCCGTGTCCTCCCGGCAGTCGACGCAGTGGTGACACCGGGCGTCCGGCTCCCTGTTTATGCGACACAGGTACTTCCCGAAGCAACCATGCCCCGAGAGCACCTGCGTCACCCGAAACGACAGGGAGCCGTGCCTCCTCCCGAGCCAGCGCTCGAGCACTGGCTGGACCGCCCCGATGGTACCGAGGCCGGCGGTAGGGCGTGAAAGCCTGTCCCGCCAATCCGCCACCAGGACCTCGCGAAGCTGAGACCGACGCAGCTCCATATGGCGCTGCATCAGCCTTTCGCCTCGCGCCCGCGCTTCCTCACGCCACCGGTACAGTGACGCAAGTACTTTCGCCTCCAGGTCCCAGGGCGGGGATCCAGCCAGTACGCAAGCCGCCTCGTAGGAGATCGTGCGATAGCCCCGAACGACCCTGACGGCCATCGCTCTCTGCGGCTTCCGCAAGACTGCGATGCTACCGGCCGTCAGGTCAGTCGCCCAGATCGGGGCCCCATACAGGGCCATCGATCGCACGATCCCCACGTAGAGCCGCCTACAGGCGGCGCTCGGGCCCCCCAGATTGGGAAGCAGCGTTGACAGCGCCCCAGCCGCGCCCAACAATTTGGGCGCCAGCCGCCGGAAGTGGGGGCCGAAATCCCACCGGCTGTCGAGCACCAATCCCAGGTACTTCATGGTAGACTCGACAGCGATCCGAGCCCCCTCGACCACGATGTGTGAGCCGGGCGGCGGCGCCCGCCGGGGGCCATGAAACACCATGGCCTCCGACTTGTTGAACCTAACCTAACCTTTTTTTTTTTTTTTTTTTTTTTTTTTTTTTTTTTTTACGTGGAGAAATGCTCATGCATTCTGCACTACCACGGGGAGATAGTGCAGTTATGTGGGACTCTAACCCACTAAAACTCCACGGTGTCCTCCTCTGCCGCTTATGGCGGGAACACGGGCACGCGTTAGCACTCATCCGTGAACCCGCCGCGGCTGTCCGTCACCGGACCCTCCTCCGGGGAGTACTCCCCATCACCGGCGCACCAGAACACATAGCACGCCGTGACCACCCCAGGGACCAAACCAGCACATGGGCGCCAGATGACCCCGTCTCTGCCACCCTTGGTCCCCCTACGACGGGTCAGGTCATTGGCCCCGCCGCCTGCCAATTTTCGGCCGCAGAGGATAGGGAGAGTGGCCAACGTCATACCAACACTCCTCTTCCCCTGCGGCCCCACCGTGTCCGCCATCGGACGGTGGCGACCCCGTCAAGGCCGCGGAAGGTAGGGAGAGCGGCGCACCGTAATACCGGCACTCCTCTCCCGCCGCGGCCTCCAACCCTCAGCCGCGATGTCTCCGATACGACATCGCGGCCCGCCTCAGTTGCGATGTCGCCCAAGCGGCACCGCAACCTACATGTTGGCCGCTACGTCGTCGGCTTGTCGGCAAAAGCCCTGACGAGCGGCCCCTCCTCGGGTTCCTCTTCGCTTCACCGTGGGTGTCCAAGCCACGGCTACTGAGCCCCCCCGCCTCGACAATGCGGGAACCCACCGGGGGGGAACCTAACCTAACCTAACCTAACCTGAGCGAACCTAACCTGAGCGAACCTAACCTGAGCGAACCTAACCTGAGCGAACCTAACCTGAGCGAACCTAACCTGAGCTTAATCGTCATCAAGGACGTCCTCTCCTGCCACACGGATGTGGAGGTCACGGAAGCCCTGCAGCGTCAGAACGCGCACCTGATCGGGGATATACCTGCGGAGGATCAGAGGCTGGGGGTGAAGTACCGTCGCAAGACGAGGAACCCCCATATGTGCCACATCATCCTGCAGGTGTCCCCTACGGTGTGGCAGAGGCTGACGATGGCGGGTCGCGTGCACATCGACCTGCAGCGGGTGCGGGTGCTGGACCAATCGCCACTGGTGCAGTGCACTCGCTGTCTGCGTTACGGCCATAGCCGTAAACTGTGCACGCAGCCCGCCGACCTCTGCATCCACTGCGGCGACCCCCACCTGCGAGCTGATTGCCCGTCACGGCTGGCAGCGGAAGCGCCCAAATGCCACAACTGCGTGTTGGCAAAAATAGAAAAAACCGACCACAACGCCTTCGCCAACGAGTGCCCAGTACGCACGAAATGGGATGCCTTAGCGCGCCTGTCGGTGGCGTATTGCTGAGGTGGTCCCGGCACTCCCAGGAAACCCAATCCCAGGCAGTGAGACCCGAACACGCCCTGGTGCCCGCGCAAACTACCAGGTGATCCAAGCGAATCTGCAGAGGAAGAACCTTGCGACCCAGGAGCTCATGATAGTGGCTAGCGAGCGAAAGTTCGCCTTCGCACTGCTCCAGGAGCCATATGTAGGTGCGGTTAAAAGGATGCGAGACTACCGAGGAGCGAGAGTCTACCAGTGCGCGGAACAAGGAAGTGGAACTGTGAAGGCGGCAATAGTCGTCTTCGACAAAGACCTCGACGTCACACAGTGTCCAAAACTCACCACCAATAACATCACGGTGGTGAGGATCCGAACCAGCGCCTGGGAAATCGCCGTAGTCTCCTTCTATTTTGAACCAGACCAGCCCATACAACCGTACCTGGAGCAGCTTCTGCAGATTCGCGAGGAAATGGGCGCTACAAAAATTATAATGGGAGGCGATGCAAACGCCAAAAGCACCTGGTGGGGTAGTCTAGTTGTGGACAGCAGGGGTGAGGAAATGTCGGGCACACTCGACGAAACGGGCTTGCAGGTGCTCAACGTCGGCAACACGCCAACCTTCGACACCATCAGGGGTGGCAAGTCGTACACCAGCTGCGTTGACATAACAGCCTGCTCAATGGACATGCTGGACTTGGTGGAAGACTGGAGGGTTGAGGAAGGCATCACAAGCTCGGACCACAACGGTATCGTATTTAAAATTAATCTCAAAAAGGCAAAAGGCATAAATATTAAAAGAACCACTAGAATCTATAACACTAGGAAAGCAAATTGGAGCCAATTTCGTGAGAAATTGGCCCAATTAAAAGCAGATAAAAATTTAAATACAATAGAAATTAGCAAAATTAGTAATAAAAATGATTTAGAAAATAGCGTAAATAATTATATAAATACAATAATAAAAACTAGTGAAGAAACATTGGCAAAATTTAAAAATAATGACACTCTTACGATACCGTGGTGGTCAAACGAGCTTGCTGATATGCTGAATGAGGTCAACACCAAGCGACGCCGCATTCGATGCGCCGCCCCAGTCCGGAGAGCGGGGGTCGTCGAGGAGTACCTGCAAGCAAAAGAAAAATATGAGCTCGAAGCAAAAAAGGCACAGACTTCAAGCTGGAAACAGTTCTGTGAAAAACAGGATAAGGAAGGAGTATGGGAGGGCATCTACAGGGTTATAGGACGGACAGCTACGAGACATGAGGACTTACCTTTGTTGAAGGATGGGGAGCCACTCGACGGGGAGGACTCGGCTCTGCTGCTAGCGGAGACCTTCTACCCCGAAGACCTGAAAGAGGAGGACAACGATGACCACCGTCGGACGCGAGAAGCGGCCAGTCGTGTAAACGAGTGGACGCATGATGAGCACCATGACCCACCGTTTACACTTCAGGAGCTGAAAACCGCGGTGGTCAGTTTCAATCCGAAGAAGGCACCGGGGGCGGATGGTCTCACAGCCGACATCTGTGCCCAAGCCATTTTCCAGGACCCGGAGATGTTCCTGGCGCTGGCCAACAAGTGCCTCGAGCGGGGCCACTTCCCCGGGGCCTGGAAGGTGGCAACAGTGGTCATACTGAGGAAGCCGGGAAAGGACTGTTACACCGCTCCCAAGTCTTACAGACCCATCGGCCTCCTACCAGTCCTGGGAAAAATACTCGAAAAAATGTTGGTAGCAAGGCTGAAGTGGCATCTGATCCCGCGGTTGAGTACTCGTCAGTTTGGTTTCATGCCCCAGAAGAGCACCGAGGACTCCCTCTACGCCATGATACAACACATCAAAACAAAGCTGAACCAAAAGAAGCTGATCACTGTTGTATCGCTTGACATAGAGGGAGCCTTCGACAGCGCATGGTGGCCAGCAATCAGGACCAGACTGGCTGAGGAAAGGTGCCCGGTGAATCTCAGACGGATGCTGGACAGCTACCTGACTGATAGGAGTGTCCGAGTTAGGTACGCCGGAGCAGAGTGCCACAGAAATACCAGCAAAGGTTGCGTCCAAGGGTCGATAGGCGGTCCGATCCTTTGGAACTTGGTGTTGGACCCCTTGCTAAAGGGGCTGGAAGAGCGGGGGTATCACTGCCAGGCTTTCGCCGACGACGTGGTGATGATCTTCGACGGTGACACAGGATTGGAGGTTCAGGGGCATGCCAATGCCGCCCTCGAATATGTTCGGGGGTGGGGCATCCGAAATAAGCTGAAGTTTGCACCACACAAAACCTGCGCGATGGTAGTAACCAGGAAGCTAAAGTACGATGTCCCACTCCTAAGCATGGGCGGGGTTGACATTGGCATGTCAAAAGAAATAAAAATACTGGGGCTCACGATAGACCACCAGCTCACTTTCAACACCCACGCCGCCAACGTGTGCAGAAAGGCTGCAAATATTTACAAACAGCTGTCTAGAGCGGCCAAAGTGAGCTGGGGTCTGCACCCGGAGATCATCCGAACCATCTACACGGCGGCGGTGGAGCCGGTGGTGATGTACGCGGCGAGTGCTTGGGCGCCGGCAACTAGGAAGATAGGAGTGCAGAAAATGCTGAACACGGTCCAGCGAGGATTCGCCCAAAAGCTCTGCAAATCCTACCGCACCGTCTCGCTGAACGCGTCCCTGGTGCTGGCTGGGATACTACCACTCGACCTGCGAATACAAGAAGCAGCCGCTCTGTACGAGGCAAAGAGGGGAGTACCCCAGCCAGCCCTTGCGGGCAGGGAGGTGGAGAGTGTGGTGGCATTTGCAGAGACTCCACATCCGGCGAAACATATGGCCATGGGGTTCGTGAGTCTGGAGGACCAGACCCTGGTGGATATTCACAATCACCAGGAGGTACGATTTTTCACAGACGGCAGCAAGCTTGAGGGCAAGGTCGGAGCAGCACTGTCACTGTGGGACGGTGAGGCCGAGATCAGGTCCTTGAAGCTTAGCTTGCCGTCATGCTGCACGGTCTACCAGGCGGAACTCCTGGCCATATGCGTAGCCACGAGGGAAATCCTCAAACGCAAAGAGGGAACCTTCGGAATCTATAGTGACTCAAAGGCTGCACTTCAAACAGTCACAAACCAGGGTTCCCTCCACGCCTTGGCGGTGGAAGCAAGGGCAAACGTGGGCGCGGCTTTATCCCAGAGCAAAGATGTTTCCTTTTTCTGGGTGAAGGCACACGCAGGGTTGCAAGGCAACGAACGCGCAGACTACCTTGCGAAAGAGGCTGCGCTCAGATCTAAAAAGAAGCCGGACTATGACCGCTGCCCGGTTTCATTCGTCAAGCGGCAGATCCGTATGGGGTCGCTCGACGAATGGAACCGGAGATACAAAAATGGCGAAACAGCCTCCGTAACCAAAATGTTCTTCCCGGACGCAGTAGATGCCTTCAGGATTGTAAACAAAGTGAAGCCGACCGGAGTTATAACACAGATCCTGACTGGGCACGGTGGGTTTTCCGAGTACCTGCATCGCTTTAAGCGGAAAGAAAGCCCATCGTGCATATGTGAGCCAGATGCGCTGGAAACGGTCCCACATATTTTGACAGAATGTCCTGCGTTTGGAACACAGAGATTATATGCGGAGATGAAATTAGATACAGAGATAAACAGAAGCAATATTAGTAAAATCATGACGAACGATAAATCTAGGAATATCTTATTAGAATACGCAACAGCAATAGCCACAACAGCCATTAAAAGAAACAAGGTAACGTAAAGCTATGCTTTTAATATATAAAAGTTTATATACAGACAAAGCATAGAAAACAAAAAGTTAATAATTCAAATAATAGACGTAAATTTTAGATAATAAACAATACAGATTAAAAAATTAAAACAGATACAACTTTCTTTTAAATTTCGCAAAATCACAATATAAAAACGTAATTACAAATTAAAAATAATATCATAAAAAGGTCTCTGATCATGTCAGAGGGACACTTGCAAAGGCAGGAGTGTGGTTTTAGCCGGTAAGAGTCCGGCACTACCCAGACTGCATCACCAGTGGGACAGTCTGGGTGTCCATGAGGATTTCCCACTCCTGCCAAAACAAAAAAAAAAAAAAAAAAAAAAAAAAAACCTAACCTGAGCGAGCCGAATAACTTTGCATCCCGGTGACGCATTTACAAGCTGTTTTCAGCAAAACTAATCGTTTTTAGGCTCCGTCCGACTATCCCGCACGTAAAAACTGACAAATCCGCGAAAAACATTTCCCGGTTATTGACTTAGAAAAATTTCAGTAAAAAACCTCTTTAAAACATTTTTATCTCAAAATTCACAGCAAAAACTACGTTTCTTATAATTTTAACAGACACTTACCTGCCTTACCTGCACTCCGGCGCGCACCCCGCGAGCTCGAGTCCCGTTTGGCGGTGTTATTCCAAATTTCTTCATACTTTTTGGTCGTAAAACACGTATTTTCAGCTTTTTTCAAAATTTTTGTTCAGCGTAAATTCCAAAAACCTCATAGTTTGCTGGCCCGCGCCGAGACACGTCTTTTGACACCTCGCACGCACGCCTAGCTCACATAGAAGTTCAAAAATTTGCCCTCCCACCCACCCATTCGTGTCTGGGCAGGTAAACTTTACAGTTTTGACAAAAAAATAGTTTTTGCTTTTTTGTTCTTCCGGTTACAGTATTAACCCTTATAACACGACGCTGGGAAAGGAAACGATTTTCGTGACCATCAACGCCTCTGAAGGCACTTATTGACATATTTATTTATATTTATTTTATAAACTGACCGAGTCCTAGCTTGAAGGGCTCGTATTATACATTTCTCTTTCTGTTCCCCCCTTTACAGGGACACAGTAGAGTTAGTTGCCAGTGACCTCTGGATGAACCTCACCTTCACAAAAGCCACCATGTTCCACACGCCAAAGAAGACCGATAACAAGAAAACGGCAAGCTCGCTCATCTTCGGGGGCTCGCCGCAGTCTACAGAGGAGGCTGGGACCTCGCAATCCAGCGTGAGACGCAGCATAGGGGAATGGGAGGCCGGGAAAATCGAGCCCAAGGCAAAGTCCCCGGCCAACCCGAAACCTGCTGTGACTCCGCCACCTGCACAAAAAATCCCAGGCTCTCTGGGGACGCGGCGGGCCTCCGCGGATGCCGCGGGACCGGCGGGACCGAGCATTAAGCCAGAGTCGAGGTTCCCAAACCTGACGGCGGAGGCGAGAGCTTGCCTAAGTCGAGCGAAACTGCACCTGGGCAACTCTCGGAACCTGAAGACCGAGATTAAGACGGAGGTTTTGGGGGCCATCACTCGGCTCTACGAGATCGTGAAGGAGTCGGAGAAGGCGAAAGCCCCTGTCACCGCCGCCCCCGTTTCGACTGTCATCCAGAACAGCCTGCCCTCCTCAAACGAGGAAACCGGAGTCGGCAAGGATCTCGCGAAAAAGCTGGAGGAAAGCAGCGCCCTCCTGCGAGAAAACCTCAGCAAAATGGAGGCGCTGCGAGATGCCTTGGCGACGAGGGACTTTGTTGGGGAGAGGACATACGCGACTGTGGCTGCTGCGCAAAACAGCCAGACCGGGGCTCAGGCCCTGGGGCGGGCAACGCTGCACTCCGTTGTCGTCTCCTCAACAAAGGAAACGGAAACGGGGGAAGAGGTTTTGGAAAGGGTGAGGAAGGCGGTCGACGCGAAGGAGGGCTGGGTGAAGGTGGAGAGGGTGAGGAAAGCCAAGGACAGGAAAATTATAATGGGGTGTGTGTCAAAGGAGGAGAGGACCAAGGTAAAGGAGAGGATCGAGGCTGCTGGACAGGGCCTCGTCGTCGAGGAAGTGACGAATCGGGACCCGCTTCTGATACTGAGGGACGTTCTTCTTGTCCATAGCGACGAAGAAGTAATGAAAGCCCTCAGGAATCAGAATCGCGAACTCTTCCACGGCCTCGGCGACGAGGACCAAAGGACGGAAATAAAATATCGGAGGAAGACTCGCAACCCCCATCTGAACCACATCGTGCTCAGTGTGTCCCCGATAATCTGGAGGAGGGCCATCGAAGGTGGCAAACTTCGAATTGACCTCCAGATTGTGCGCGTCGAAGACCAGACGCCACTGGTGCAGTGCACCCGCTGCTTGGGCTACGGGCACAGCAAGCGGTTCTGTAAGAACCCAGCTGATCTGTGCAGCCACTGCGGCGGCCCGCACCTTCGAGCGGACTGCCCAGACAGGCAAACCGGCGAAGCAGCGGTGTGCGTAAACTGCACCAGGGAAAAACAGGGAAACACTGAGCACAATGCCTTCAGCACCGAATGCCCTGTAAGGCGAAAGTGGGATGCCCTCGCTCGAGCCTCGATAGCGTATTGCTAAAGTTGCCACGGATACCCACCAGTACAAGATGGTCCAGGCCAACCTGCAACGGAGTCAGCTGGCCACCAACGAGCTGTTGCTGGAGGCAGAAAAGCGCAAGCTGGCCGTAGCGCTGCTCCAGGAGCCCTATGTGGGTGGGGTGAGAAGGATGAAGGGCTACCGGGGCGTAAGGGTCTTCCAGAGCTCTGAGGGAGGAGAAGGGACTGTAAAGGCAGCGATAGCTGTCTTTGACCAAAGCCTGGACGTAATACAGTACCCGCAACTCACCACAAACAACATCGTTGTGGTGGGAGTCCGAACCAGAGCCTGGACGATCACGCTGGTGTCCTTCTACTTCGAACCCGACAAGCCCATAGAGCCATACCTGGAGCAGCTAAAACGAGTGGAGCAAGTGGTGGGCCCTAGCAGGTTGGTCATTGGAGGAGACGCGAATGCGAAAAGTACTTGGTGGGGTAGCGGCAACGAGGACTCGAGAGGGGAGCAAGTGTGCGGAATGGTATGGGAAATGGGGCTGCAGATCTTAAACACGGGCGACCTCCCAACCTTTGATACCATTAGAGGAGGTATCAGGTACAGCAGCCACGTGGATGTAACGGCCTGTTCGGCGGACATGCTGGACCTGGTGGACGACTGGCGAATCGTGGAGGGACTCACGAGCTCTGACCACAACGGCATATTTTTCGGCATACACCTTAAGAAATCAACAGGACAAAAAATTGAAAGAACAACACGAAAATACAACACAAAGAACGCTAATTGGAGACAGTTTCATGAGAAACTGTCCCAAATTATGCTGGCGAAAAACTTAACAGTTACGGAAGTCACTAACATAAACACTATAGATAAACTAGAACACACAATAAACACATACACACAAGCCGTAACTGACACATGTACAGTCACGAGCACTAATATGATAACACTGGGCCACTTTCAATTGCGATTTTTTCACGAAATAGCGAATGCAACGTTGAAATACGACACTTTACATAAACCTATTGGTTCGAAAATACTGTGTTCCTAATAATATAAAATTTCATTCAAAAATAAAGGAGAAAATCGCTTTTGAATAAAGCCAAGTGTATACATACTTTTGCTCGTGACTGTACACACACCTTAAAAACAAAAAAGACACACGAAACACTCACCTTGCCGTGGTGGTCCGATGAGCTCGCGGAGATGAAGGCGTTGGTCGCCACCAGGAAACGCAGAGTCAGGAACGCAGCGCCGGTCCGAAGAGAGATGGTGGTTAGGCTGTATCTGGAAGAAAAAGAAAGATATGAGGAGGCCGTAAGGAAAGCGATCGAGGAGAGTTGGAGACGGTTTTGCGGGAAGCAGGACAAGGAGGGCGTCTGGGAAGGGATTTATAGAGTCATGGGAAGGGTCTCGAAAAGAGAAGAGGATCCGCCGCTGTGGTCGGGAGATGCAATGCTGGATGCGAAGGGTTCGGTGAGGTTGTTGGCCGACACGTTCTACCCTGAGGACCGTGAGGAGGACGACACTTTGGACCACCGCCAAACCCGGCTACTGGCAGAAAGGGTAAACGAGTGGAGTCATGATGAACAACATGACCCACCGTTTACCCAGAGTGAGTTGGACAGGTCCATTGGGTCGTTCAACCCAAGAAAGGCCCCGGGAGCCGACGGCCTCACCGCCGACATCTGCTCTCAGGCCATCTCCTGTAACCCGGAATTCTTCCTGTCACTGCTGAACAAATGCCTGGCACACCACCACTTCCCGAAGTCCTGGAAGGAAGCAACGGTGGTTGTGCTCAGGAAGCCAGGCAAAGACTCGTACACCGTCCCGAAATCCTACAGGCCGATTGGGCTATTGCCTGTACTAGGGAAGGTGTACGAGAGGATGCTGGTTGCTCGTCTCAAGTTTTACTTGCTTCCCAGGTTTAGTACTCGCCAATACGGCTTTATGCCCCAAAAGAGCACCGAAGACTCCCTCTATACTCTCGTGCAGTACATCCGCACGGAGCTGGCACGCAAAAAGATCGTGACGCTCGTGTCGCTGGATATAGAGGGAGCCTTCGATAGTGCGTGGTGGCCTGCCATCAAGGTACGATTGGCTGAGGAAAAGTGTCCTGTAAACTTGAGACGGGTAGTCGACAGCTACCTCAGTGACAGGGAGGTCAGCGTGAGATACGCGGGGGAAGAGACCCGAAAGACGACGAGCAAAGGGTGCGTCCAGGGTTCGATAGGTGGTCCTATCTTCTGGAACCTGCTGCTGGACCCACTTTTAAAGCAGCTGGAGGATAGAGGCCACTACTGCCAGGCATTCGCCGACGACGTCGTTATGGTGTTCGTCGGCGAATCGGCACTGGAAATCGAGAGACAGGCCGGTGCCGCTCTCGAACATGTTCGAGCGTGGGGTGTCAGAAATAAGCTCAAATTCGCGCCGCACAAGACCTGTGCGATGGTACTAACGCGGAGGCTGAAGTACGACACACCGCGCTTGACCATGGGAGGGATCGACATCGGCATGTCCCAAGATATGAAAATCCTGGGCGTCACCATCGACAGCAAGCTGACGTTTAATAAGCACGTAACTATCGCCTGTAAAAAGGCGATAGGTATTTATAAACAGCTGGCCAGAGCTGCCCGGGTGAGCTGGGGTTTAAGCCCGGAAGTTATCCGGGTCATTTACAACGCAGCGGTGGAGCCGACGCTTTTGTACGCCGCGAGTGCGTGGGCGCCAGCCGCAAATAAGCTAGGAGTCATCAAGCAGTTAAATGTGGTCCAAAGAGGGTTCGCACAAAAGTTGTGTAGAGCCTACCGCACAGTCTCCCTAAACTCAGCACTGGTGCTGGCCGGAATACTCCCAATCGACCTGCGCATTCGCGAGGCGGCAGCGCTGTACGAGGCCAGGAGGGGAGTGTCCCAGTCAGTGCTAGGAGACAGGGAGATTGAGCGGATGGCTCCAGCGTTGGAATCCCCGCACCCCGCGGAGCAGACCACACTGCAGTTCGGCAGCCTGATAGACGAGGAACAATACCAGAACCACAGCGATTTCGCTGTGCGTATCTACACAGACGGCAGCAAGATTGAGGGCAAAGTCGGGGCGGCGCTGTCTCTGTGGAACAGCGCCACCGAAGTAAAAGCCCTCAAACTTGCCCTGCCGTCTTTCTGCACCGTCTATCAGGCGGAGCTTTTGGCCCTACAAAGAGCGGCTGGTGAAGCGCTCAAGCGAAGGGAGGATACGTTCGGCATCTTCAGCGACTCCATGGCGGCCCTCCAGTCGGTGGTCAGTGCGAGTTCCCCCCATCCCCTGGCAGTGAAAACAAGGGACACCCTTCGCCGTTGTGAGCTGCAGAACAAGAGGGTGTCCTTGTTCTGGATTAAGGCTCACGCAGGATTGGAGGGAAACGAGCGAGCCGACCAACTCGCAAAGGAAGCCGCCCTGGGGTTGAAGAAGAAGCCGGACTACGACCAGTGCCCTGTTTCATTCGTCAAGCGGCAGATCCGCATGGGGTCGCTTGACGAGTGGAACAGGAGATATAAGTCCGGGGAAACAGCCTCCGGCACTAAATTATTCTTCCCTGACGCAGTCGCGGCGTACAAAGTGGTGCGCAAAATAAACCCCAATAGTCTCACCACACAAATTCTCACAGGGCACGGTGGGTTCTCTGCATACTTGAAACGCTTCAAGTGTAAAGAGAACGCATCGTGCGCCTGTGAGCCGGGCAAGGATGAAACGGTCCTGCATGTCCTGCTGGAGTGCCCGATTACAGGAAAAGCACGATACGAGGTCGAGCAAGACCTGGAACAAAAATTGAGTTTAGACAGTTTACATAATTTAATAAGTGGTAGGGATAGAAATAAATTTTTAGAATATTGTGAGAGAATAGCACTAATAGTAAATAATAGAAATAAGATAGCTTAAGTAAAATAGGTTACTTACATATATAATTGTATATATAGTTTAAGTACCTAATATAATAAGAAAAGAAAAATAAAAAATTCTGAAACAAGAAAGAAAAAAAAAAAAAAAAAAAAAAAAAAAAAAAAAAAAAAAAAAGATACAAAAACTAGCTAAGGAAATAAATTAAGCGAAAAGAAAAACGTATATATTTTGACATTATTATATTATAGAATTATGGTTTTACTCGGTCTGTCGAGTTCTGTGTCGAGGATATTGAAAAAATAGAAAAAAAAAAAAAAAAAAGAATGTCAATAGAAAAATCAAAAGTCCAAAATGGCTCTGATCATGTCAGAGGGTCACTGAGCATGGGCAGGAGTGTGGTTTTAGCCGGTAAGAGTCCGGCACTACCCAGACTGCATCACCAGTGGGACAGTCTGGGTGTCCATGAGGATTTCCCACTCCTGCCAAAACAAAAAAAAAAAAAAAAAAAAAAAAAACCTGAGCGAGCCGTTAGGTTCTGAGCTAGAAATTAATACACGAACAGAATATAATCGATAAACCTTCGCAATTTTAAAAATAAAATTTTTTTCGGCAAAAATAATATACCTCTTTAAACAATTCCCTCCCCCCCCCCTTCTCCTCCCTCCCCCCTTCCTCTCTTTTTACCTATACAGCGTGTTACGGAAAGGGTATATCCATACAAACGGGTTGAAGAGTGTATCTGGTCCAGAATCTATGTGCAAAGTTTCAGCTCAAAAGCAATAACTTTGAAAATGCATAATATTTTTTTTTGACGTGACAACGTCTTAAATTAGGTTGCGACTGGGAGTCACTTATGAAAAAGTGTAACGCTCGGTAACGTTACGATGAGTCACCGAACGAGAGAGAGGCCCGCCGAATGCCTTGCGTCTCTCTCCCACTCAACTATGATCGGATGATCGGTCGTTGTCACGTAAAATCTTCGCCCGTAAAACCGACTTTACAGGCAACCATTTTTTTTTTATTTCGATAGTTTATTAAATTGAAATCATAACAAATGTGTCACCGCACTACGAGGGTCATTAACATTATCCATTACGTGTCTGTGCGCCTAGCACACACGCACATCACGGCGGCGGCGCCGCGCGGCGATCGGGAAATCCCCGAATCGTAAAAGAGCACCGCGCGCGGCGCGGCCCCTTTCTTTGCCTACGATGTTACGGGAAACGTAATAATTATGTAAAAAATTAAGAATAAGTTGATAAATGAAATTTTTTAAAGTAACTTACATTTTAAAGGTGAGGTTCAATGTGCTGGCCTTGGCGTTGTACGCACAAAGCCGCACGCTCGTTCAGATTTCGCTGAACATTGCGGAGCATATCCGGCGTTACACTCCTGAAGGCGTTTTTAATTCGCACTTCCATTTCGAGCACGGTATCACACTCCACTGCGTACACATCATCATCTCATAGTATTCGCTATTACTGCGTGACGACATTTTCACGAAAATTTCTACAACGATCACTGATCTGCTAATCACAACTTCACACCGATACAGACAGAGAGCGACTAAAAAGCACACGAAAAAAATGGTTGCCTGTAAAGTCGGTTTTACGGGCGAAGATTTTACGTGACAACGACCGATCTCAAACTCAAACTCAAACTCAAACTCAAATCATTTATTTCAATTAAACCTTGTACAGGCACTTTTGAATTGTCAAAATTAAATAGTCTGTCAGTTAGTCAGAAAGTTGAAGCTAGTTGCCCCATGGACGTAATATATAGAAGTAACTCTATATATTACGTCCATGAGATCATCCGATCATAGTTGAGTGGGAGAGAGACGCAAGGCATTCGGCGGGCCTCTCTCTCGTTCGGTGACTCATCGTAACGTTACCGAGCGTTACACTTTTTCATAAGTGACTCCCAGTCGCAACCTAATTTAAGACGTTGTCACGTCAAAAAGTCGGATATCCTATTATCCTAGTACTAAGGGTAACTGACCCAATTATTGCTTTCGATTTTTTTTTTCTTTCATAATAAATTGACCGACTTACGACACGAAACACGTCATAAGAAGCATCTTTCATGTGTTAATACACGAAAATGATAAATCCATTTGAAAATTAACCTTAATTAAATGAACAATACTTACAAACATTGTAATTATTGTTCACTAAAAGTTTATTTTGAAATGAACAAGTAAGTTTTAGTTGCTAAACTTTGCTTACATGGATATTGGGGATAATCAGGAAATAAACAAAAGTTTTGAACATAAAACATAATTAAGCAAAATGCTGCTGTAAATCAAAATGAAAAAATAATTTCATAAAAAGCAGAAAACTGCCTCATTGACCCTAAACATCACTGTGTGGGTAACCTTTGTTATCCTACATGATTGTAAAAGTACAGAAATTAGGGTTCAGTATTATTACTGTGAAAATTTCCGTTACTCATGAAGTGAATAACTTCTCTTGCATATGATGGAGACATTCGCTGATTACGGAAAATTTAAACACTTCCCGTTCAAACACGGCGCACGCGCCTGTCATCGACGATCGGACAACGGGATCACAACTGTAAACAAAGTGACGTGTTTGGATACATTTAATAATTCAATTGTTTTGATATTATTAGCGGTATGCGATGTCAGCGGTTGTTAAGAAGTAACTACAGCCATAACACCTACATATTCAATTTAAAAATTTACTAAAAATAAAATTAAGTGCTGAACCCTCTGGCATTATTTGTACCAGGACACACATAAGTTACGTAAGAAAGTTTTCTAGGGTTCATTTTCAACTTTATCGAATATTTTTTTTTTGTATTGAGTAGTTTTGTAGTTTCCTATTATTGCAGTTTTAACACACTTTTGACAGCCATTTATCTCAGTTAGTTACAATGTCAAAAAAACAAAAAAGGATGATTATGCTAAACTTAAAGGAGATTTGCACGAAAATTGTTATTATATTTCGACGTTTCATTCTTCAGATATATTTAACAACAATGTAGTATTTTTTATCCTACTGGCAACTTCGCACTGGTAAAGAGTAATTTCGTTACTTTTTTTTTTTTGTTTCTACCTCCGGGTAGGCACTATGTCAGCTCGTCATTATTTTTTCGTGCGTGGCAACAAGCACACTAACCTCCGGAATAAAATCAGTTATTTTTCAAAATAAAAATAAAATAAAAATGCCCAAACGTAGTGCGGACGAAAGAATACAATATTATAGTGCAAAAATTAAAAAATTGAAAAAGCAAAACAACGAAAAAAGGCGTAGTCGCTTAATAGTGTACTCTTCATCATCTGATTCCGAGGAAATTCAAGGTGAGTTTTATTTCTTCCATTACAAAGTGCAAAAATTGTCGTATACCCTATTTATTTATGCGTTCAGCGTCTATAAGCTTCCCTGGAGGATCAACTGCGGGTTATCACGACGGGTTAGCATGACGCTAGAAAATATCAGCCTGGAGGTTCAACTGCGGGTTAACACAAAGGCTTTGTTGTTGTAAAAATACAACAAGGGTACCATTTGGACCCTGGGGTCAAGGATCCCTATAAAAATCTACGATTAAATATTGAAATATATATAATATAAAAGATAAATAAAGAACAATCTTGTTAACATTTTCTTTTTGTTAACTACCCTAACTAAAAAAAAAAAAAAAAAAATTCAGATAACGGAACGCAAAACGTAGAGGAACACATTGATGTCGATGAAACACCACCAGATGTGCCATCAACCTCCAAGTCACCCGATCACCAGCCACCAGCCTCGGAAGAAGTAAATACTGAGCCTGAACTCGACCCTGAGCTACTAGAAGCTTTGGGCGATGCTGTGGTCGATATTCCAGCTTACGGCCCGGACATTCACGACAAGCTGGCTCAACGTTGGTTACCAATTCTTAAAAAAGGTATACAAAGCGAAGCTAAAGAAACGCTTTTGAAAGGATATACGATTCCTAACAACTGCAAGTTACTCAAAGCACCTAATTTGAACGTAGAAATATCGGCTGCTGTCACTGATTTAGTAAGGAACAGAGACAAAAAGCTTCAAATCAAACAGGACCAACTCGGCCTGGGCATTTCGGCCATCAACAAGGCAATGACCCTGCTGCTGACCGGTGATGACAAGGTACAAGCTGTAAAAATTTTGTCAGACAGCTGCCGAATACTTACTGATCTCCACTTTACCGAGACGCAAGTAAGAACAAAACTTATGACGCCAGGTTTGGACAAGTCGTTCCTAACCTTAATACAAGATCAAGACAGAGATGAAACCCTCTTCGGAAGTAAATTACCGGATAAAATCAAGGCCTCAAAAGCGATCGAGAAACAAGGACTGCAAATAAAAAAAGCACCTATTCCGAAGCCGTCAACATCAAATATTCCGACGTCGACTGCTCGTTTTCAGAACCAGGGAAACTGGTCAGCGCCTCCTCGCTTCTCGTCATCGAGGAGGGGGGGGCGGACATCTTCGTACCGGGCACCAGCACACCAACCCTACCGCCGGGCGCCGCCGGCACCGCCGATGTCGACGTCAGCGCGAGCGAGTGCGGCCGCGAGCTCCAACAAGCGTGCCCCTACGAGGCAATAACTCAGGTACATGCTGATAGGCTACAATTTTACTATGACTGTTGGCGTGGCATTACAAAGAACACGCTTATTCTGAGTTGGATTTATCATGGTTACCACATACCTTTTTCGCGTAAAGTTGTACAGAGTACTGTTCCCCGAAATTTCTTTTCCGTCAAGGAAAAACGGGACATGAAAGTAGCTATTCGTAACTTAATAGATTTAGGCGCAATCACGGAACGAAAACCTAGATTTGATCAATTTATATCTAACATTTTTTTGACACCAAAGTCGAATGGTAGCTATAGATTTATACTAAATCTTAAACGATTAAATAAGTTCGTTTCAAATGAGCATTTTAAGATGGAAGACCATAGAACTGCATCAAAAATGATACCAAGAAAGGGCTTCATGGCAACCATAGATCTTAAAGAATCATACTTACTTGTCCCTGTAGCTAGATCTCATCGGAAGTATTTAAGATTTCAATTTGAAGACGAAAAATTACGCAATTACACATATGAATTCAACGCTTTGCCTTACGGACTATCTTCCGCGCCTCGAACTTTCACAAAAATTATGAAAGAAGTTGTAGGTTATTTAAGGCATCGTGGATATAAATCTGTTATTTATCTTGACGATTTATTATGTCTTGGAGATACCTACGACGAGTGTCATAAAAATGTTACCGAAACTCTTAATTTAATTAACTGCTTAGGTTTTGTAGTTAACTTTGAAAAAAGTAGTCTACACCCACAACAGTGTTGCAAATTTCTAGGATTTATGTACAACTCTATAGACATGTCAATAACATTGCCGTTAGAAAAGCGACACAAAATATTACAATTTGTACAAAAATATTTAAAGTTACCGATTTGTACTATTAGGGATTTTTCTCGCTTGTTAGGAGTTCTGACCGCAGCTTGTCCAGCCGTAAAATATGGCTGGCTCTATACCAAAGAACTAGAAAGACAAAAATATTTAGCTCTTAGAAGATATCAAACATATGAAGCTAAATTTAGACCTTCTGCAGTAATCTTACCTGATTTAGAGTGGTGGATTAAAAATATAAATTTCACATCCAATCCCCTCGAATCTCAGAATTTTGTTTTAGAAATCTTTACTGATGCTTCTAAAACAGGTTGGGGTGCGTTTTGTAACAACGAACGTGTCAACGGTGGTTGGAAAGACAGCGAGCGAAACTTTCATATTAATTATTTAGAGTTGCTTGCTGTCTTTCTTGGTCTGAAATGCTTCGCTCGAGACCCAAAGTACAATGATTGTAATATTTTGCTACGCGTTGACAACACCACTGCTATTAGTTACATAAATAAAATGGGAGGGACTCAATTCCCTCATTTAACCAACTTAACCAAAATAATCTGGCAGTGGTGCGAGAAACGGAATATCTGGCTGTTTGCGTCGTATATAAATACGAAAGATAACATAGAAGCAGATCAAGAGTCGAGAAGAATCAATCCCGATATCGAATGGAACCTCTCTGACTCGGAATATCAGAAGGTATTGGCTTTTTTTGGCGAACCAGTAATAGATCTCTTTGCTTCTCGGACTAATGCAAAATGCAAAACGTATGTCTCATGGAAACCGGACCCTGACGCCGTGACAGTAGATGCATTTACAATAAATTGGAAATACGCAGGGTACTTCTACGCATTTCCACCCTGCTCTTTGGTTTTGAAATGTATACAGAAAATTATTAAAGACGAAGCAATAGGTATCATTATTTTCCCATATTGGCCGTCACAGCCATGGTTTCCATTGCTTAATAAAATACGACAGTCTGATATTTTATACTTAACGCCTAATTCAAATATTTCCTTGTCCTCTTTCAGGACTCCCCAACTCCCTCTGAGACAGTTTACCCTGGCTGCAGCGGTGCTCTCAGGTCTGCCTTCGAGTCCAGAGGAACACCAAGCCTTGCGCTCGACCTAATGATGGCTTCGTTATCCCAGAATACACTGTCTCAGTATAACGGTACCTATAAACTATGGTGGCAGTTCTGTGAAGCAAACAGTCATAACCCTTACACTGGTTCTCCATCAGATATTATGTTATTTTTAACTAAACTATTTAACAAAGGTGCCACTTACGGATCCTTGAATTCTCATCGCTCAGCTCTTTCCTTGCTGTTAGGCAGTATCGTAACTTCTAACGACCAAGTTAAAAGACTTCTAAAAGGCGTATATAAATTAAGACCTACCACTCCAAAATACACTTGTACCTGGGATCCACAAGTAGTTTTAAATTTTGTCGCAGAATGGATACCCAACAGAGGGCTGTCAATTGAAAAAATCACCAAGAAGCTAGTGGTTCTCCTAGCATTATGCACAGCGCATAGAGTACAGACGTTTTCTCTAATAAAATTAGAAAATATTGTGATAGGTCCATCTGGTATTCAGATAGGTATTTCTGATGTCATCAAAACGTCCGCGGCTGGACGCGAACAACCTGTACTGATATTGCCGTACTTTAATGAGAATAGGGCAATCTGCCCCGCTACTATAATAGAAGATTATATTTTCGCTACAAAAGATATAAGATCTGAAGCGACAAACAGCCTTATATTAACGTATAAGCGTCCGCACAAACCAGCAACTGCTCAAACCATCAGCAGATGGATCAAGCAGGTGCTGTGTGCGAGCGGCGTGGACGTGTCTGCGTTCAGCGCGCACAGCACGCGGCACGCAGCCACGTCCGCGGCGTTCGCCTCTGGGCTCTCGTTAGATGCCATTAGGAAAGCAGCTGGCTGGACCAGTACTTCTCAAACCTTTGCAAAGTTCTACCACCGCCAGGTAGTGGACAAAAGTAACTTTGCTCGGTCTATATTACAGACAAACGGTTCTCTGTGATTTTATTTACAAAAAATAATTAAGTTCTACGAGTAAGTTTACTCGTAGAACAGAATTTTGTTACAATCATTTACATATAAAAATTATGTAATATTTAAGGAGTTTTTTTGATTAAGTACATAGATTATTACACAGAAAATAAAAGACGATCTTTTTCTTTTCGTATCTGTTTATTTTATTTCACGATCACCTCTAAACATCTACATTGTTGTTAAATATATCTGAAGAATGAAACGTCGAAATATAATATATGATCAAACGAACTTGCAAAAGTGAAGTTCGATCGATATTATATGAGTACGTTTCATTCGAAGATATATACTCCCACCCACCCTATACCCAAAAATGAAAATTTTGAAAAATATATCTAAAAATAATGACGAGCTGACATAGTGCCTACCCGGAGGTAGAAACAAAAAAAAAAAAGTAACGAAATTACTCTTTACCAGTGCGAAGTTGCCAGTAGGATAAAAAATACTACATTGTTGTTAAATATATCTTCGAATGAAACGTACTCATATAATATCGATCGAACTTCACTTTTGCAAGTTCGTTTGATCATATATTATTGCTGACATAGAAAATTTATTGAACTTAGTTGGATAACTGATGATGACTGCATGTAGTCATTTAATTCATAGAAAATTTGGGCTACAGCTTTTAGGAGTGTTTTAGTTGATATTTAAAAGATTTTATGAAAGAAAAAAAATACTCATACTGTATTAATAATTACGTAGATACATACTAGGCAGCACGTTTTTTTACTAAAAAACAATTAACTCATTTGTGTTCAAATGTGTAATATTTTGTGGAATAAAACTAACATGCGGAACCCATTTAGCAAATAGTACCAGGAGAAACAAATCTTTTACCGAGTTGTTCTTTTGTGTGTAGTTTATTGACACCGATCAGCTGACTTGGTCTAGTGATGTGTAGAATTCAATTGGAAGCATTTGGATTTTTAGTTAAATGTTTTTTAACTTTCTAATTATGTAGGTATAGGTATTAAAAAATGTTGCCATGTAGTTCATTATCACCAAAAGAATCAGTGTGTTTGATATGTCCATACCCTTTACGTAACACACTGTATATACAACGTGCCGCTACAATGGCGACATTAATTTAACACACGGGTTGGGCTAGTGCCCATTAATCATATTTAACTTGATAGGTTAAAATAATACGTAAATTGAAAAAAAAAATTTTTTCAAACAAACTAAATAATATTATATTAACTAAAATTGGGATCACCCTTGCAAAAATTCATTCATGAAATTACTTACGTAGCTGCTGGTTACGTTGACTCGGAGCGGCAACGCGCGTCACTCACTTCGCGCGCTGGCAACCGCTCAAGCGCAACGCGTATTGTACCTACTCGTGATCGGTCCGATTCTTTGACGGCATTTATCAAAGAAACCGAGCGGCGGCGGCGGCGCAAGTGGTACCTACAGCGGAGGTGCTTAGTCAAACGTTTATCATATCACCCTCTCTTGTTAGATACTATTAGTTATAACTGTCATCACTTATCATCACATCACTAACACTGCTTTTATTTGTCTTAATTTTTTTTTTTTGCGGATGGGAAATCATCAAATGACCCTTCCCGCTCTGGGTGGAGCGGAAGGGAGTGTCAGACGCAGCACCATAATCTAATTACTATCCTAATTACACAAAAATAAATAAATAAAACAATACGTAAGCGTCTTTTTCGCGGAAACATTCACAACAATATTCGTAATTATGCGCACTGGTTTGACGAAGTGTGTCAAGGACACGGGTTCGGCTAGCACTAGAAACTAGAAAGCAAAAAAGAATTCGAGTGCATTGCGGGGGCGCGGCGGGGGGGAGGGGTTTCGCGAGTCACCTGCGCCGCCATCCCTTTGGCGGCAAGCGGCGGCGCGTGCGCGCCGCCGCCGACAAAAGGATGGCGGCGGGGTAGGTAAGAGATATCCCTTTGTCGGCGAGCGGCGCGCACGCGCCACTCGCCGCCAAAGCGATATGTGACCGTGACCCCGGCAAATGACCGCTGCGCAACAGTTCTTTAAGTGCAGGTTGCTCTAAGATGCTATTTTCTAAAATTTTAAATAAATCCGTAAATAATAACGTTTAATGGAAATAGAACTTCTTCATGAATAGAGTAGTAGGGCAGAGAGTAAAACGAAACGTACACGTTAACTTCGGCTCTGTGATTTTTTTTTTGTTTAATAAATAGTAAAAGTGTTAATTTCTATAAAAAAAGTGATTCAAATGAACAATATAACTAAGGAGCACGGACTATAATAATAACAATGTGCAAAATTGTCATTAAAGTGAAAAATACGACAATACAAATCAACAGTGTAAATAACATTATGATTAGCTTTTTGTGTGAACATTGCCCTTAAATACTAATTCCCGAACTGTTAAAGCCCAAATAAATCATTTCCAAGAAGTATTGCGTACGAAAAAACAACAAGTGAAAAAATAAATAATAACGGTTGTGTCATTCAAAACAAACTCAATTATGCAGAATCACTGTGTGTTAATTAGTAACAGCGCCATCTAACGAATCTATCTTGAACTGTCTACTAAGTTTTCGACTTCGATTGTTACCGTACATCTAGCAGCGTGCGTGTGACCCTGTACTTACGACTGTACTGTACTTACTTACTTATCACAGTGACCAATAGATGTCGCTGTGAATTGATCAACGTTAACGAACTCGGATCACTATTTCGCAAAGCAATTTGAAAACACGTTTGGTCTAGCGGCTGCAATCGATACATCGCAACCCGTGAGTGTGCGAGTTCAAATCCAAGAGAGTGATATTCTTTTTCCATGTTTTTACGTATAAAACTAAACTAAGTCGACTGTATCCAATATGAATTTTCTAGAAAATATTACTTTCCGCCGTACCAGGACTAAATCAGACTCAATGTTGAACGACATCGACAGTGAAGTAGTTGCTACGCATGCAACGTTAAATGAGACAGTCACTAGTGTACCGGAGATGTCCGACGATGATGACGACGAAATCAAGAAACTGCGAGATCAAATTACTAACCTCACACTTGACCTCCAGAGCGCTCACTTAGAAATAGAGGAACTAAGTTTAGAAAATAATAATCTCAAAACAATTAATATAAATCTGAGCAAACAAAATGAGCTGTACAAGAAAGTCGCTTACACTCCAACTAAACTAAAATCACCAAGCATAAAAAAGGCAAAAATTCTCAATACAAATCATAAACACACGCAAACAGAAACAATGAAGCTTGGAGAAAATAGCAAAACTCCAGTAATAAAAATGTGCAAAATCCCGAAAATGATGGAAGAAAGCGATAAACTTACACCACCAATAAAACAATCCAGAAATAATGCAGACGAACACCAGTCGAAGCGTAACAAAATTTGCATATTAAGCACAGACAACAAAAATAAATTACTTCATATTGCAAAAAATACTTTTGAGAAGTATGAACTGTGCCATTACATCACGCCTCATGGAACTATGGAACGTCTATTACAAGGTATCAAACAAAAGTTGTCAGAGTTCACTCTACAGGACTTCTGTATTATATTGATAGGTGAGGAAGACTTTAAAATAACAAATAAATATTTTGATAGCATTCTGCTAATTAGGCAAATGTTGCAAGAAGTCTCGAACACTAATATAATTATCTGCACTCCGACATACAGATTCTTCACAAACAACTACCTATATAATTCAAGAGTGGAAACCTTTAATAATTTATTATATCTAGATACTATCACTCATGAACACGCATATTTTCTGGATAGTAACATGAACCTAAAGTATGACGACACTATGTTCAACAAACGCACGGGTGTAATAAATTACTCTGGTATACAATCGATTTTTAAGGATATTTTCAAAATGACTATGGAAATACAATCATCAAACACTGAAAATCAAAACAACACCCACAACGACGTCAACGAGCAGGAACCTACTTCGCAGAAGCTTTTTCGGAAATAAATATATCACCATAATGCACCAAAATATTGCAGGTTTGAGGAGCAAGTCCGATGCACTAACGATCTGCCTACAAGAATTATCGGACAACAACACTGATATTGATGTAATTTGTCTGACTGAACATTTCATGATGTCGGGACATGAAAATATTTGTTTAATACCCAATTTCTGCCTAGCTGCCCATTTCAGCAGAAGTAATTCCAACAGAGGAGGATCGTGTATATATGTAAAAAAAGGACATCAATGGAAAGATATTCCGAAATCGGTGTTATTCACTGAGTGTTCAACTTTTGAATGCTCTGCAATAGAGCTGATAGCTTACAAAATGATTATTATTTGTTTATATAGGGTTCCTCTAGCTAGTAACATAAACAGTTTCTTTGCACGATTAGATAAGATGCTCAAATATGTTAATAAAACCTATAATAGGCATAATATTGTAATTGCTGGTGACTTTAATATTGATATTTTAAAACAAAATAATACCTCATCAGAATTTGAATGTTTACTACTGAACTATAATCTAAAGCTTAAGATAAAAGAACCTACCAGAAAAATTAGCAACACCTGCATAGACAACTTTGCTCACAACTATCACAATAAATGCAAAGCAGAAGTGATTGATTTTTCATTATCTGACCACTCAGCTCAGATACTGAAGTGTCTTGTTAAAAAAGTATGCCTGATTAAGAATTGGAAAATTAAACGTAGAGACTATAGTGAGGAAAATCTTAGGAAGTTTAAAACTTATATAGAAAAATTGTCTTTTTCAGAAATGTACACAACTTGTGATCCAAATGTAGCCTATAATATTTTCATCGATTTGTTTAAGTTGTTTTACGATCTTTGCTTTCCATTTAAATATATTACTATTAATACTTATCGAAAAGCTCGTTGGGTAACGCGAGGTCTCAAGGCCTGCAGTATGAAGAAACGTGAACTTTTATGGCAATATAGAAAAAAACCAAGTGAGGAAAATAAAACTAAATTGACACATTATTCAAAAAGATTTAAGAAAATAATAAGATTAACTCAGCGCGCACAAAATAATCATTCAATTAATACATCAGACAATAAAAGTAGAACGGCATGGAAAATTATAAACCAAGCAAAAGAAAACATACCGAAGGATACTATAACTAGTATTAAAATGAGTGATAGAACTATAACTGACCCCTGTGAAATTTCCAATGTTTTTAATAATTATTTCGTCGATAAAATTGTACCTAACCATGATTCAAATAAAATGCAGTATAACTCATATATGTCTACTAAACAAAAGTCTATGTTTTTAAAACCGTGCTTGCCCCATGATATATTGCAGGCCATTAGAAGTCTAAAAAGCACAAATAGTGTGGGTTATGATGGAATATCAACTAAAGTTATTAAATATATAGCTACAAATATCTCCACTCATCTTAGTTATATCTTAAATTTATGCATTGGCGCAGGAGTTTACCCTGATAAATTAAAAACTTCGATCATAAAACCGATCTTTAAAAAAGGTGATAGAGAATTTCTGGAAAACTATCGACCCATTGCCCTAGTTCCAGTTATTTCTAAAATATTTGAGAAACATATTTACAAAGAGCTTAGTAATTATCTAGAAAAGAACAATATCTTAGTAAAGGAACAAAAAGGGTTTAGACCTAATAAAACCATAAACATGGCTATCTATGATTTTTTGGACTTTGTTATGCTTAATATTGACAAAAGAATACCCGTTTGCTCTATCTTTATGGATATGACACAGGCTTTCGATTACGTTGACCATGATATATTAGTTGGCAAACTCAATGCCTATGGAATAAGAGGTAATGTTCTCAAACTAATTGAATCATACCTCAAGGGCCGTAACCAATACACTGAAGTGACTAAAGTGAATGTTCTTACTAAACAAGAAGTAACCTTTATGTCACATAAACGAAAAATAAACTACGGTGTACCACAAGGTAGCGTTCTGGGTCCACCGCTATTCATCATATACATTAATGACCTACCCAACGCCACAGATAATCCTATAGCTCTCTTTGCGGATGATAGCACTGTTACTGTCAAATGTGGAGACAAAAATGCTTATGAAGATGACTTAAATAGCACCTTGAGCTCTATTATGAATTGGTTGAATTTAAATAATCTAAAAGCGAACTTAGGTAAAACAAAACTACTGAACTTTAGACAGCGCATACCAGCACATAGCACCCTAAACGTAAATTATAACAACCAACCTATTGAAGAAATAGACACTACAAAATTTCTCGGCTTGTATATTGATAATAAAATGACTTGGAAACCACATATTGAACAATTGTGCAAGCGAGTGAGTCGATCAGCATATGCCCTACATGAACTTTCATTTAAAATTAACTTGAGTACACTCGTGACTGCATATCATGGGCTTGTGGCGTCTATACTCAGATATGGCATCATTTTTTGGGGGAATTCCACCAACAAAGATCTCGTTTTTAAGGCACAGAAACGGTGCGTTAGGGCTATGTTTGGTTTAAAATCCACCGAGAGTTGTGTACCTTTCTTCAAGAAGTACAATATCCTACCTTTGCCTTCACTCTACTTATTTGAAGTAGCTGTCTTTGTGAAACAAAATCCTCAACTTTTTGTGTTAGCATCTGAAGCTTTTAATCGTACTCAAAGAGATGAAAGTCGTCTCTGTGTCCGCAAAACTAATACTGCCTTAATGTATAAGAGTATTTTTCATATGGCACCAGTCGTTTATAATAAATTGCCAAGAGAGCTAAAAAAATTACCTGTTAATTTATTTAAGCAAAAATTAAAAACTATGTTATGTCAAAAATGTTATTATAGTGTCTCAGATTTTTTAACAGACACATTTTGACATTATGTATTGTAACTTTTTTATTACTAGACATTTTTAATACTATCAAAAAAAATTTTTTTTAAATAATTCTAATTTGACTTTATGACTTAATTCTACAATAATTATTTGACTGAAGCATCTATTTTAGCATACATTTTTATATTACTCAATTATTATTAATTTTTTTCTGTTAACATTTTTTAAATTATTATTTTTGGTTAATTCACTTTTAATTAATTATTTTATTCATATTTGTACGCCGTCATTGGCAAAACATAGTGTACCTATATATTTGAATAACAACTGTTTCTACACCACCTATGTTTTACAAATAAAATAACTTTGACTTTGACTTTGACTTTGAAACGAAAATGTGAAAACGTATACGTGTGTTAAATTAATGTCACCATTCTAGCGGCACGTTGTATACACCGTGTAATGGAATAAACGCAAGACCTCAGACACCCCAATTAGAATATTAAATTATAAAACTAAAACAACATCTGTAATCTGGGGGCACGGGAGTGCCCCCGCCAAGACGAGCCAAGCGAAGCGCAAGGGCACTACCTACCTTTTCTCGAAGCACTTCGTCGTATTTTTGAACCTTCATAACTTGGGTTTGGATTATACCAGATAAACAAAATTTTCGGGATATGATGTCAGTGGTTGACTTATTAAACCTATAAAGTTTCAATTGCATAGCTCTTATACTTTAGATTTTATTGATATCTAAAATACCCCGATTTCGTCACTGACTCACTGATTCACTGACTCACTGATGATCATCAATATTCTAAGGGTCTTCCTGAAGTCCTAGAAAGCTGAAATTTGGTATGTAAGCTAGTAATAGTACAAAAACAACAAAAAACTCTAAAACTTGGAACTTTTACCCTCCAACCCCTTAAAATAGGGGATGGAAGTTTGTACGAGACTTCCGCAAATTTTGTTGCTAGAGTTCTGAAAATTGATATAGGGACTCCTTGTTATAAATAATAAAATACGTATTTCAGGATTTTCAGTAAATAACCCCCCAACCCCCAAAAAAATATTTTTTTATTTCATAAGCATCAATATTCTAAGGTTCTTCCTGAAGTCCTAGAAAGCTGTAATTTGGTATGTAAGCTAGTAATAGTACACAAACAATTCTAAGACTTGGAACTTTTACCCTCCAACCCCTTAAACTAGGGGATGGAAGTTTGTAAGAGAGTTCCGCAAATTTTGATGCTAGAGTTCTGAAAATTGATATAGGGACTCCTTGTAATAAATAATAAAATACATATTTCAGGATTTTTAGTAAAAAACCCCCAAAAAAAAAATATTTCGTAAGCAACTTTCAAAAAGATGTGAAATCCCACCAAAAACATTTTCATGTAAAATGTTGCCAAGCCGACACCACATATGGCTCAAAAAGTTATCAGATCTCATGTAGAGCCAAGCTTCTAACTCTACACGCCCTAACTTCACAAACTCTACACCTTAGTCAAAATATGTGGCTTGGCCGTTTCGCTACCATCACATGGGCGTAAGGTGAAAAATTTATTCACTGTGCATTACTTTTCTGTTATACAATAGTTTTTGTAGTAACGAAACGGCCAAGCCTCATATTTTGACTAAGGTGTAGAGTTTGTGAAGTTAGGGCGTGTAGAGTTAGAAGCTTGGCTCTACATGAGATCTGATAACTTTTTGAGCCATATGTGGTGTCGGCTTGGCAACATTTTACATGAAAATGTTTTTGGTGGGATACCTATTTTCATATGAACATGTGTTACAGAGCTGAAAGTGAAATTAAATTTTGGCCATATGGATCAGTCAAAGAATCAAATTTCGAAGAACTACCCATAACTATTAATGCTAGTTGCCTAACTAGTTAAATAATGATTCAATCTTTCCATCAAAATTAGGTAGACAGGCTTTGGACTGATAGCTTCGAATGATTTGGTTTAATTACGGATACGGAAGTATTTTTAAATTGAACAACTTTTCACCCCACTGCTGCACTGGGATCTATCAGTACGGCAATACCTAACCGACCGAAAAGGCGCCCGCGTCTTTTCAACCGCGTGCCGCCAGCGGCGCCAGCGCCGGTGCCGCCGCCTGCCGCTTTCGCGATATCACCACCTACCCTCTGGCCTCTACTCAGTCGTGTTTACATTTTTATTAGGTAGGTATGTATAAAAAAATATTAAAAGTGTTTAAAAGATTTAAAATTAGTGTTTTGAGAAATACACAAAGAAATATCAAAATACAATAGCCGTACAGCATGGTAACGTAAATAGAAAACAATAAAATCGAAAACTAACAGAAATATAGGACCGAACTTGCTTGATTTTTTATAACGGCAGCGCGGCCTCCCACTTCGACAAAATCTGAGAGACTGGTACAATATTATTATACTCTTTGGACTGGTATGTGTGCGAGAGGAGAGGGGTGGCGGGGGCGCCATTCGGAGACGCGGGTCGGCCGCGATCGTGTATACCGTCGCGTTCAGTTTTTTTTATAGTGTTGCGTTTTAGAAATAATAGTATCCCACCAAAAACATTTTCATGTAAAAGGTTGCCAAGACGAGACCACATATGGCTCACACTGCCAAAAAGTTATCAGATCTCATGTAGAGCCAAGCTTCTAACTCTACACGCCCTAACTTCATAAACTCTACACGCTATGCAATTGAAACTTTATATGTTTAATAAGTCAACCACTGACATCATATCCCGAAAATTTTGTTTATCTGGTATAATCCAAACCCAAGTTAAGAAGGTTCAAAAATACGACGAAGTGTTTCAAGAAAAGGTAGGTAGTGCCCTTGCGCTTGGCTTGACTCGTCTTGGCGGGGGCACTGCCGTGCCCCCAGATGCTCTAAATGGAATAAATGTCTGAGGGCCATTTGAAAATCTTTTATTGTTGAAATCACGCAGTTTGCAATTTTCAAGAATGTGTCCTGTCTTTTTACAGTATCTACAGAGAAGAGAATCATTAAAGGAATTACTGGGTTGACCATTATTACTTCTAATAAAAACTTTTGCTTGAGGTGTATTATTTGTTTCACTTCGTTTAACGGATTCAGTAGTTTTTTGCCTGTTGAAATTGCGATAAGAGAACTGTTGTATTTTCTCTTCGGATATTGCAGCATTAATGGCATCATTTAAGGTCTTGTAGTCTCTACATCTCACAATATTAGCGATTCTCGGGATTAATCCTCGGCTAATCTACCAGGAAGTTCGGTCTTGCTTGTATTGGAAACAGAAACTTCTGTAAGAAGTTTTTGCAAACAGGTTTCTACTCTCAAGGAAAATTGACTTACGGGTTCCAGATTTCCTTGTCTACAGTCTTGCAAGTCAGTGAGCAGGTGAGCATAGTGTTTACGTTCACCAAACTGGTTTTTCAATAATTCTTTAAGTGATGGCCATGTTTCTAGAGCACGCGGTCTCGGCCTTGCCTTGGATAGAGTAATCTGGACTTAGGAAGATAGAATAAGTGTATATTGACGGTGGAACTGTAATATTCACAGTACCTACACTGACTATAGTAGCGCATTTGATCGCTATGAACGATGCAAAAGAGCTCAAAGAGGCGCCACTTCGAGCTCTTTTGCATCGGTCACAGCGTCGGTAAAATAAGATCGTTTAAAAGGATCAGGATTAGACGTAGGAGCTATTGATTCAATGTATGCTAGTTACGAGTGTAGTTCAGTTAAAATAAAACACCACGTTTCTTTTAGTTTTTATTGGTCGTGTCAAAAATTTACACAACGATTCAATAAATTATTTTTTATTTTATAAACCTTTCTTTATAAAAAAAAGATACAGATAAGCCAGCGCTGAGCGGCCGCGCGTTCGATCGCGTGTCGACAGCGCGCGGACGCGCGGCTCTCGGCTAGCGCGCGACTCGCCGTCACAGACGGCGGCTCATCCGCGATTCTTTGTGTACATATAAAAATAGATCCTTATTTTACACTAATCTAGGAGGAGAACGCATCGACTACTCGACGTTTAAATGCACAGTTTAAAGTATGATATGAAACTACAATTGGAGCACCATTTCATTAATATATCCCCGCGGCGGCCGGGGAGCGGCGTCTCGCTCGCACAGTCTTACCGCTCGCACACCCCACGTTGTCGCGATATCCAATAAGAATACCTATCTAACATGATACGAATTGTAACAGATTAGAGCCGGGTGATACAATTATTTAGTTATAGATAGGTAATGCCACTGATAGGAAGTAGTAAAGCGTTACACGTTTTGCCTGAAGTAGTGTTTTGTCGATACCGACTACCGATTGACGTGGGCGCTTCATCCGAGGTCTACCTTTAGTATAATCCTCGTCAGTCTCACGCGTGTCGCGGTGTGCGTCCTTCCGTCAAAAATAATGTACTTAAAATGTGGTCGCTTCCGGCGTACATCTGTATTTCATCGTGGAAAAGGAAAGATACACAAATAAACGTTTATCACTTTCTTACACATTATTTACAACATGATCTATCTAATTCATAATTATATACTAATACCTACTATGTACAAGTGTTATACATCCTATGTCTTCTGTTCATACCACTTGAGGAACGAAGAACACGCACGTCCACTATTAATTATATACAAATTACAATCACGTGCATTATACATTGTTTTGTTTTAATTAATTTTTTTTCAATCATCATCATTATCAGCTATAGTTACTTCATGGACCAACTATCGAATGTAAATACGTTTTGAAGTTGTAATTTTGTATAGTTCATAAGTTGTTAAAACAAGTGTACATTAGTAATCACAGACAGCAACCGGGGATAATAATCGTCAGTAGCTTGGTCCATAACAGTTCTATATTAAAGTCCCAAAATCACAACCAACTTTTACCAATCGCGCAACATTCATATTTTGCTTTGCCATGAATTTTAATATTGATGTTATAATAAAAACCTCACCAATCTTATCCGTATGATGGCGACATCTCAGCGGTAAAAGTTCATTCGATCCTTATTTCTACCATAATTAATATAATACAAGGTACGTCAGTCTTCTGCACAGTGCATTAATGGAGTGTCAGTAGTGTTCATATCGCACGTGCGTGCGTCGTGCGCGCGTGTTAGAGGCCGCGCGTACTGCCGCGCGGGCGCGCGTGTGGCGGCTCGGCGGCCGCGCGCCTGCGTCACACGTCCGTGTGCCGCGCGCCGTGTGTCGGCTCCGTCTCCGCGTCCGACTCCTCGATCTCGCACAGGTTGGCCGACAGCTCGCTGCCGGAGCCGTCGTCGTCCCCTCCCAGCAGCGAGTTGCGCTCCTCTGAGGGCAGAGAGCACGGGGTCAGAACGTTCGCAGGCGCGAGCGGTGCGCGACGACGAGGCGGCGCGAGCTCTCACCTAGCATCGTGATGAGACTGGCGGCGTCGGGCTCGCGCAAGGTGCGCGCCCGAAGCTGCTCCGAGTCGCTGGCGGCGCGAATTCCGTAGTCGTCGGCGTGCAGCAGGTAAGACGAAGCTGAAACCAGAGAGAAAGCTCCGATCAGCGCGGCTCGGGCGAGCGGGGCGAGGTCCCAGCGCGCTCACTCACCGTCAGCTCGGCGCGGCGCGTCGGCGTCGTCGGGCGCCGAGTCGCTGTCGGGCGCGCGCGCACGCTGGGCGCGGGCGCGGCGGCGCGGCGCGGGGCTGGCGGGCGGCGAGGCGGGCGAGGTGGGCGAGGACGAGTCGGGGCGCTCGGAGCCCGCCACCTCGCTGATGCCGGGCAGCGCGCCGCCGCCGCCGCACCAGTCGGAGCAGTCCCAGTGGTAGCCGCCCACCAGGTGCGGCTCCACCATGCCGCCCGCGCCCGGCCCCGCCGGCCCCACCGGCCCCACAGGCCCCACCGCGCGTCTCGCGCAGCCGGGGGACCGCGCACGGATTCGGCTCTTACATCCTTTTAGATCTGAAACACAAAGGACAGAAGTCTATTTTTAATACAGTTGCTCAAAAAGTGGTGTATTGCAGGGACGTATAGCGTTCGGGATGTGGGCTATTACATAATAGTGCTTTTTTTTACCTTTCCCGAACTCGTGCGTTCTCTTTCCCAACTGTCAAAATAATGTCTATTAAAAAGAAAAACCAACCATGAAGTTTTTACTAAGGAGTTTGTGTGATTCATACAAATACGTATATTTCTAAAAAGAAGCTACTAATTTATTTCAATATCAGATTTAATGATTTAATTGAATGAGTTAGGTTAGGTTTCATTTCATTTCATCTCATTAAATTTCATTTTCATTTCATATCAATAAAAAAAATATACTGAAGACTAAGCTGTATGGATAGTTCCCATTGCCTACCAAAATGGGTGAAGAAAAAAAAACTCTGCTTTTATTCTACGGTTGGCGCCATTTTCCAGAAAAAATGATTAGTTAGTTGAGTTTATTGTGTTTTTATTATTTTATTAAATTGCTTCATTTTTTCGCAACAGTATTAAAAATAGTCGTTCAGTACACCTGCGGAACCGTCATTGCAACTTGTTCCGACTGTCAACCCTCGCCTTCCGCTGCGCCTCGGCTCGGGTAGACATTTGTCGGAACTCTTTGCAATGACAGCCTTTCCGCACTTGTAATGAAATATACTATTTTAGTGCGCCTGTGTTTGCGCACACACTTGTGCAATATAATATTTCCTGCGTACCTGGCTCTCCGTTGAGATTGGCTGCCGTGACCGAAATCGGTCGGGAGAATATTATTACTTTATATCGACTTAAAAGAACCTTTCTGGTGTCGTTTAATTTCAGAAAACTTGTAAATATGTGAGCACCATGTATCTATCACTTATTTGATTTATCTGTCATTGCTTAATTTTTAATTCTTTTTACCTTTTGTGGTAGACTAATTTTATTATGGGTGCATCGTGTTCACATATAATTTTTATTATGTATACAAGACCTTGTAAAACATTTTAAAAGAGTAACGATGGAGTTTCTTGCCCATTCTTCTCCATACGAAAACTACCTTTTGGAATGGGCGACTAGAATCATTGCTATTTAGTTTTTTTTTTTGACGTTCAAAAGTGCCTTTAATGTGCTTATTTGAAATAAATGATTTGACTTTGACTTTGAATCGTTAACAAAAATCATTAATGTTCTACGGATGAAGTCTTTGGGAGTCTGAGTCAAAATAAAAATGCGTCTATATTGAATATTTGCTCCGTTTATATGGCACCGCCTGTCACCAGCGAGTATGTCGAGGCGTTTCTCAGTAACTTCACCGACGTCTATCATATTATGGTTCTTCAATTTACCTCGTGTCTCATGAGACACTATTCCTACAGAAGCGTTCCATTGAACAACTTCTAGCTTACCGTTGTATATTTTGTTGTCGACGAAGGTGTGGAGATGCATCTGCTCGGACCACGGCTTGCGGTCGGCGACGTCGATGTTGAGGTTGCGGCGGTAGTCGGGCGGGATGCCCTCCAGTTCGTCGCCCGCCGAGCCGTACGAGCGCAGCGTGTCCACGTTGTTGAGCGGCGGCGGCTCGGCACACGACGCGGGCCGCTCGCGCCGCACCGCCTCCAGGTTGGACAGCTTGGAGCGCGGCGCCAGCTTGTCCAGCGCGCGGCTGTTGAGCGGCGAGTCGGCCGCGGGCTTGCGCAGGCGCGCGCGGCGCCGGCGCAGCGCCAGCGGCAGCGCGGCCGCCAGCAGCAGCAGCAGCGCCAGCGCCGCGCCCGCCGCGCCCAGCGGCCAGCGCGCCTCGCACGCCCAGCGCCAGGCCGAGCGCAGCGCGCGCGCCGGGCCCGCGCCCGCGCCGCCCGACACCACCGCGTCCGAGTACAGCGGGTTCCCGCAGTTCATGCCTGCGGAGCGACGCGCGTGAGTACAGAATACAGAGCGAGCATGTTGCTCCACACTAAAACCGTTCAGTGATCCGACGGCACCTGTCTTGTCTGGCGGACAGAGGCACCGGAAGGAACCGGGCTCGTTGACGCAGGTGGCTCCGTTGAGGCAGGGCTCGCCGGCGCACTCGTCCACGTCGTACTGGCAGCGCGGCCCGTAGTAGCCGCGACAGCGACACGACGGGCCCCACTCGCCCTCCTCGCACGCGCCGCCGTGCGCGCACACGTCGGGCGCGCACCAGCGCCCGTGCTCGCAGCGCTCGCCCGTCAGCCCGGCCGCGCACGCGCAGCGGTAGCCGCGCGCGTCCGCCGCGCACGAGCCGCCGTGCAGGCACGGCGCCGACGCGCACGGGTCGCTGTCCAGCTCGCAGCGCCGGCCCGAGAAGCGCGCGTGACACGTGCAGGCGTAGCCCTCGGAGGCGTCGGGCGCGGCCGCGTCCTCCAGCAGGTCGGCCACGTCGCGGCACGAGCCGCCGTTGAGGCACGGGTAGGACGCGCACGGCGTGGGCGGCGGCAGCGCCGGGCACGCGCTACCCACGCGCACGCGCACGCGGCGCACGAGCTGAGCGCGCCCGTCGCTCGATGTGCCGCCTTCCTCTAACGGTAAAATCGCACCCCCTAGTTTCACCTCCGATATGCACCCGTGAAAGCCGTATGTCACCTGTAATATCGAATACCGATGTCGTACAATTCGAACGAGTTACGATTCAAGCCGGCGATCGAGGACGGCCAGTACCTGTTCGGCGGCGAAGGCATGCGCATGTCGCTGCAGCGCGGCGCCGAGCAACAAGCGGTCGGCGCGCACGTCCAGCACGGCGGCCGGCGCCGGCGTCTGCGCCAGCGCGCTGCGCCGGTCCACGGTGAGCCGCATGCTGGCGCCGCGCCGCTCCAGGCGCGCCTCGTGCCACAGTCCGTCCGCCACCGGCACGGCCGCGCGCACCTGCGCCGGGCCCGCGCCCAGCTCCATGCGGAACTGCAGGTAGCCCTCCGCCACCTCCAGCGTGGCGTAGTCCACGCGGCCGGCCGCCTGCAGCAGCGTGCCGCGCTCGCGCCGCGTGCGGAAGCGCAGCGACAGCGCCAGCTCGTCGTCCAGCAGGCGCGCGCCCTCCACCGCGCCGCGCTCCAGGCGGTACACCAGGTAGCCGTCGCCCGCCAGCTGCGCCACGGGCGGCGCGCGGCACTCGGCGCAGTCGGGCGGCGCGCGGTCGCAGCGCTCGCCGCCGTAGCCGGGCGCGCACGCGCACTCGCCGCGCAGGCGGTGCGGCGGCGCCACGAGCGCGAACACCTCGCAGCTGACGGCGCGCGCGGCAGGCCGCAGCGACACGCGCTCGGCGCAGGCGCCGTGCACGCAGCCGCCGCACGCCGCGCGCAGCAGCTCCTCCACCACGAGGCGCGTGCGCTCCTCCAGGCGCTCCAGGTGCGCGTGCAGGCGGCGACGCAGCGCGTCGGCGGGCAGGAAGCCGCCGGCCGCGCGCACGGCGAAGGCCACGTCCAGGTCCTGCGCCACCTGGCGCCGCGCGCGGTTCGCGTCCGCGTCGCCCTCTCCGGACGGCTGCACGCTCACTATGACGACATCGCCGGGCTCGCAGTCGGTCGCCTCGCCGATGGCTCGAACGAAGCCTTTGCGATGACTCAGAATAAAGTCGCGATCGGTCACTTCGCGGAAACGCACTACTATCGCTTGCGCGAGCATCTCGTCTGATATGAGAGTGACGATAACCTTGACGATCGCAAACCCGAGGAATTTCCCATCGCCGACGGTCACGTTGAGTCGGTAATCTCCCACGTCCAAGCGAGGTGCAGCTTTCAATGTTCCGTCAGACACATCAATTTCAAACAAGTCGGTCGGGGGATAGGGTGCGCCGTCGATCGGAGCTATTGCGTATGTGAGAGTGTCGTAAGCGTCGCGATCGGAAGCGAACACTCTTCCGATGACGCCTCCCGGGAACTCGTCCAAATAAGAGTTGACAACGACTTCTAATGGCGTCACTACCGGTGGGTATTGAGATTCTTCTATCACTCTTATGTACACCCACGCATCCGAGTACAACGGTGGTGTGCCGTTGTCAAACACGCGAACTTGCAGCACGTATCTGTCTTTGATGCGATGATTGAAGCGAGTTGCCGAGCGCAAGTAGCCGTCCTGTTCCAGACGAAAAGCACCCATTTCATTGCCAGACTGAAAATCAAATGTGTAAGGTGCAGCATTGGGTGGAGCGTCAGCGTCTTCCACAACGAACTTTAGGATAGTATGTCCAAGCGGCCGATCTTCCTGGACGACTGCGCTGTAGTTAGACTGTGCGAACAGCGGTGGGTTGTCATTAGCATCGACCACTTCGATATTAACTAAAGCGGAGGCCTCGAGAGCGGGAAGGCCATGATCTCGCGCGTGCACTTCCAGCACATAGGCGGGCGTAGTCTCTCTGTCTAACGGCGCCGAAACGGACAAGTAGCCGGTGTCGGCGTCGATGGTGAAGCGCGCGTCGCGGTCGCCGCGGGCGATCGAGTACGACACGCGGCCGTTGGCGCCCGAGTCCGCGTCGTCCGCGACCACCTGCAGCACGCGCGCGCCCTGCGCCGCGTCCTCGCGCACGCGCGCGCCGTACGACGCCTGCGAGAACAGCGGCGCGTTGTCGTTGCCGTCCGACACGCTGATGTTGAGCGTGGCCAGGTCGCTGAGCGGCGGCGTGCCACCGTCGATGGCCTGCACCGTGAGCAGGTACTCCTTGCGGCGCTCGAAGTCGAGAGGGCGCGCCACGGTCAGCACGCCGGAGGCGCGGTCGACGGCGAAGTCGTCGCGGTCGTCGCCGCCCACGAGCGAGTAGTACACGTCGGCGTTGACGCCTGCGTCGCGCGACGTGGCGCGCACGCGCAGCACCTCGGTGCCGGGCGCGTCCAGCTCGGGCACGGCGGCGCGGTACTGGTGGAACTCGAACTCGGGCGGGTTGTCGTTGACGTCGGCCACGGTGAGGCGCAGCGTGGCGGTGGCGGAGCGCGGCGGCCGGCCCGCGTCGCTCGCGCGCAGCAACAGGCGATGCTCGGCTTGCGTCTCGCGGTCGAGCGCGGCGCGCAGTGTGATGATGCCACTGTCGGGCGCCAGCTCGAATGCGCCGCTCGTCTCCTCCACGAACGAGTAGCGCACTAGACGGTTTTCGCCGAGGTCTGCGTCGGTCGCATGTACCTGAGTGTAGTTACGTACATGATAAAGATAGTTCCAACTCTCAACAATCTTGCGGTCCAGCCTAGTAGTCTATGAGAACCAGTTCCTATGACTCTGGTGGCTCAGTGGAATTGTCATGGGATGCATTGTGGCTATAAGTGCCGTATCTTTACATAATTAACCGACTTCAAAAAAGGAGGAGGTTTTCAAATCGACTGTTTTTTTACCGACTTCACAAAAAGGAGGAGGTACTATGTTCGGATGATTGTGTTTTTTTTTTGTATGTTTGTTCATCGAATACTCCGCCAATTATCGACTAATTTTCAAAATTCTTTTTTTGTTGGAAAGTAGATAGTTCTGAGGTGGTCCCACTGTCACCAAGTTAGGATCTGATGATGGGATCTTAGAAAAATCGAGGGCAACCCTAAAATTTTATAGGCTCACTTATTGTTTTTCGCATATTTTATGAAGTATCTTGTGTATTTGCGTATGGTTGTCACCATCTCAGGTAGCTGGGCTGATGATGGAAGGTACAACTCCTTAACAGTAAGAAGTTACTCGAACAGGCAAGGACTGTTTTATAGTAAATTGTTTTGAGGTTTGATAGGGCATTTGCCACATTTGGTCTCATGATCATCAAGTCATGACCTGATGCCACCTAACTCCTCGACAACTAACAGCAGATATATCGTGTTTAGGCTCATTGAAAAGGGCTCGATGTGTGGATAAACGTACTGTTACTGAGGAACACCGAAGACCTGATGCTGAAGCCAGGAGCATCAGAAACAGTACAAACCTTGAAATTACAGCACCGTAATCGTGTTTGGGCTCATTTTAAACAGGACTAATTTTAAGTTCAATGCAATGTTGACATAAGTCTGGCCTGATGCTGCAGCCAGGATTATCAGCATCTAATCTAAAAACTAATAAAAGGAGAACTCCTCAACAATTAAAGTCCCTGCATCGAGAAAAGGAATATTTTATAAAAAGGCGATGGGCAAGTTGACATTAGGCTATTGTAACTTAGATAAATTATAAATAGACCCACTAAAAAGCGAGAAATAAAAACTTTTTAACAAAAAAAAAACCGACTTCCAAAAAAAACACTACAAACTGAAAATAACTTTAATTTCGGAAGTCGGTGGCAAAAACTAAAATACTGATCCCTAAGACACCGACTTCCGAAATTAAAGTTATTTTTCAGTTTGTAGTGTTTTTTTTGGAAGTCGGTTTTTTTTTAGTAAATTGTTTTGATGTTTGATAGGGCATTTGCCACATTTGCCACAGGAGCATCAGAAAAAGTACAAACCTTGAAATTACAGCACCGTAGTCGTGTTTGGACTCATTTTAAACAGGACAAAATTTTAAGTTCAATGAAATATTGACATAAGTCTGGCCTGATGCTACAGCCAGGATTATCAGCATCTAGTCTAAAAACTAATAAATAACTTTTGCGAGTTTTTCTTCTGTATAATTATCCTAACAAAGGTTGCCGGTAGTGGCTGGATAAGAGAAGCGGAGGACCGTGAACGTTGGCGCAAACTTGGGGAGGTCTACGTCCAGCAGTAAACTGCAATAGGCTGATGATAATTTTTATAAGCCTCAATCGTTGCATTTCAAAAAGGAGGAGGTTATAATATGTTCGACTTTATAATATACATGTTTTTTTTATGTATGTTCACCGATTACTCGAAGACCAGCCGTCTTCGAGATAATTAAATTCAAATATTTTGTATTTTCGAGGGTCGACTTGGAGGGATTTATGGAATAACACCACTTGGTTACGATAACTACCCGTTTATTGAATTACTTAGTTACACGTAATCCCGATAGGTGCGCTGCTCACAAAAAATAAAAATATTCCATCGGACCTAACTAAATGCGCGTAACGAAACCATAGCGCGATCTAACTCGACGCCAACGCCATCTATCGAGCTATGAGGTACTAATTATCAAAAAACATTATTTAGGTGATCGCGCTATGATTTCGCTTCCGTCCAGACATACCGCCCACCAAGGACATACTGCCCAATGTCCTTCAACACCGCCCACCGTGCCAAAGTAATTTGGATTGGTTGAACATAGGGTGTACCAATGTCATTGGTGATGAGCTTAACCAAATTAACAACAAATCATAACATCTAGACATTAATTATGCTAGCAATTAACACACTAAATATAACATAAATGTATTACAACAAAGTTACAAATTCAATCGGTTACAGGGAGTACACATAATTTGGACGTCGGTCTTTTTATGGTAGATGACTGTGTACGTAATGTAACAACCCGGGTAACCCCATCCGATCCCGGATGTTTCGCAGTAATCCTACCTAGCAACCACTTGCCAGGGGGCAAATTATCCTCCTTCACTAAGACCACTGCACCAATGGATGGTTCCGGGGTTTTATAGGCCCACTTATGCCTCTGCAAGAATTGGTGAAGGTAGTCGTGCGACCATCTTCTCCAAAACTCCTGCATCATTCTCTGGTGGAGTTGCCATCTTTTTAAACTACTTGCGTTATACCCTTCATAATTCGAGTCCGGAGGGACAACGAGTGGTTCCCCCACCAGAAAATGACCTGGAGTTAAAATTATCAACTTGTCTTGATCCTCGACATAGGATAGCGGTCTCGAATTGAGGCAGGCTTCTATTTGAGCCAGAACCGTCGCCATTTCCTCATAGGTTAGCGTGGAGTCTCCTACCACCCTCTTAAGGTGATACTTTGTGGACTTTATTCCTGCCTCCCAAAGGCCCCCAAAATTTGGCGAGTGAGGAGGGATAAAGTGCCACTCAGTACCATTGGTGGCAAGTTCCTCCGCTAATTCTACATTCAAGTTTGATTTTTCTTTATTAAATAAATATTGTAATTCTCGTGCTGCTCCCACGAAGTTTGTGCCATTGTCGCTGTGTAACTCAGCGCAACGACCACGCCTTGCCACAAATCTCTTGAAGGCAGCCAGAAAGCCCTTTGTGCTCAGTTCACTGACAGCTTCTAAATGCACTGCTCTAGTAGACATGCATATAAACAAAGCTATGTAGCCTTTGTAGGATTTGTTTCCTCGACCCTTTGATACCCTTATGTTGATGGGGCCCGCGTAATCTACACCACTACACAGAAATGGCTTGTGGGGTGTAACCCGTGCCGAAGGTAATTGTCCCATTAATTGTGTGTTAACTTTAGATGCATGTCGCAAGCATTTAACACATTCCCTTACATATTTTTTAACTGAAAGCTTAACTCCTATGATCCAATATTTAGACCGCAAATAGGTTATCATGATTTGCGGCCCTCCATGCATGGTTTGCTGATGTGCATAGGCTATTAGGAGATTAGTGAGAAAGGACTCTTTCGGTATCAGAATGGGATGAACCCGATCATAATTTAACTGGGACATCTCCAACCGCCCTCCAACTCTTATAATTCCTTTAGAGTCCAAAAATATATTTAATGATTTTAGACTCCCTTTCTTCGGACTTATCTGATTTTTCCTCAATTCTTCCAATTCATTTGCGAATCCTTCTTCTTGACTTTTCTTCACACATATCTCTGTTGCCTCTTCCAGTTCTTGTTTGACCAAATGTTTTGACCTAATTCCTTGCCTTTGGAGTTTCAAAAAACGACGACAATAAGCTATAACTCGGATCATTCTTGGTAGTGTCGAAAATCTGTTCCAAAAGGTTACATCCAACGTAGTTGTGTGTACCTTTATTTCTTCTAAACGCGTAACAAGATGTTTGGGCCGTTTATACTCGATAACCGGCTCCTTGAGGAAGCTCGGCCCTTCCCACCATATAGAGATACCTACAAGTTCTGAAGGAGAAACACCTCGCGACGCACAATCTGCTGGATTTTGCTTAGTGGACACATGTGCCCAGTGATACGTATCTAATGTGGTTAAAATATCAGAAACCCGATTGGCTACAAAGGTTTTCCAGCGGCATGGATGACCATTTAACCATGCCAATACTACTTCACTATCGGTCCAAGCATGCCAATCAGCCTTTTGTATACCCATAACCTCACCTACTTCCGCTATTAATTTAGTAACCAGAACTGCACCACAGAGTTCCAGTCTTGGGATGGACACTTGTTTGATAGGTGCCACTTTGGTTTTGGATGTTATTAGAGACGTATGAACATTTCCCATATTATCCACCACCCTAAGGTAAACGACTGCTGCATACGCTGACTTCGATGCGTCTGAAAACCCGTGTAACTCCGACTTCGTGTTATTAGAACTAGTGTGTAACCATCGAGGAATTTTAATCTGAACCAGAGAAGCCAAGCTGTGATGGTAAGTACTCCATTCTTGTTCTAAATTGCTTGGGATTTCTTTGTCCCAATCTAACCCTGCCAACCACAATTTTTGAATAAATATTTTGGCTAATATTACGCTTGGTGCCAACCACCCTAACGGATCAAATAAACGTGAAATGTCCGAGATTATTTTTCTTTTTGTTACAGGTCCAGTAATCATCGGCAGTTCCAGAGAGTATTGGAAGAAGTCTTCACTTGAATTCCATGTAAGTCCCAATATTTTTGTTATATCATCCATTTTTAATCTTAACTCTTCATGTGTAGATCCTTTCTCATTTCTTATATTATTTAATAATTCTTTACTATTGCTCATCCACTTTTGCAACTTAAATCCGCTTTTACTCAAAGTATCATTCATTTCTGTGAAGATTTTCATGCCTTTTTCTATGTTTTCAGCTCCAGTCATCAAGTCATCCATATAGAAATCATTTAAAATAATTTTCTTTATTTCAGGATTATCGTCACACTCATCATAAGCAACTTGGTGAAGGGCACGAACTGCCAAGTATGGTGCTGATGCAGTACCAAATGTCACTGTCCTCAGTTCGTACTCTTCTATTTCCTTTTCAGGACTATCCCTCCAAAGTATGCGCTGAAATATCGTGTCTTTCCTGTTAACCAAAACTTGTCGATACATTTTGATTATATCGGCAACCAAACATATCTCATATGATCTCCAACGCATAATAATATGTCGAAGTTCTGCCTGCAAGGTGGGTCCAATCAACAAATTGTCATTAAGTGACATCCCATTTGAACCCTTACAGGAAGCATCGAATACGACCCGCACCTTGGTCGTATCCTTATCCGCGCGGACGATGGCGTGGTGTGGTAAGTATATGGCTTCTTTCATTTTTGTTTTGTCTTGTGATACCTTTTCCATATGTTGTAATTCTGAATATTCATGTATAACTTTTTCATAATCTTGTTTTAATTGATTATTCCTTTCTAATTTTAATTCTAAGGTTTTAAGTCTTTTTTCAGCTATACTCTTCGACTCGCCAAACTTGCCAACCAGCTTTGCATCTCGCAACGGTAATCTGACGACATACCTGCCATCTTTATTACGCAATGTCGAAGTCGTAAACAATTGTTCACATTTGACTTCATCCTCCGTTAACATCTTTTTTGCAGATGGTTCCGCCTCTAACTCCCAAAATTTTCTTAACATATCATCATCTTGGACACTGGAGTGCATCACGGTAATATGTGAGTTAATAGAACCATTGTCCACTTCGACTGCCCCCGACAATATCCAGCCTAAAGCGGTGCCCTGCGCTAAGAGCGTCCCGCTTGAGTTCTTCTTTACCCCGTCCCGAATCACCTGGCTGTATATTTCAGCACCCAATAAAATATCAATTTTATTAGGCCTGAAATATTCCGGATCAGCCAACTCGGTATCGATTAAGTCTACCCATTCTACCCTGGATACCTTGGTAGACGGGAGTAAAGCCGTGACCGATTTCAGAACGTAGGCGTTTACCTGCAGTTTGAACGTTGGATCGAATCTCGAGCCAATCGTGACAACTACTTTGGCAGTCGACGTAGTGCTTTTATCTCCACCCACACCTACCACCGTATTTTTTGAAGGTATTTTCTTCAAACCCAAATACTGGACCATGGATTCCGTTACAAAGGATCCCTGTGATCCTTGATCCAGTAACGCCCTAACCACCCGGTAAGTCCCATGCTTTGACTCAGCCTTTAATAAGGCTGTGCTTAATAACACCGCTTGCTTGTTGTTTCCTGTCGAAAAACATGAGACTACTGGTTTTTCCTCCGCTTTTGCGGCAATATCTTTTTCCTCATTAGCAATCGATGAGGTTCCCTCGCGAGCAGCCGAACTACCCTCACCAATAACCGACCCAGACCCACCCGTGGGATGTAGCAAAGAATGGTGGCGGCGTTTACACACCTGGCACCTGTGAGTGTTTTTGCAGAACCTAGCAGAGTGGTTACTATTTAGGCACATAAAGCATAAGTTCTTTTCTTGTACAATATTTCGACGACTATCAATAGACTCTTTAGAAAACTTAGGGCAAGATGAAATTCTATGATCAGCTGAACAATATGCACAAGTAACATTTTTTTTATCTTTTATTACATGAAATGACTGTGTACGTTTAGGGTTTTTATCTATTTTGCTATCCAGATTTTCCAAACCCCTGAAGCGACTTATTAAAAAATCACTAAACTGTTTAAACGTAGGCAAATCATCTGTGGCATCGGAAGCTACCTGCAACTCCCAGGCTTTTCTGGTATCTTTATCTAATTTTGTACTAGTTATATGAATAATCAAGATGTCCCAGGATGCCACATCAATTCCTAAATTTTGTAATGACCCCAAACAGTCAGATGTAGTACTAATTAACCCTTTAATATCCGTAGCTGATTCTACCGTTAAAACCCTTTGACCGAATAGCCGTTTTAAAATACCATTTGCCAAGAATTTTTTATTATTATACATCGATTCTAATTTTTCCCAGCTTGCCTTATAATTATCGGAAGTAACATTTACATTTCTCAACAAGTGTTCTGCGTCTCCGGTTAAATACCCTTTGAGATAATACATTTTTTGTGCATCATCCAGCCTTTTATTATCATGAATTAACCCGACAAATAAGTCCCGAAAGGTCTGCCACTCGAGGTATTTACCAGAGAACACAGGAATTTTTACTTCAGGTAATTTAAAATTAGAAACGTCCTTACTATTTCCTGAACTACTATGTGTGTCACTATATTGTACCGTTTTGCCTTCACATAACAATTCTTTTAGATCACTTTTGTATAGCAAATACGTTTCCTCTACCTCATCAAACACACAATTCTTGTGATAGTTTGAAATATGCAAATCTGATCGTTTAATTTCGCTAATTATTTTTAAGTGCGTAGTGTAAAACATATTCCAATGTTGTTCCAAACTTTCCAAACGTGTTTCAATGTATGAGACCGTAAGTCGATCTTTTGGACATTTCTTAAAATTAGTATTAGCCTTTACAATTGTGGATCTAATATCCTCCTGAATATTATTATAGGCATCCATGTTTATAAACAAGAACAACAAATACAATAGGAAACACAAATATGCAACACTATAAATTTATAATAATAGACTTATGATAGCAAACTATTAAACTGAATGTCTCTAAAACACTTTGAACTTCTTCAAACTTATCGCCAACAAACTTTAAGTCAGTATCACGATTTTTACAAGTGTTTGAGAACTGCAACTTTGATTTTTACGAACTTTGGGCATAGATTCCCCGTTCCAACCACTTTTAACGAAAATATTTTACAAGTCCAAAATGCACTTTCCAATAGATTTATTTATTTAAATGTACTCACGGTTTTTTCTTCTTATTTATTCATTCACTCACTCTGATGATCGACACTTGCACCATATAAGTGGCGCCCTCTGCTGGTCGCTTACAAAGGTCCGCTTCACCTCCCTCGCGCTGTTCCTCCAGGGTGTCACAGCCAGTCCTGGCTGCCTTGGCTCCAACAGGCTGCTGCTCTGGCTCCAGTTCCACCCGGATCCACCTCCAACTCCTGGGCACCTCTCACCTGGGTACCCGCTGAAGGGGCTGCTCTGGACAGCGATCCACTGCCCAGTAACGACGCGTAGGGTGGTAATCACTACCACCACCGGTGACCACCAAAACACTCACGACCGTATCCGACTCGACAAGGACCATGTATTTTCGAGGGTCGACTTGGAGGGATTTATGGAATAACACCACTTGGTTACGATAACTACCCGTTTATTGAATTACTTAGTTACACGTAATCCCGATAGGTGCGCTGCTCACAAAAAATAAAAATATTCCATCGGACCTAACTAAATGCGCGTAACGAAACCATAGCGCGATCTAACTCGACGCCAACGCCATCTATCGAGCTATGAGGTACTAATTATCAAAAAACATTATTTAGGTGATCGCGCTATGATTTCGCTTCCGTCCAGACATATTTCGAAAACGGTGCGTCCTAGGCAAAAAATAACCATTTAAGCCCCACTGTGTAACCGTCGTAGGACCATGCTTCTAAGAATCTAAATAGTTTCTATGGTCAAGGTTAATTCGAAACAGCAATAAAATTGTGACATTTTTGAAAAAAAATCGAAAAGTTTTTTAAGTCCTCGCGCCAGTGCCCCTGGCTACATTCCAACCGGACCCAGTTCTTTACCTGAATATTAATTCAGGTAAAGAAAGAAGAAGAAGTTTAAGTAGAAGTTTTCTATTGTTATTAAACAATAGAAAACGTATATATTGGTTATTGAGAATGTTCTCCTTGTTTTTGAAGTCGGTTAAAAAGGACAATGAATTCAATTAGTGTACTCTATTAATAACATTAATATTAAATGTACTTAGGTGATGTCCCGAAACCCCGACATTAGTCCCGAAAAAATATTTCAGTCGTAAGGAAGTCTCAGACTTTCGTCTATGTTCTTCGAAGTTTAGGCAAATAGGCACTTCCTATTCCTATCACTGTTTATTAGTTATTTTTGAGGCCTACGTCCAGCTACGGATGAATGATTGGTTTATTTGTCAGAATATAAATACTCAAACTCAAACCATATAATTCAATTAATCGAGAAGAACGACAACGAATACATAATATGTCATGGTAACGTATAACGTTTCACTATATAAATACACATTTTATTATTGACGTGACAACGTCTTAAATTAGGTTGCGACTGGGAGTCACTTATGAAAAAGTGTAACGCTCGGTAACGTTACGATGAGTCACCGAACGAGAGAGAGGCCCGCCGAATGCCTTGCGTCTCTCTCCCACTCAACTATGATCGGATGATCGGTCGTTGTCACGTAAAATCTTCGCCCGTAAAACCGACTTTACAGGCAACCATTTTTTTTTTATCGATACCGAACTATTTGAATGTGTCCCATCCCTAATCGAGTAGCGTCGAATTTTCTAGAATGTATATATGGGCGGCAAACCATTATTTAATTTTAAGCTTGTTTTGATTATTTTGTACTTAATCTGACTTCCGTGTTATCTATTGAATTAATACTTGTATTTCCGGTCAAATCTGATTAGTTTTTATTTTGATGTATTTAAAATATTGTGGATTCCGGTTGAATTTGTATAAAGTTTCTATTTTGTTACTTCCTTTTTACTTATTTAAAATATTGTGGTTTCCGGTTGAATTTGTATGAAGTTTCTTTTTTTTTTTATTTAAAGGGCTTTGTCGCTTAGCGACCACATCGCCCAGTGCAGAAAAACACAAAATATACAACACAAAATAACGATCTATCTTATAACTAATTTGTACAATTGCTTAGCCTTATCGGAAACTGGAAAAGCAAGGATGGTATTACAGAAGCCAATATCATACCTTTTATATCGTCCGAAAACATTAATTCTAGTATTTTCATTCCGGACACACTCCATCAGAATATGAAGGACATCATCAACCACTCCACAGTCATCACAATTTGGAGACAAAGCTGTATGAAGTTTCTATTTTGTTACTTCCTTCTTATTTATTTTAAATATTGTAGTTTCCGGTTAACTTTATATTGTTTCTGTGTGGGTATTAAGGATTTATTTTGACATATCCGCTTGAATTATTTAAAATGACAATGACTATTCAATGATTTATATAAATTCTATTTGACGGCAAAGTTTCGCGGTTAAGTTTGGCGCCAAGTTTTGGCGGTAATTTTGTGTCTAAAAACTGTTGTAATGCAAATGGAAGGACATTCTGAGTTCGCTGCTCGTGGAATAAACATCCTGAATTGAAGTGAGGTATTTTCTTTGTACTCTTTTAAACATTTTGCTGTTATTTCCTATTTCTGTGTATTTAAGTGATATATAAGTCAATAATATGTGTAACTCCGACAACGACGGCGATGATGAGCCGACATATACGATGATATTCAAGACAGCGAGCAAGTTGATTTAGACTTTGAACAATGGACATAAGGTAGTTTTAAGTTCGCAACAAAGTAATAAATATGGTTTTGTCAATAAAAACAATTATATTGAAATATATCATAGTTTTATATTTACCGGTGATACGATACACCTCTGTACAGCCATCTATCGGCCAGTGGCAACATCGCCGCAAATCAATGTCGCACTACAACTGTGTTTGTAACATTAGTTCATATCGGAACCGATAGATGGCACTTTTTATTTGAGTTCAAAAATTAGATCTCGGTGTCGAGATTCTCCGCCGATTATATATAGCTTGCATGCAATAAGGTTCAAATTAGAAAACAATATAGAAGACATAAGACAACATTTTGTAATGTAACCAAAGTGGAAAAAAACAAACATTTGGTGAACCGATACCCTATGTTTAATTTTTCGGTCAGACCTTGAGAACGTAGGGAACCTAGATAGTGTCACTGTGGCCCTCACGAAGCCCGAGGGTTCGCATGACCTATCATCAGCAAACATCAGCTCGCAAGGTGAGCGAGCACCCCTAAAACCCTCACGAAGCCCGAGGGTTTAACATGGTCCTTCGAGTCGAATGGTGATGATGAACTAGCCTCAAGGTTGGATGGAACCAGTTCATCAAGATATCTGATGCTAAGCCTACTGTGACTAAGGATAGCATTAGCCCCGAACGTGCCCAATTCAAGTGGAGTTGTTCCGGTGTCGAGCAGCGAGTGGACTCGGAGTCAGCAGCAACGGGACGCGCGGGGGAGCAGTACAACGCAACAGCAGCAAGAAGGCGCTGCAGACGACTATAGTCGTAATAAAAACCAAAGCTAAGTTACAAGTGAAAACCGTGAGTACTTTTCAAATTAACTTGGTGATTGTGCAAAGTGTTTTTTAGTGTGTTCAGACGGGGAACCTATGCCCGATTTTTATTTAAATTGTTTCGTCCAAACACTTAGAAAAATTTGTTTGTTTACATTGACTTAGAATATTTTCTTCAAAAAATATTTTGGACTTGTAAAATTCTAAAAAAAGTTTTGCCACTTAGAAAAAATTGTTTGTTTACATTGACTTAGAATATTTTCTTCAAAAATATTTTGGACTTGTAATATTCTTAAAAAAGTTTTGCCGCTTGGAAAAAATTGTTTGTTTACATCGACTTAGAATATTTTCTTCAAAAATATTTTGGACTTGTAAAATTCTTAAAAAGTTTGACACTTAGAAAAATTTGAGTTGTTCACATAGACTTAGAAAAATTTCCGTAAGAAATATTTTCAACTTGTTATTGAATTAGATTACATCGTAAAATTAATTTGTCAAAATGTCTCAATTACAAACATTCGTCAAGGTACAGGATGATCTGTATGCTCGATTGTCAAGAGCTAAAAGTAACTTTAAGAAGTCACCCAAGGACAGGATTACCAAACAATATGTAGAAGCCAGGTTAGAAAACGTTGAAGAGCTGTGGGCTCAATTTAGCTTAACACATACACAGATGGTTAAAGATTGTGAATCTATTGAGTTAACAAAGTCGCCGTATACTATAAGCGAAGTTTACTTTAACACCGAGGAATTATATTTAGATTTGAAATGTGAACTAAAAACTGTATTAAGTCAATTCCAAAGTAGTAGCGATGTCTCTCCAATTACTGGGTCGTCATCAAATTCAGAAAGTAGAAACATGCCCATCAAATTGCCTCAAATATCGATCCCAACGTTTTCTGGGAAGTATACTGAATGGATCACCTTCAGAGATTTATTTGTATCTTTAATTCACAAAAACAACAAGATAGATAAAGTGCAGAAACTTCATTATTTAAAAGGCTATCTTACAGGTGAGGCCGAGCAACTTTTGCGACACATTCCAATATCTGATTTAAATTATGATAAGTGTTGGGCTCAATTAGAATCGCGTTACAACAATAAAAAATATCTTTCACATTGTATTTTAAAACGTTTATTCAGTCAAAGAAACATAACCAATGATTCAGCTAGTGGTCTAAAGGATCTAATGGATACCACATCTGATTGTTTAAATGCGCTTATTAATTTAGAGTTAAATGACACAGCAATTAGAGACATTTTAATCATTCATATTCTCACACTAAAATTAGATTCAGACAGTCGCAAAGAATGGGAGTTAAAGGTGACCTCAAACATTGATTCCGCTAATCTACCAACGTTTGAGCAATTTAAAGACTTTTTAACCAGTAGATACAGAGCATTTGAATTCTTAGAACCTAAGTCTAGTAAAAATCAAAATGTAAACACAACTAAAGCAAAGGTATTTCACACGGTATCTTCGAGTTGTCCTGTATGTAATGATGATCACAAGATAGGGACTTGCAAACAGTTCTTGGGTAAAGATGTGGACGCTCGGCGTAAGTTCGTACAGGAAAAGAATTTATGTTTCAATTGTCTGGGGGGCAACCACTCTGCCAGGTTTTGTAAGTGTACAGTCACTTGTCGAATCTGTCACCGTAAACACCACACTTTATTACATTCTGAGGGTGAGCAGGAATCTTTAGAAGAGAAGAGCACTCATACGGTTGGAGCAGAAAATCAAGAAATAGTTGCTTGTTTTTCGAAAGGTACAGCTAACAACCAAGTCTTATTAGCCACAGCTTTAGTGAAGGCTGTATCGAAAAACGGGTCTATGTTCACGGTTAGGGCTTTGTTAGATCAAGGTTCTCAAGCATCGTTTGTTACGGAAAGCATTGTTCAAATCTTAGGATTAAAGAAAACACCAGCTAAGGGTTCGATAGTTGGTATAGATGTCAACCACAAAGTAGAGTTGAAGTCGGTTGTTAAGGTTAAAATACAGTCTAGGGTTGATCCATCTGTGGAATTGGAAGTAAATGCATACGTTCTAAAATCACTTACATCTTTATTGCCTAGTAGGGAAACAGCACATTTAGATTGGGTACAATTCCAAGATATACAGTTGGCGGATCCCAAATATCACAAACCGGATAAGGTTGATTTCTTGTTGGGGGCAGAAATTTACGGTAAGGTTTTACAAGACGGGTTGAAAAAGGCTTCGGGCTGCAGCACGGTGGCGCAGTGTACTTCTCTGGGGTGGATTCTGTCAGGAACGATAGCTTCTGCTGGCCATAAGTCTTCCGACTTCACCGTCATGCACGCCCTCGTAGGTGATGACGAGATCCTGAAAAGATTCTGGGAATTAGAGAAAGAACCAGATGAAAACAAGAAACATATACTCACCGAAGCAGAGACCAAATGCGAGGAGATATTCACTGCCACAACTACAAGAGATGACAGCGGACGTTATGTCGTGAACCTGCCATTCCGAACCGAAGATCCAGGCTGTAAATATGGAAAAACAAGAGACGTAGCAATTAGGAGGTTTCATGCTCTAGAATCTAAACTACGCCGGAATGAGGAATTGGGGGCTAAATATGCAGAGGTAATCAACGAGTATCTCGAACTGGGGCATATGAGACCGGTAAGCAAACCGGACTATCATGCAACCGAAGCTGTATATTTACCTCATCACGCCGTAGTTAGAAATGACAAGGATACGACTAAGGTGCGTGTAGTATTCGACGCATCTTGCAAGGGAAAAACCGGCATTTCGCTCAATGATGACCTGCTAGTTGGGCCAAGTCTACAACCTGACTTACGGCATCTATTGATGCGTTGGAGAAAACATCCTATTTGCATGGTATCAGATGTAGTCAAGATGTATCGACAAGTACGCGTAGCGGATAAACATCAGGATTTTCAACGTATATTATGGAGAGATAACCGGGACTCTGAATTGAAGGATTACCAGCTTCAGACGGTCACCTTTGGCACTGCGGCTGCACCATTCTTGGCTGTTCGAGCTATGCAACAAGTAGCATACGACGAAGGAAAAGATTATCCTCTTGCAGCTGAGAAAACACTAAATGATTTTTACGTTGATGATCTTATGACAGGTTGTGAAACAGTAGAAGAAGGAATAGAAATTTGTACACAAATGGAAGAAATGCTAGCCAAGGCAGGGTTTGAGTTACAGAAATGGTCGAGTAACAGCAATAAGCTTCTAGCAAAAATTATAGATGGGAAAAATAAGGACATGGATCGTGCGGAACAGGGAATTTGGATCAAGCAAGATGAAATATTAAAAACACTAGGACTCACCTGGAATCGAAGCTCCGACACCTTCCAGTATTCAGTTCAGCTGCATCCAGTAGAAGAACCTGTAACAAAAAGAAAAATGTTATCTGACATTGCAAGATTATTCGACCCCTTAGGGTGGGTCGCTCCAGTTATCGTGAAAGCAAAAATGCAAATACAAGCATTGTGGATTTCGGGAATTGGATGGGATGAAGAAATTCCTACTGTAATAAAAGACGAATGGCTTACTTACCGACATCAGTTGCAAAGTTTAGCAGAGTTTTCAGTACCGCGATGGTTGAAGATGAAGCACGGTGACAAACACATCGACTTGCACGGATTTTGTGATGCGTCCAAATCAGCATACGCCGCGGTTGTGTATGCTCGGGTAGTCGATGCTAATGGTGGAGTATCAGTCACTCTTCTAACTGCTAAAACTAACGTTGCACCTATAAAAACTGTCTCAATTCCTCGGTTAGAACTGTGTGGGGCAGTGCTGTTAGCAAAACTCGTATCCGAAATATCGTTAGTCATGGGAATCAATAAATCTGACTTGCACTTTTGGACAGATTCAGAAATTGTATTAGCTTGGTTAAACAGTCACCCCAACAAGTGGAAGACCTTTGTCGCTAATCGCGTATCGGAAATTTTATGTATAAGTGAACCACATCAATGGAACCATGTCACTTCAAAAAACAATCCTGCTGACTGCGCATCACGGGGTATGTGCGCCTCAGAGTTCATACATTTGAAAATATGGTTGGAAGGTCCTGAGTTCCTCAAAGACACGGTGATTGCAACGGGTAAACGTAAATCAGTTTCAACTAATATAGAGGAAATAAAGGTACATGTAGTGACAGACGATAATTTTATTTGGGATAAATATTCATCACTTACCCAGCTAGTTAAAATGGTAGCATATTTAAGACGTCCTTTAGAGTTGAGAAAACCGAAGGCTGAAAGAAGAAGTCATCAATTTATAACGGCAGAAGAATTGCGATTAGCTTTAGAGACAAGCATTAGGGTATGTCAACGGCAAAGGTTCGAAGCGATAATTCTGGATCTGCAAAAAGAAAGGCCTAAGAGAAAGATGTATAAGTCATTAAATCTTTACCTCGATTCCGTTAAAATCCTGAGGGTGGGCGGTAGATTGGAACGTTCCAATCTTGACATGGATCGTAAAAATCCAATATTGATTCCAAGTGATACTCATTTTACCAATCTCCTAATCGCCGACGCACATCATAGGAATCTTCATGGTGGTCCTCAACTAATGCTTAACTACTTAAGCACCAAGTATTTTATTCACGGAGCTAAGAGGTTGGTTACTGCATACGTGCGTAAATGTGTAATTTGTTTACGTTATGCAGCATCTACAAAACCCCAATTAATGGGTCAATTACCACCAGCACGGGTCATACCTAATAGACCGTTTAGGAGCAGTGGGGTAGATTATGCTGGTCCTATTCAGCTAAGGACATCAAAGGGCAGGGGTCACCATGCGTATAAAGGATACATATGCTTATTTGTCTGCATGGCGACTAAAGCTGTACACATTGAGGTCGTAAGCGACCTAACAACAACGGGGTTTCTTGCCGCTTTTAAAAGGTTTGTGGCAAGACGCGGTCAATGCAAGGATATATGGAGTGATAACGGTACAAACTTTCAGGGTGCTTCTAAAGAACTAGACACATTACTTCGCTCGGAAAAATCAGGTATGTCTAAGGAAATTGCAGCGGCCTTAGCAACTGAAGGTACCACATGGCATTTCATTCCACCACATGCTCCGAACTTTGGCGGATTATGGGAGGCCGGAATAAAGTCATGTAAGAAACATTTAAACAGGGTAATAGGTAGCTCAACATTAACTTTTGAAGAGATGTCTACTTTATTAAGCCAAGTAGAAGCATGCCTGAACTCACGTCCCTTGTGTAGATTGACCGACTCAAACACTTTTGACGCATTAACGCCAGGGCATTTTCTTGTGGGCGAACCAATTGTCAACGCGCCTGACCATAACTATGAAGAGGCGAATATTTCTAGCTTGAAGAGGTGGCATTTAGTCCAACGGATGACACAACATTTCTGGCGTCGTTGGTCAGACGAATACTTGACCACACTGCTCCATCGTTATAAGTGGTCTAAGCAAAATCCTGAACCAAACGTAGGGGATATCGTTCTAATCAAAGAGGACCACTTACCTCCTTGTCGGTGGCTTCTTGGCAGAGTGGTTGAAAAACATCCGGGGTTCGACAAGCTTACACGAGTGGTCACACTTCGCAGTAATGGTTCCTTATTTAAAAGACCTACATCAAAACTGTGTGTCTTGCCGATTGCCTAAGAATATTGTTAGTAGTTTTAAGTGATAATTTTAAGCATTGATTACCACATGTAAATTTTAACATTGGAAGGACATAATGTTGCACAAAATGTCCTTGGTGGGCGGAATGTACAGCCATCTATCGGCCAGTGGCAACATCGCCGCAAATCAATGTCGCACTACAACTGTGTTTGTAACATTAGTTCATATCGGAACCGATAGATGGCACTTTTTATTTGAGTTCAAAAATTAGATCTCGGTGTCGAGATTCTCCGCCGATTATATATAGCTTGCATGCAATAAGGTTCAAATTAGAAAACAATATAGAAGACATAAGACAACATTTTGTAATGTAACCAAAGTGGAATAAAACAAACATTTGGTGAACCGATACCCTATGTTTAATTTTTCGGTCAGACCTTGAGAACGTAGGGAACCTAGATAGTGTCACTGTGGCCCTCACGAAGCCCGAGGGTTCGCATGACCTATCATCAGCAAACATCAGCTCGCAAGGTGAGCGAGCACCCCTAAAACCCTCACGAAGCCCGAGGGTTTAACACCTCCGCAAGATATTTTTTTTGTCCTGCTATCGTTTTTGCATGTAAAAATTGCACAATAAGGCATGTTTGTAATATTTTTCGTTACGTTCGAGACGTCCTATCACAGCAAGTAGCTAATCGCGACTGAGCCGCCTCAGAGCCGGCGTGTGTCGCATAATTGTGACACACGCGCGATAGCTGCGTGGCACTTCCACTGTTTTCTATTCCGTGGTCTACCCCATCGGGTGGGGTATCGTTGAATAGGTCTTCTAAAATGACTTGAGGGTTGCAAAAGATATTTTTCGATTTAATGCTCCATTTACGTAATATTAAACTTTAAAGTGAAAATTTTTGTTCTAGTAGGGCGTCCCCCCTCCTCTAAAAGCTAAACTGCGGGCTTGAAAAATCTGGAAAAATTCTCGGTTAATATATTGGTAGGCAATTAGCGCTGTGCGACCTGAATTGCACTTTATTGTGTCGTAGAAACTATTTATTTTAACCATTTTTCGGATTAAATCTTCTGTATTTGTACTACTATTATCTATTCTGTGCCTCCGTGCGCTGTGAATTGTATCGTTGTACCTGTGAAGTGAAGTCAGTTCCCAATAGAGAATGATGTGCATGTGTACCTTGGCGACAAGAGTGCCGAGGTCGGCGTCTTCGGGCAGCGTAACGCTGTAGGTGCCGGCGGAGAAGCGCGGCGCGTTGTCGTTGACGTCGTCCAGCACCACCTGCAGCTCCGAGCTGCACTCCCAGTCGGCGCGCTCGCGGTCCTGTGCGTGCGCGCGCAGCCGGTACTCGGCGCGCGTCTCGCGGTCCAGCCGCGCCGCCACGCGCACCTCGCCCGTCTCCTGCAACATGCCGCGCGTCACATCTGCGCTCGCACGCGCCGCGCGTCACATCTGCGCTCGCACGCGCCGCGCGTCACATCTGCGCTCGCACGCGCCGCACTTACCTTGTGGATGCTGAAGTGGTGCGCCATGTCCCCCGTGAGGTAGTACCGCAGGCGCGCGTCGCTCGGCTCGTCGGCGTCCCCGGTCTCTAGCGTCATGACGCGCGTGCCGTTCGCCGCGTCTTCCGGGAGACGCGCGTAGTACCGGTGGCGGAGACAGTACGGTGGATTGTCTGGAGATGAAAATGAATGGCGTGAGTATTGAGCTCGAAGAGCGAACACAAAACGAACGGCCAGTGACTCACCGTTTACATCGAGAACGTTAATGCGGACGCGGGTCTGCGCCGTGAATTTGCCGTCCGTGGCGGCGACTCGCAGATCGTAGAGCGGCTCGGTCTCGCGGTCGAGCTCGCGCGCCACGTACAGCTCGCCCGACGCGCGCAGCTGGAAGCGCGCGCGCGGGTCGCCGTCGGCCACGAAGAACGACAGCGGCGCGCCCGTGGCGTCCGCGTCGCGCACCTCCAGGCGCAGCGCCACCGTGCCGGCCGCCGCGTCCTCGCGCACCTGTACACACACCGCGGTGAGCTCGCGTCGCCGACCCTTTTAATTGTGATTATTCAACTAAAGCCGGCGATTGTTTTCAAACGCTGAAGAGTTTGAGATCGATGACATATGTAACGATTCCGGACGTGCAAGCGGGGCCGCTCTCACCTCGGCCTCGTACTCGTCCTGGCGGAACACGGGCGGGCAGTCGTTGTAGTCCACGAGGCGCACGACGAGCGTGCCGCGCGCGACGCGCCGCGTGGCGCCGGCGTCGGCCGCCAGCAGCGCCAGGCGATGCTCGGCGCGCGCCTCGCGGTCCAGCGGCGCCAGCGTGCTCACCCAGCCGCTGTAGGGGTCCACCGCGAACAGCGCGCCGTCTGCGGGCTCGGCGTCGTTCTCCGTCGCGAGTGAGTAACGAACCTCGCCGTTGGTGCCAGAGTCCGGGTCGTCGGCCATCACTGAAATGTTAGACCGTAGTTGACTCATCGACGTTTAATGAAAACTGTTAGCGACGTATTGACCATAAACATTAATTTGCAATAGGTATTGAACCACTTATATCGGTATCGGTCTGGTCGGTGGTCGGTGACGATGAATGGCAACTCACACTGCACGAGGCTGGTGTGCGGCGGCGTGTTCTCCGCGACGTGCACGACGTAGGGTTGCGAGTGGAACGACGGCGCGTGCTCGTTCACGTCCAGCACGTGCAGCCGCGTCACCACCAGCGTCGCCGGCGCCGGGCTACCCGAACCTTCAGCTATTATACCTGTAACATTTGTAAATTGCGATTTTGTCAATACCTATTTATTATTATCGACCTGATGACCTCCTGATGATGATCACCTGGAATGTTATGTAGGTATTTCGACATTTTGTCTCATGATTGTAAAACAATAGCTGACGGTGTTCAATTTACCTATTAGATGTTCGGCGGCCGTCTCCCGGTCGAGCTGCCCAGCGAGCACGAGGCGGCCGGCGTCGTCCACGGCGAACATGTCGCGCGGCCACAGCGCGGGCGCCAGACGGAAGCGCGCGGGCGCGGCCGCGTCCGGCGCGCGCAGCTCCGCGACCAGCGTGCCGGGCGCCGCGTCCTCGCGCAGGAACAGGTCGGCGGGCGGCGCCAGCACGCGCGGCGCCTCGTCGGCCGCGCCCAGCACGAACACGGACACGGGCGCCTCGCCCGCCAGCCCGCCGCCGTCGCGCGCGCGCACCCACACCTGCACGCTCCGCGACGCTGCACAGACACACTGGTGAGCGCCCCGAACCGGCCGGCAGTGAAGGCCGAGCTGGGGCGAGATTGCTTACCGAATTCCGTAGCGTCGCGTGCGAACGAGAGCGCGCCGGAGTGCGGGTCGACGGTGAAGAGTCCCGAGGCGTCGGAGTGTACGTCACCCTCATACACGGAGTAGGTGAGGCGCGCGTTCTCTCCGGCGTCGGGGTCGTGCGCGGTCAGGGTGAGGAAGGGCAGGCGCGGAGCGCGGTCGGCGCGGACTGCGGCGCGGTACTCGCGCAGCGGGAAGGCGGGCGGGTTGTCGTTGAGGTCGGACACGCGCACGCGCACCACGGTGTGCCGCAGCAACCCGCCGCCGTCGCTGGCGGTCACGGGCACCTCCCACTCGGCGCGGCGCTCGCGGTCCAGCGGCACGCGGCTCGTCAGCGCACCGCTCGTCGCATCTATCGCGAAGGTCTCCCGCAGCCGAGCGGACGGAATCGAGTATGTCACAGTGCCGTACTCCCCGGCGTCTGCGTCGTACGCCTTCACCTACGAGCACCGATTTGAAAATCGTTTCAATAAGAACCGAACATGCGCAGTGACATTACAAGAAAATCCATCGGAGGCGAAGTGTCGGTACCGTGGTGAGAAGCAACGGCGGTGGCTGATTCTCGAGCGCTCGCGCTTCGTGCACGAGGTGCGGGAAGTGCGGCGGCGCGCGGTTGGCCGGCGCCAGCGACAGCTTGACGCGCGCGAAGGCGGCGTGCGCGCCGTCCGACACCGACACGTTGAGCGAGCGCAGCGCCGCGCCGCCCGCCGCCAGCCAGGCGCGCGTGTCGGCGAGCGCCAGCACGCCGGTGCGCGCGTGCACGGAGAAGGCCCGCTGCGCCGCGCCCTCCAGCGCGTAGCGCAGGCGCGTCGCGTCGCGCGCGTCGGGGTCCCAGGCGGCCACGCGCGCCAGCGCCGTGCCGCGCGCCGCCTCGCCCGACACCAGCGCCGGCACCACGCCCCGCTCCATGCGCGGCGGGCTGTCGTTCACGTCGTCCACTGCGAATCGATACAGCTCACCCATAACGATTGTGTACCAGCGCGGGCCTGCGCTTTATAGCGATCAGGGTCAGCTTCTTCTATGCGTTTAAAGCTCAAGTAAAATCCAACCTTTGTTCAAAGGTACTATTCGATCAACGACTACTTAAACGATAAGAATAGTCGGTCGCTGTGTATAACTCAAGATAATGTTTATGTTCTTCTCCAGAATTAGCTAACTAATCAATTAATTGTTAATGAAATTGTAAATATTTACAATATTAGGGCCTGAAACTAGACGTATAATAATTGTATCCATACTTCGATCAATAATAGTACTAGCTAGATGAATGATTAGGAACAAAAAAGTATGTAATTATGAAATAACTTCAATTTCGGAAGTCGGTAGCGAAAAACTAAAACTAAAATACAGATCCCAAGACACCGACTTCCGAAATTAAAGTTATTTCATAATTTTAAGTTAATTTCTTTTTGAAGTCGGTAATTTTTTTTAAATTACTTTTAATTTTTAGTGTTTGCACTAGAATTTGACCAAGGTTTTGAGGTGTTTTCCCTTTGACACTACACCCGTAGCTCGTATCAATAAGCCAGGCCGTTACACTTACACGTATTAGACCATATCGTGAAAATTACTGAATAGATTTTGATGCAACTTGCACTGTTCCCTAAGTTGAAGTAAATGTAAGCCAATAAAACAAAAATGGTTACGATCCGATTAATAGTTGCTGAGAAATGCGTGGACATACATACATACATACGTCTATGAAATTTTGTATATTTGTTTGGAAGCCTTAGTAGATTGTCATATGTGAATATAATGCAATTCTAATAATATTACATGCTTACATACGTGTCGAATTGATAACCTCCTTTTTTTGAAGTCGGAAAAAATAAGTCGCTAAAGTGGCCACGTTTGCACACACAAACATTTATATTTCTTACTACTATAGAAAAAAGTTAATAATATTAACAACTTCAGATTATTATAAACCTTAACACTCTAAAGTTTAATTACGATTGCAAATGATTAATATTTAAGTCCTTCTGTCATCGAAGCAATAAATTTAAAATGTCACTTAAAAATAAAAAGTCATTTTTATAATAAGTACAAAAATATTTATTCTAAAATGAAACTTAACGTCTAAGCAATAAGGTTAAAAACATTTTGTTGACAATTTCGTACTTACTCGAATTTGGAACTAGACGTAGTTCTTGGAATTACATTTCAATGCTTCAATGTTTGTTAGAATAGTTGGCGCGTTGTCGCAAACATTGGCCAAACAATCATAATACATATTTGCTAATTGATTTATATTTACTATTAAATTGTGTTACTTTTTTATGAAAAACATTTAATGGTAAAAACTTTCCGAAAAAAAAATATTCCTTCCAAAATCTTGGTGTTACGGTGGTTATTTACACAACTTTTGAACGCGCACTGAGGCATTTTGACGTCTTAACATTGGCTATGATTGGACCATACTAATTTGAAATAAGAGCACAAAAGTATTCATGCTCTTATTTTTCGAGCCGTTTTTGAAGCGCTTATCGGGCATCTAGTACTATTATTGATCGAAGTATCCATATCATTGATGTATAAAAAGGGGAAGATATGTTACGCGCTCCTCGACGTGGACCGCATACATTGTGGGCACGGACACAATCGACCTTAGTCACAATCGAACTGGCGATGGCGTTTGTGTAGCACGTTAAGTAAAATTACCGTAATCGTCTAAATAAGCAGCAACACTATCTTCCTGTGCTTTTAAAATGTGCACAAACAGTTAAAAAATCAAAAACAAGTTCCACTGGATTACTTTTCACAAGTAAATACAGCCAAAAATGTTAACTTGCTGAAAATTATAATAATAAATAATGTTTGCTTCGTCATATGTCATTTATCATCGTAAACATTTGGCCAACATTCGGCGGCTAACGCGATTTCGCTTGCACAACAGCGCCGGCTCCTATCTCTGTCTTTGTCTTTGTCAGCGCAAACGGCAATACCCGAATCGTAGTTTGTTTCTGCGGGGTAATTGCGTAACACACTATCAGTAGCAATGGGTGGGTTTCATTTTGATAGTTCAACAAAATTCATTGCGTTATTTACGTTGTTGAGCAGACATTTTTCGAACTTATGAAGCAATGCATCAGCAATATCATTCAAATTTATTTAGATTGATATTGATAGTGTGGTACGCAATTAGGGTGCTGAGTTGTTATGTGTACGTAAATGTGACAATTATTGCTATCTCGTTCCCGCTACAGCCCGCGTAATATGTCTATCTTCCCTATTTTATACATCAATGATCCATATGTAACCTGTGCCCTATACGCCTGGAGGCTTTTATTTAGGTATTAAGTTTTGTTTATGTATTTTAAATTTTTGCTTGAGTATAAAGTTTATTGCATTTGTTGGTATATTCGCGTGGTTAGCTGACATAATGGCAAATATATTAATTTAATGTTCAGTGTCTCGTAACGTTAATTACTTTGCATAGGTACTTATCTACTATTGCATACATGCAAACAGCTGTCAGCTGTGGAGAGTTTGTTGCGCCACTTCTTCCTAGCTAAACCTCTATGAAGAGGTGAAGGGCGACTTGGGGGACTGTCTTACGTAACTTTGATGGTCGAAAAGTGCTGATTCTCAGCCTATTTTGAGTAAATGAATTTTGATTTTGTTTTCTCACCAGTGACAAAGAGATGAGCAGTGGTGAGTAGAGGCGGCCGGCCGGCGTCCGTGGCCGTGACCAGGAGATGATAGTACGCTCGAGTCTCCCGGTCGAGCGGAGCGGCGACGCGCACCGCGCCCGTCGTGGGCTCTACGATGAAAGCACCTTCGGCGGCAGATTCAATTTCAGCAAGCGAGTATGTCACTTCACCGTTTTCGCCTGGAAGGCAGATACAATTCGTGAGGAAGACGTCAGGCCTGAGCCGGTCGCGGAGGACACGTGTCGTACCGGTGTCGTTGTCGGTGGCGTGCACGGTGACGACGAGGTCCCCGACGGCGGCGGCCTCGGACACGGCGGCGCGGTACACGTCGTGCGGGAAGACGGGCGCGCAGTCGTTGACGTCGAGCACGCGCAGCGTGACGGCGGCGTCGGCGAAGGCGCCCGTCACGCCGTCCGTGGCGCGCAGCACCAGCTCGTGCGAGCGCGCCGTCTCGTAGTCCAGCGCCGCGCGCGCCACCAGCACGCCTGCGCACGCTACACGTCAGCACTCTCGCTCTGCTCACGGTATACATTTTATTCATGTGCCCGATTAAGCATGCGAGTCAAAAATAGTATGAAGAAATAGGTAATTATAAATGATCTGCTGAAAGTGTCATTTTCTTCATGATCCATTCAAACATGACACCCAAAGCAACACACTCGCGTTTTCAACAATTGTTTGCCCTCGTGATGACTAGCCGACATGCCCATGATAGATCGAGGAGAGTATGACTAATGAAACCGCTTTAGCAAACTTTTTTTTTTGGACATCGAGTCAAGTAAACCTCAGTAATTATTATTTAATTGCAAAAGAATCGAATGCTTGTGTTTTCATCACTTGTTTACCTACTTCCCAAGCCAACCCATTCGATCCAGAAACATTATACTGAAATCACTTCTTTCATGCATGTTTTTCTAATCTTGACGGCATGGTTGGCGCAGTGGTTAAGCGATTGACTGCTGCGCTGCATGTCGCGGGTTCGATTCCCGCACGGAACAAATATTTGTATGACCTACAAGTAGTTGTTCCGGGTCTGGCTGTTTGTGTATGTGACTTTAAATGTTTGTAAACGCACCCACGATACAGGAGAAATTCCTAGTGTGGGGAAACGTTTAAAAAAAAAAAAAAAAAATGGTTGCCTGTAAAGTCGGTTTTACGGGCGAAGATTTTACGTGACAACGACCGATCATCCGATCATAGTTGAGTGGGAGAGAGACGCAAGGCATTCGGCGGGCCTCTCTCTCGTTCGGTGACTCATCGTAACGTTACCGAGCGTTACACTTTTTCATAAGTGACTCCCAGTCGCAACCTAATTTAAGACGTTGTCACGTCAAAAAAAAAAAAATAATGAAGGAAAAACACAAGTGCTCGAATTATTGCAACGTAAGTAGAAAGTGTCTAAATGTGAAAATACTCGAATGTTAGACGAAGTATTCGTGTCTCTGGCCTTCAGCCGCAACAGCGCGTATGAGTACTGGGGTCAAGTGAGCCGTGCGCGGGAGGCGTATTTCCCTTTCCGTGTCCAACTGGCGACACCGTTCTCGCGAAATCCACACGCTTTTGTATTAGTACGGAATTCTACTAGCCCGTGTTCAATTCGCGTCAACTGAGCACGCCTTTGTGATAACGTAAAAAATAAACCTATAACCTAACAAAACCGAACCTCGGGGTGCCCTTCGCTCGCTCTTGCATTCTATGTCGACGGAGCCCCGTTTCTGTGTAAAGGGCTAGCCCTTCGCATGTCGCGTGTACAGGGTATGTACCGATAACAATAGAATTTCTATTGTGTCTGCTAATTAGACATGCGATGGGATAGTAACCTAACCAAACCTAACCTTGGGGTGCCCTTCGCTCGTTCTTGCATCCTACGTCGCCTATAGACCTACCGCAACCATGCAATGTAATTAAAAAAGTAATTCCCAAAAAAAAAAAACCTTTTAAACTCTTTCATTATGCACTATGTAAACAAGCAAGAACCTCAAACGCACAGTAACAAACAAATAACAGCACGCGAATGCAACTTCGAGCGCCCCGCCCCCCGGTGGCGCGGCGGCTCCCACCTGCTTCGGCCCGCACGATTTATTCCGAACATTTACGAACGCGCTAAATGAGCACGGATTTGTTTCGAAGAGATCAGTTGAAAAACCGTGTTCAATTCGATTGCACACTATTTTGTAAAACCTCTTTTAACGTTGCTTGATCGCAAAAACGTGCGCAGTTGACGCGAGTTGAGCACGGGTTGGTTGAATTGTGTAGTAATACAAAAGCGTGTGGATTTCGCGAGACCGGTGTCGCCAGTTGGACACGGAAAGGGAAATACGCACGCGGGAGTGACTCAGGACATGCGAGGCGAGTGCGCGGCACTACGAGCGCCCGGAGGAGGGGACGGGACAAGCGCGGACAGTGAGGGGGCGCGTGGCTGTGGCACAGGGGGTGAGGGGGCCACTGTATACTCACATGGACTATTGCCTCTGTCGGGTGCTGCGGATAAAACCAATATGTTAGTAACGCAGTCAGTACGCCCGCCACCTACCGCGACTTCACCCCGTGCGTTATGAGTCGCGCTATCCGCGGGTGCTCGAGCTCCTGGCATACTTATTACGAAGAACAGTAACATTATACAAACGGTTAACCAGTTTTTAACTTCTTTAGTACTTGGCTTCCTTCTTTATTTGTAATTAATGTCGACATTATAGCGACACTTTTTATATCGATACATATTATACATTGCCGTCGCTTTTAAATATACATTTATAATAAGGATGCTTTGTCACAATAAAAAAAATACTCAGTTGGTATTTGGACGATGGAAACATGTGATTTTCTCCAATACCAATTAGTCAAATTTCAATTGGTCTATGGAGCACCGTCTCATCAATCGTCTTCAATCGTCTTGTCTTATAGAGTAGCCGAGTACGAGTATAATAAAACATTTAAAAATCTATGTCCGGTGTTACCTCAGATATAATATTCATTGTGTTCGGCATGCTTCAACTGACACTGTCGGGGTCGTGAGTGTTAGAACTGGTGTAGGTACCATAAAATGTCACGATCATTTTATTCCTAAATAGTACATATTTAACAATTCCCCATCATGCAAATACATTATTAACAGTTAGTATACGTGCGCTACCACTCGCGACCTCATCGCCCTCTCCCAAAACGTGCAGGGCGACGAGATCACACAAGTAAGTGGCGGCCCTCACCCGTGTCGAAGTGAACCTCGAGCAGGCCGGCGGCGTCGTCCAGCAGCGTGTAGATGAGCTGCCGGTTGAGCGGCGACTCGGCCTGCAGCGGCGGCGCCAGCGCCTCGCCCGGCGCCGCGTCCTCGCGCGCCCCCAGCACGTAGTGCGCGCGCGCCCACGCCGGCGCCGCGCCCCCGCCCCACACGCGCACCGTCACGCCCGCCTCCGCGCCGCACGCCGGCACGCCGCCGTCGAAGGCCGCGATCACGAGCGCGTACAGCTGGTTGTGCGCGTCCACGGTCTGCTTGAGCGTGATCTGGCCGCTGCGCCGGTCCACGCGGAACAGCTCGCCGTGGCCGCGCTTCATCTCGTAGCGCACCTCGCCGTTGTCGTTGGCGTCGGCGTCCACGGCGCGCACGCGCAGCACGGGCGCGCCCGGCTCGGCGCCGGCCAGCACGGCGGCGGCGTAGGGCCGCTCCACGAACACGGGGCAGTTGTCGTTGACGTCCGTGACGGACACGTGCAGGCGCGCGCGGGCCACGCGCGGCTCGGGCGCGGCCGCGCTGCGCGCTTCCAGCAGCAGCGTGTAGGCGTCGCGCAGCTCGCGGTCCAGCGCGCGGCCCGTGCTGCGCACCGCGCCCGACGTCGCGCCCACCTGTCGCGTGACCGACTCTTAACGCTCCGAACGATAACAGGGGATCGCAATGTTCGGCTTTCTTATGTGCTTTTTAAGCGCGGTTTTCTATGATTTAGATGAAACAGTGGCAGCAAATGATTTTAAGGATAATAAAATACCTAGGTTTGACCGTAAAGCCGTTACATGAGTTTCTCATCTGAAGAGATTTATATAATGTTCTCACCTCAAACCCTTCCACAGGGTTCAATATCCTGAATTCAATATGTTCATTGAGCGCCGCACCGAGCACGTTGAGTACGGCGATAGTCGTGGGTTTTGTGGAGTTTTCAACGACCGAGCCGTAGTAGTCGGACTTCTGGAAAGCGAGGCCTGAGTTGTCAGCGTCGCGCACGCGGATTTCGACGCGCGCCGTGCTCGAGTACAGCCCGTCGGACGCGCGCACGCGCAGATGGTAGGCGTCCGCGAGCCCGTCGGCGCGCGCCACGGCCAGCACGCCGGCCGGCGACAGCGCGAAGGCGCCGCCCGCGTCGCCCTCGATGACGTCGTACTTGAGGGCGGCGCCGGGCGGCAGGTCGGGGTCGCTGGCCGCCAGCGTGGCCACCGTGACGCCGCGCGACGTCGGCAGCAGCACCGTGGCTTCGTAAGCGGACTGTGCGAACGTCGGCGGACAGTCGTTGACGTCCGTCACCTCTACGGTGACTCTCGCGACACTCCCGGACGGTAGCCTCGGCGTCCCCATGTCGATGACCTGCAACGACGAGTGTCGTATAGCCTCGCGATCGGCTGAAGTCGTGCGCTCGCGCCGCAGCCGACTCACCCTGACGCTGAACTCGTGGCGGGCGGCGCGCTCGTAGTCCAGCTGCGCCAGGAGGTGCAGCGCGCCGGTGGTGGCGTCGACGCGGAACTGCGCGGCGGCGCCGGGCTGCAGGATCTCGTAGGCGCGCTGGCGGTTGGCGGGCGAGTCGGCGTCGTCGGTCAGCAGCACGAGCGGCGCGCCCGGCTCGCTGCCGGGCTCGGCGTCGGCCACCAGCGCGCCCGCCGGCGCCGCCTCCGACACGCGGCCGCGGTACTGGCGCCGCCGCAGCGCCGGCGCGAACTCGTTGCGGTCCAGCACGTGCACTGACACGCGCGCCGAGGCCGTGCCGCCGCCCTGATTATTATTTTTATATTATTATTATTAATAGTGTAAACACCAAAAACTTATTTTGAAAAAAAGTGACACGAACACAAAATCTTATGATTTAAGCCATCATAAGATTTATGTAGCATAGCCGCTGATTTTCTGTGGTTAAGAATATTATAAGTAAATAATATATATGCAGATTAACATGTCATTTTGTAAATTAAATTTACCATGTTGATTGCGGTGACTGTTAAATTGTAGAAGTTCTGAGTCTCGTAGTCGAGCGGCGCGGCGGTGGCCAGTAGGCCGGCGGCCGGGTTGAGCCGGAACAGGCCCGCGCCGCCCTCCAGCGAGTACCACGCCGCGCTGGCACTGCGCACGTCCAGCGCGGCCAGCGCCGTGCCGGCCGGCTCGCCCTCCAGCACCTCGCACGCCAGCTCGGCGGCGGCGAAGCGCGGCGGCGCGTCGTCCGGCTCCACCACCAGCACGTGCAGCGGCAGCGACGCGGCGCGCGCGGCGGGCGGCGGGTTGGCGGCGCGCACGGTCAGCGTGTAGTCGCGCGGGCCCGCGCCCGGCAGCGCGCGCGCCAGCCGCACGTCGCCCAGCGCCGCGTCCACCGCGAACACGCCGCCCGCGTCGCCGCCCGCCAGCGAGTACACGATGCGCGCCGCGTCGCCCGCGTCGGGGTCGGCGGCGCGCAGCGCGGCCACCAGCGCGCCGGCGGGCGCGCCGCGCGCCAGGCGCACCTCGGCCAGGCGCCGGCCCCACGCGGGCGCGTGCTCGTCCGCGTCGTGCACGCGCACCGTCACTCGCGCGTACGCGACCGACGCTTTCGGGGCTTGGTCGCGCGCCCACACGGTGAGCTCGTGAAACGCAGCGCTCTCTCTGTGATTAAGCAATGGGAAAATAGTAGAAAGTGTAAGCGGCGCGTGTCTGGCTTCCGTCTCGATGGGTCTGTTGATCGCTCACCTGTCGAGCGGGTGCGCGAGCTCGAGCACGCCGCTGAACTCGTGCAGGCGGAACAGCCTGGCGGAGGCGGGCGCTCGCGCGGCGTGCACGCCGTACAGCAGGCGGCCCGCGCCCGCCGCGCTCGCCCGCAGCGCCACCAGCGCTTCGCCCACTCGGGTCGCTTCGGAAGTCTCTACGACGTATTCCTCTCGCGTAAACGACACTCCCCCTTCGTTTGCGTCGTTGATAACGGTTATATTCACCTGTAAATACGGCCAGGTTCAATGACAGTTCCGTGAACACTGCAAAAGACAAACCATTCCGATTTCTTACCGGAGCGTACACCACGTGCAGGCCGTCGGTGACAGAGATATTCAAGGAATATTGTGACTGTCGCTCCCAAAGCAGGCGACGTGCCAGAACCAGGCTACCATCTTCTCTTCCGATGTAAAACTCTTGCCGAGGGTCACCATCTAAAAAGTTTGTAAATAAAAAGGTTTTCGGAATGAACTTGTATAACGAGAGGCTTGTGGTATGCCGAATGGAATGAAATGGAAAAATGAAAAAAAAAACAAATGCATTAGATTTAAATTACCGAATGTTAGAAGTAGCGAATGTGAAATCATATTGAATGGCCAAAAACTAGAATTTATTAATCAGACAGTTTTCCTAGGAATCACGCTAGAAATAAGTATTCGGGCCAATTTTTAAGTTTGTAGATCAAAGGAATCTGATTTTTCAAATAAACAGGATCCTCGCTTTTCACCCCCACAAGAGTGGATTTTTTAAAAATCGTTTGGGATGACGTGTCCATAATTTGACTCAAAAACCGATACCTACCCAAGCAACACTTTAGCGGAAATTACATCCATAAACAAGTTATATTACAGTCAAAGGCTCTTAAGTAGCTGTACTAACGGATATGACGATTCTTGAGACTGTATGAGGGGTGATCTCTACACTGTTAAACAGCACAGCTGACTAATGGCTGTCTAATGGAGAAAAAAACAACAAAGTGCATTTTAGTAGAATTTGAAAGAACTATTGTCCAGCTTTAATGCTACAGAATTTCGAAAAATAGTTTGTGATGTGTTCATTACTTGACTCAAAGATTATTTATACCAATTTTCGAGTAAATCAAGTCGCGCAGTAAAATCCTCCCCTGTAAAATTAACTACCCCTTTTCACCCCGTTAGGGGTACATTTTCGAAAAACCCTGATACACGTTATTCTCTATTTTTGGTCTTAAGTATAAATACTGAGTTTCGAGTTAATCGGACAGCCCGTTAAAATTCTTCCATAAAAACTTTGACACCCCCCAATCCCCCTTTAGGGGGAAAAATGCCAAACTTAATAATTTACTTAGATAAGTATTCGTGCCAAGTTTCAAGTTTATTAATTCAAGGAATAAGATTTTCCATACAAACGAAATCCCTACTTTTTAAACCCCTTCTCGAATGTCTTATGTTACACAGTCCGACATAAGCAATTGTCTTTCTATTGTGTCTCTAATTACGACAATCAAAGAGTTAAAGGTTGAATTTCCAAAAACCCCTTCTTAGTGCTCCCCTACATTATAAAAGGAAGCCGTGTGCAAAATTTCACATTCCTAGACCCAGTAGTTTCGGCTGTACGTTGATATGTCAGTCAGTCAGTCAGTCAGTCATTCATTCAGTCAGTCAGTTTCTTCTTTTATATATATAGATAGAAGATAGATTATGTATGTAAGAACTATGATTTGCTTTTTTGTTTGTCTTTACTAGCTGTAAGTCCTCCATGTACTAAAATAAATAAATAAAAAATCAACATCTTTTTAATAAAATAAGTGACAGGCATAATTTTAATACTAGAAATAATAATAATAATAATAATAAGTTTATTTTATTTTCTCTCACAATGTCTTGTAGCACTTTACAGTTTTGAACTATATAAATTCACATTGTGAGAGCTGGTGCCTGAAGTAGGTTTTAGAAAAAACCTGTATTACAGGTCACCAGGACCCACATAGTGGCATCATACAATTAAACAGGCAGGCAGGAAACGTGAACAACAATTAAAACCAAAAAAAGAAAAAAAAAAAAAAATAAAAGAAAAGAAACAAATTAAATAACACAACAAAAGCAGTCAAAAGGTATGTGGAGAATGTGTAGGTGAATGGTGGTGAATATGTAGGTGAATGGTGGTTAATGTGAAGGTGAATGGTGGTGAGTGTTTAACTTTGGATATTATTTGAATACAAGTATTATTTGATAGAGTGGAGCAATTTCTCTGTGTCATCATAGGATAGAGTTTTCAAGAAGTCCGTTACCCTTTGCTTACAACTGGGTTTGTGAAGTGAATAAATATTTTGGGACTTTGTAATAACATTATACAGATAATCCCCTAGGTAACAATAAAACTGGTGGGACCGATGTAAACGGAAAAATGCTGTACTGCAAACAGTACCTTTTCGTCGTTTATCTTTTATTAGATCCGGATCATAAACAATCTGTGAGTGCTTTTTGAGGACTGTATGCAGAACGAAAGTTTGTCTAATTGACAGCACATCCCACTTTTTGTATAAATCGACTGTGGGAAATCGGAAGGGAAGACCCGCAGCAACCTTAAGTATGGCACGTTGAGCTCTTTCCGCCTCTATCAAGTGCGTTTTAGCAGCACCTCCCCAGGAGATGATGCAGTAGTCAATTATCGACTGGCACAAGGCATAGTAGACCATCTTGATGGTACGAAGGTCGGCTACATGCTTTAGACTCTTAAATATGTAAATGAGTTTGCGCAATCTCGTTACCAGAATGTCTATATGTGGTTTGAAGCTGAGGAACTGGTCCAATGTAACTCCAATGTATTTAATGTTATCTGTCCTTTGAAGAATAGGACATACGCAGGGCTGGTAGGTTGACAAACACGTGTGAGCCGTTATTGACAGTGAACTTGGGGGTAGGACGTTCGATCGATGTGCAAATGCCACGTATTTGGTTTTTGTGACATTGAGGGTTAGCACATTATTCCGTAACCACCCACAACCCCGTTAAGCCCCTCCTGAGCCACACCAAAAACCCCCTCCCAGCTATCACCACTAAATAAGAGAGCAGTGTCATCGGCGAATGTAAAAATTTGACCATTACTAAGGTGAAGCTGGCACAGGTCGTTGACGTAGATCAAGAAGAGGGTCGGCCCGAGTATACTGCCCTGAGGCATTCCAAAGGTCACTGGCTCTTCGTTACTCACCATACCATCAATTTTAACTTGCTGTTTCCGGTTAGAAAGGTAGTCCTGAAACAATTTTAGGGGAAGACCCCGTACTCCCATATTTTCCATTTTGTGCAATAAGTGTGGAACAGAAACAGTGTCGAATGCTTTTGCCAAGTCCAAAAAGACCGCCAGGAAATAAAGATAAATTAGATCAAACTTTTTTCAGATTATCTAAAGTACATACATCTTTTATGGGGTATTGTGTTAAATGCTACAACAAAATACCTTGTGACATATTGCAATTAAATGAAAGAAAATTTAAAACTCATATTAAAAGTACACTTTGTAAACAAGGATATTACAAACTAGAGGATTATATCCAAGATAAGAATGTTTGGAAACATGCTGGTCCTGCTCCATAGGACAATCTAAAAGTCTAGACAAAATCAAACTTGTTCCTAATTTAATTTATATATATATTTTTTAATTATGACATCTTATTTTATTTCATTTTTACAATCTGCGACTACAGTGGCTCACACACTTGTTAAAATTCTAGAAAAATCAACTACCTTTGCATTTTTTTAAAAATAATTTGTAAATATGTGAGCACCATGTATCTATAACTTATTTGATTTACCTGTCATTGCTTAATTTTTAATTCTTTTTACCTTTTGTGGTGGACTAATTTTATTGTGGGTGCATCGTATTCACATATAAATATATTATGTATACAAGACCTTGTAAAACATTTTAAAAGAGTAACGGTGGAGTTTCTTGCCCATTCTTCTCCATTCGAAAACTACCTTTTGGAATGGGCGACTAGAATCATTTCTATTTAGTTTTTTTTGACGTTCAAAAGTGCCTTTAATGTGCCTATTTGAAATAAATGATTTGACTTTGACTTTGTCGTTTTCATGGTTTTCGAGGGTGCTAAAGCCGATAGTGAGATCAAAATAAAAATTAAAGATGGCGGCGGCGAAAACCTTCGAAGATTTTAATCATGGGGTTTGAGGGGCCATTTTTTTTTTTCGAAACAAATTGGGACTTATGGGGCAATTAGGTTAAATAGGAAAATCCCAAAACAATGGTCCATAAATAACTTAAACGTGAATTAAAACTTATAAGAACAAATGACTTGGGCTTTCAATCCAGAAACATATTGTATAAAGTGGTATAGCTAAATCTCAAAAAGTTATCGAGGTCAATGGTTATCGCAAAATGAAAACATTTAAATTTTGCGTCATGGGTGTCGTATTAATGGTTTATGAGGGTTCTAAAGCCGAAACAAGATCAAAAAGAATGAAAATCCAAAAAGGCGATAACTTCATGAACTGTGAATATTAGATTTTTTTCATTGTCAAATTCACACTTTCTCTGTCTCCTTCTATTACATACGAGTGTAAGTGCGTGCGAGTATCGCGTAAGGGACTTCGTTCCTAACGAGGGTCCCCTGATTGAGATCAGATTTTTTTTTTGTTGTATGGTGTTTTTTTAGATTTAGAAGGGGTTTTAATTGTTAGTGTTAACTATGAAATCCGTGACTGGTTTTGTACCCGATATTGTGTAGTAGAGAGCATCGCCGTCGGGGTCAGTGGCCTGCAGAACGGCGAGCAGGAATCCGGGCGCGTCGAGCTCGGCCACCTGCAGGGGCGCCGGCGGGGCCAGCGCGGGCGGGCCCCCGGCCCCGCGCGCCACGCCGCGCACGCTCGCGCGCGACACGCTGCAACGCGGCCGCGGTCCGCCGTCACACGCGCGCACCTGCGTCACACACAAGGGTTAGCAAAGCTTCACCAATAAGTTCCTGTTGGCGGGTGGCCTGAGCAGTCGGCAGTACCGTGACGTCGTAGGAGTCGCCGGGTGAGAGGGCCAGGCGCGGCGCCATGTACAGGCGGCCGGTGGCGGCGTGCACGCGCAGCAGGCCGCGCGCGGCGCCGCGGGCGCGCGCCCAGTAGCGCACGGTGCCGTTGGCGCCTTCGTCCGAGTCGAACGCCACCACCTGTCAGAGGAACAGCACCGTGAGACCGACACTCGTACTGCGGTTGTGATCACTTAAATCGTGCAGAGACATGCGAGTGAAGCCTCACCGTGGCGACGTAGAGGCCGACCGGCGCGGGGTCGTCGTACAGGTCCCAGGGCGCACGCGCCCCCGAGCCCTCCTCGTCGTCGTCGGCCTCCCACTCCGTGCTGCTCTCGTCGGCGGCGGGCGGCACCTGGTCGCCGGCCGCGTCGCCCTGTCAAGAACACGCTGCTGCACACTAGCACTCCACACACAATATAGTTGCAACTCGCCCGGTCATGACACTTCTCGAGGCTCAGGGTTCGATACAGAAGTACTATCCTATGACGTTAATAAATAACACTCCACATCCACACGCTATATACTCATCATCATCAATGTTATAGCATGCATGACTTTTGATGTGTAAACTTGACCGCTATAATAAGTAGAGTGGGTGAGGGTACCTGTGGCAGGGCGTGCACGTCGGGCTCGTGCGGTGCGCGGGGCGCGGGCGGCGCGAGGGGCGCGGGCACGCGGATGTCGTAGAAGCGCTGCGCGAACACGGGCGCGTGGTCGTTGATGTCGCGCAGGCGCACGGCCACTCGCGCCGTGCTGGCCAGCGCGCCGTCCGACGCCTGCACCTCGAGCGCGTGGCTGGCCGCCGCCTCGCGGTCCAGCGCACGACCCGTCGTCACTATCTCACCTAAGTATACAAAAACAAATTATGAATCGACGACCTGCCCCAGCTTCGCACCTGTGCGATCTACTGTGCTATAAGTTAAAATCAGTAAATTTGACTTCTGATACAACAATCGGTAACATACCGGTGTGTTCGTCTATAGAAAATAGTCCGTCAGGGTTGCCGGCGACGATGGAGTAGGTGATGTTGGTGGGCGAGGCGTCGGCGTCCAGCGCGCGCACGCGGGCCACGCGCGTGCCGGCCGGGCAGTGCTCGGCCACGGCCGCCGCGTAGGCCGCGCGCTCCGGCCACGGCACCATGTCATTGACATCCTCCACTTCGACGTACACCTGCGCACGAGCCCATAAATGAGATTCGCCAGCGTTCGCTTTTAAATTAGCTCATTCTCTAATTAAACGCAGGCGGTTTTAGTGTAAGTAAAAGCGCCAGGGTTCCGAAGTCAGTTCCTATCAAACATAATCAAAAAACAGTCACGCTCTAATAGGAAAGCTCATATTATCAGCGGTTGAAAAGCGTGAGCTATTAGTCGCAGTGTGTGCTAAGCATTAACATTCTCCGTTGTTTCCTGCTCGCTGTGGTCGCGTCGCCACGTACCTGCACGCACGAGTGGCGCGGCACCAGGCCGTGGTCCTGCGCGCACAGCGTGAGCCAGTAGTGCGGAGTCGACTCGCGGTCCAACGGCGTCAGAGTGCGGATTACACCTGCGTTAATAAAACACCAATGTGGTAGGGCTGGCTGACATGTGGACTCCTCCTCCAACTGGAGAGTTCCAGTGAAAGTTGAGACTGAAGTAGGTACAGTCAGGGAAACTGCGGCAATTTACCGTGTTACGGGGCTTTCATGACCTAAAGCGTGGTCACTGTCGGACTGCATAGAAAAGAAAGAGATGCGCGATGACACAACGCTGGTAATTTATTGCAAAATATGAAGCAAATAGCATGGCATTAGTGTGAATTCGGCCAGAAGGTGTATATAATAAGCCTCAAATTTTTCAAGTAGCGGTAGGTTATATTATTTGATTTTGATATTATATTATTTTCTCTATTATTTTGGGCATAATATAATTGAAAACTAAAAAAATATATATTGCTTCTTAGTTCTTACTTTAATTTAGTGTATTTTTTTTTTTAGTTTTTGTGCTCATACCATAAATTATTATTATAAGTCCATACGTGAGGATTTCTAATTGGCTTTCGGGTGACTATGAGTTCCTTTCGTGTTTGTTTTTTATTAGCTGTAGGGCCTGTAGGTCCTCCATGTACTAAAATAAATAAATTATTTAATTACAAAAAATCTATTGTTTGGACTAAAAAACTGGCCAAGTGCGAGTCGGACTCGCACACGAAGGGTTCCGTACCACAAGGCAAAAACGCCGAAAAAACACGTTTGTTGTATGGGAGTCCCCCTTAAATATTTATTTTATTTTGTTTTTAGTATTTGTTATTATAGCGGCAACAGAAATACATCATCTATGAAAATTTCAACTGTCTAGCTACCGCGGTTCTTGAGATACAGCCTGGTGACAGACAGACGGCAAAAACGCCGAAAAAAACACGTTTGTTGTATGTGAGCCCCCCCTTAAATATTTATTTTATTTTGTTTTTAGTGTTTGTTGTTATAGCGGCAACAGAAATACATCATCTGTGAAAATTTCAACTGTCTAGCTACCTCGGTTCTTGAGATACAGCCTGGCGACAGACAGACGGCAAAAACGCCGAAAACAATACGTTTTTTTGTATGGGAGCCCCCTTAAATATTTATTTTATTTTGTTTTTAGTATTTGTTGTTATAGCGGCAACAGAAATACATCATCTGTGAAAATTTCAACTGTCTAGCTACCGCGGTTCTTGAGATACAGCCTGGTGACAGACAGACGGACGGACGGACGGACGGACAGCAAAGTCTTAGTAATAGGGTTCCGTTTTTACCCTTTGGGTACGGAACCCTAAAAAATAAAACACTAGTGTTTCAGTATGTTGCTTGTAGAATAATCTGACAAAAAACAGAATGATTTTATGTATATTAGTATGGTTTTTATTGTAAAAAGAAAGTTTTTAGATCTTCATGATTTTTTTTTATCGTATCAAATTAGTTGTACCTATTATGTTTTCAACACACTATCTACCTAACATATATCCTGAAGAATATCATATATTTTTCTGATTTTTAACCGACTTCAAAAAAGGAGGAGGTTTCTCAATTCGACCGTATATATATTTTTGTTTACTGTAGTCGAGAAGAATATCATATATTTTTCTGATTTTTAACCGACTTCAAAAAAGGAGGAGGTTTCTCAATTCGACCGTATATATATTTTTGTTTACTGTAGTCGATCATAATATTATGTACTTTTATTGTTTCTAAGACTTGCGTTTTTTGTGTTTAGGTCCTGTAAGCCCCTTAAGGTGCGTCCACATTAAACATAAAAAATTACATATTGTATATACAGTATATATGTATGTATGTATGTATGTTTGTCCACGCATATCTCCGTAACTATTAATCGGATCGTGACCATTCTTTTTTTATTGGCTTACATTTACTTCAACTTAGGGAACAGTGCAAGTTTCATCAAGATCGATTCAGTAATTTTCAAGATATGGACTAAGACGTGAAAGTGTGACGGCCTGGCTTATTGATACGAGCTACGAGTGTAGTGTCAAAGGGAAAACATCTCAAAACCTTGGTCAAATTCTAGTCCAAAAACTAAAAATTACGAAATAAAAATAATTTAAAAAAATTAAACCGACTTCAAAAAGAAATAACTCAAAATTATGAAATAACTTTAATTTCGGAAGTCGGTGGCATAAAACTTAAACTAGAATACAGATCCCAAGACACCGACTTCCGAAATTAAAGTTATTTCATAATTTTGAGTTATTTCTTTTTGAAGTCGGTTTAATTTTTTTAAATTATTTTTATTTTTAAAGCTAAAGTCTATATTGATTGGTATTTTTTGACGAGGGTGGAATGAAATTATTTTAGTTTTATTGAAGTTAATTTCTAAGTTGTGTTCGGTCATCCAATTTATTGCGACGACGTTCGCGAGCAGTTCGCTACTATCTAAATAAAATTGTGTTAGAAAAATAAAATAATAGCTAGGTCATATTAATGTTAATATTTCGCTAAAATAAAATATTGATAGGAAAATAAACCCCAAAGAACATTACCTAACAAATGGTTTCTCAAAAACTGTCAAACAGCCTATGCCGCCAACTTATGTCTAGGCATAAGTTATAGAACATGTCACATACACATAGGTACAGACGGACGGCACATCCAGTTTCTACAATCTGCCAAAATTCTTTAATAGATTTTCAACTTTATCGCTAAAGCATAAGGTTCACACTTGATTGGGAAAATTTGACAGTTTCGGGTAGCTTGATGTGCTGGCGTCTGTGCATACCTGGACTACAAGGATCGAAACGATCAACTGCAAGTGTCGATGTATTGTGTGTTTATTGTCTACCGCTGCAATTGCATTTGGTAGACGATCAATTTGAGCATCAATGTGTATCAATTACGTAAACATTGACAATTTATCGTTTTGGGGACCCGTTAGGTTTTAGTAAGGCTCATCAATTTAGTTGCCTGACTGTATAAGTGTACACGAAATGACATGTACCTGCGTCATCGACAGAGAAGTGTGCCATGCCGGAGCCGGCGATGATGTAGTAGGCGAGGCGAGAGTCGCGGCCGGGCGGGTCGGCGTCGGCGGCCGCGGCCGCCAGCGCCACGCTGCCGCGCGCCGCGTCCTCGCGCACGCTGCCCGTCAGCACGGCGTGGTCGCCGAACACCGGCGCATGCATGTTCTCGTCCACGTCCACTACCTGACAATATGCAATATATGCAATATTAGGAATTCGTTTCATATACCTACTTATAAATAAACAATCACAAGTTTAGTAAACTGTAATGTGTGTCTGTGTAGTGTGTACCTCCACGATGACCGTTGCTTCCGACCACAGCGCTGGCTGACCGCCATCCGTGCCACGCACTGTGACACCGTATACCTACAAACATTATAATTTGTTACATAAGGAACTATATCTCAATGCATACGCAGAATTTTTTGTATCATATTTTAAGTTAAAGTTCTTTATGCATCTATAAAATATTATTCTAAAGATTGTAGTTCATAGCTTACTTGTCTCTCCTCGAAATCTAATAGCTTGGCCGTGCGCAAGGTGCCAGATGTGGCATCGACGGTGAAGACCACGTCGTCGGGTGCCTGGTCGGGCAGCGAGTAGGAGACGACGCCGCCCGCGCCCAGGTCCTGGTCGAAGGCCTCCACGACGGCCACCAGCGTGCCCACGGGCACGTCCTCGCGCACGCGGGCGCCATACGTGCCGAGCGCAAACTTCGGTGCGTTGTCGTTCACGTCGTCGACGGCCACGCGCACCAGCGCCTCGGCGTGCAAACCGCCTCCGTCTGTGGCGCGCAGTGTGAGCTCGTAGAGCGCACGCCGCTCGCGGTCCAGCGCCGCGCACACGGTGAGCACGCCGCTGTCGCGCTCCACGCAGAAGTCGCCGTCGCCCGCACCGCTCACGCTGTACGTGATCCGCGCGAAGTCACCGGCGTCGCGGTCCGTCGCGTTGGCGCGGAATATAGCTGTACCATTCAGTGCGTTTTCGGTTACACGAAAGCTCGCCAGGGTCTTTTCAAAGCGTGGTCTATTATCGTTGACGTCAAGAACGGTGACGGGCAAGAGGCGAGAAACAGAGTGTTGGGGCGTGCCCAGATCATACACTGTGATATTAAGATAATATTCACTCTCTCGTTCACGATCTAAGTAACCGATCACCTGAAGCTCACCCGAGTCCGGATCGATGCGAAATGCGGAGTCGGCGTCACCTCCGGAGATGCCGTATACCAGTAATCCGTTGTAGCCAAGATCGCGGTCGCGCGCTCTTAGCTTCACTAGAGACGTGCCGAGCGCGACCGACTCGTTTACTTTCACCTCTACGGGAAAATCAAGGAATTCGGGAGCATGTAAATTCTCTCCGTACCGGGAAGGAGCCAGAGAAAATTCATCAGTGAGATCTTGTGGTGCATTGCTGCGCTCGGCGGCCGCCAGCAGTTCGGTGAGGCGGCGCGCCACGCCCGTGTCGCGGCACTCTAGCGCGCCTGCCTCCGCGCCGGAACCGCCGCTGCTCACCAGGTGCAGCGTCAGCGACGTGGCGTCGGCAAAGTGCGTGCCGTCCGTAGCCGTCACGTTCAGAAGTCTCGAGTCGGCGCGGACGTCGCTCAGGTCGCACGAGAGGCTCATGACGCCGGTGCCCGCATCCAGCGCGAAACAATTGTCCTCGTTACCGCCAATGATTCGGTATGATACCACGTCGCCAGCGTCGAAGTCGATCGCAGAGAGAGTGACGATCTCCGAGCCGATGGCGAGCCGTCGCGGCAGGTAACCCACGCAGTCGACGCGCTCAAACTGAGGCCGGTTGTCGTTGACGTCTTCGAGTCTCACCACGAGCCGCATCTCTGCCTGCCTGCGATACGGAACTCCCCAGTCGCTGGCTCGTATCCGCAGCGTATGCTCGCGCCGCATGCTCTCGTAGTCTAGCAGGCGCGTGGTGCGCACAGCGCCGGAGAAGTGATCCACGTCGAATGGGACCGGCTGTAAATTGGCAATACTGTAGGAGATGTATGCGTTATCTCCAGAATCGGCATCCCGAGCGATCACACGTGCGACCACGGCACCACTCGGTCCGTTCTCTTGGACCGTCACCTCGGTCACTTCCCGTTCAAAAATAGGATCGTTGTCGTTCGAGTCGAGTATGGTAATTTTAACTTTTGCAGAAGATTGTTTTCGTGTACCGGCATTACCCTGATCTATGGCCGACACAGTCAGAGTGTAAAGCGCCTTGTCCTCGGCATCTAGAGGTACTGCAGTATACAATACTCCCGTATCCGGATTAACATAGAATTCTTCCCCTTCGTTGCCGCCGACAACTTCAATATAAACACGTGCGTTTCGTCCTTCGTCGCGATCACTCACTTTGAGTCTGATTACGGGCGTGTTCGGCGGCACGGTCTCCGGAATGCTTGCTTCGTACACCTCTCGACTGAACACGGGCGCGTTGTCGTTGGCGTCGACGAGCGTGACGGGCAACGTGAGGTAGGAGGCGCGCGGCGGGCGGCCGGCGTCAGCAGCGCGCAGCGTGAGGTTGTAGCCGGCGGGCGCGCGCTCGCGGTCCAGCAGCGCGTGCACCAGCACGTCGTACTCGCCCGCCTGCGCCGACGCGCGCACCCGGAAGTGTCCGTCGGGGTCGCCGTCCACGATCTCGAGGCTGGCGATGCGCCCGTGTTCTCCAGCGTCTTCGTCGCTTACTTCCACTATGGCATAAATCTCCGCAGTGGAGTTTTCTACTAGCTCGGGCATGCGTCGTACGTGTAACTCCGGAGCATGCAGATTGACCCGTTTCACTCGTACGGCCACAGAAGCGCGTGCGGCCGGCGCGTTCTCACCTCGCGCGAGCAGGGAGGCGCGGTCGCGAGCCAGGACCGTGATTTTGTGATGTGTGCTCTCAGCTGCCGCTAGCGGGCGGGTGATGGTGATGATGCCGGTCGTTGGATGGACGGCAAAGCGGTCAGTGGATTCCGCCAGGCTGTAGTAGATCTCGCCGTTGAGACCAAGGTCAGCGTCCTCGGCGGTGACGCGCGCGACGCTGGAATGCAGCGGCGCGTCCTCCGGTACAACGGCCTCATATTCGGTGGGGTAGAACAACGGGCTTAGGTCGTTCTCGTCGGCGACGGACACGGCCAGCACGGCGTCGGCCTCGAGCTGCCGGCCGCCGGAGAGCAGCGCGGTGGCGCGCACGTCAAGCCGGTAAGTGTCGCGGCGCTCGCGGTTGAGCACGTCGGCGTGGCCGGCGCGCGTGCGGATGGACAGGAAACAGAAGTCACCGACGGTGCGCTCCTCCGCCTTGAAGAACTTATCTTTGTCGCCATGGCGGATGCGGAACCGGACGCGCGCGTCGGGCACGGGCAGGCGCACACCGAGCGGGTCGGCGGCGGGCGGTTGCTGCGCGTACGTGCGCGGGGGACTGTTCTCCGGGATGCTCAGGTTGTAGAGCGCGGCAGTGAAGCGCAGCTCGGGGGGCACGGGCGGTACGGGAGGGGGGCCAGGCCCGCCGCTCACCCGCCACACCAGCCCCCACACCGCCGCCAGCGCCAGCCACGCGCGCACGCCACGCATCGCGCTACACACCGCGCTGACACACTGACAAAAACACCAACAGTATTCATGTATCTTCATGTTAATTATTATAACGTTCGAGGAATAACCAGTTAACGTGGATTGTTTGTAATAACCGATAGGTCGTAACTCTTACCTCATAAAGTGTGTGTGTGCGCGTGAGGAGGTGCGCGGCGCGCGCGCAGCACTGGTCACGCGATCAGTCGTAGCGACGCGCGCATACCTGCGAACCTGCAACCACACACACCGGACTTAGACGTTATGTTGGACCCAATAAACATGTATCACTACGAAGCAAATAAATTATATCAGGGGAACAAAAATACTGTTTTGAAAACTTTTTGTAGTAATCTTCGATCAACAATACCAACTAGATATCGGGTCGGCGCAAAAATTACGTCTCGGTAAATAACAGCGCACTTGAGAAGTGAGCTCTTATTTGGTTTAGTTCGCTTGAAACACAGCCAATGTAAACACGTTTCACAATGCCGCAATGTGTATTCAAAAGTTGCAAAAATAATGCCCGAAAAAGCAATTTATCGGCAGGAGTGTCTTACTTTCGGTAAGTACATATAAAATAAGTTATATTATAAGCTTTAAACTAGTAAATAATATCAAATGTTGAACAAAATTACCATTTAAACCATCGCTACAAATGTTTGGCCAATACATGCCCAAACATACATGTTGGCCAATACATGCACAACAAATATTCGGCAAAGCAAACCGAAACGAAACAAAACGATGTAGCTCGCAAGGCCTTAACAGGAAAAAGTACTTTATTTGTTGCTGCCTAAGGTCGATTTTACACTAAATGTTATTTAACTTATGTCTTTTCATTTCTAAGTGACAGAATAAATTTATTGCTTTTCTCGTCTTTTGTGACGAATGATCGTAAGTATAAGCACAAAGTAGACAAATGTCTACTCATGTCATGTGGTATAAGATAATATTTTGAAGATTTGTGACTTTATTACTAGGTGCCATGGTTGTATTTAGGTTAACTTAAAACTGTTGTAAAATTTTTATCTAAGTTCGTTACTAAACGAATGTAGCTGTATAGGAATAAATTCACGCGGACAGCATTTGGAATACCTACTTGAGTGCGAAAGCCCTATCATCGAATTTTGTTTCTTCGAAAACCTTTCAACGACATCTCTATACTGCGACGCCTTGTTAAATCGACGCCTTGCTACTGCGATAATTCGTTACATCGAAAACTGTACTGCGAACGATTTTACTGCGTAAATATCATACTGCGAAGCCTTGTTCAATCGATGTCACGTTACTGTGATGTTACTTAGGAAAACTTACTTCGGACGACCTTACGGCGATAACCAAGAACATCGATTTTCTTTTCCAAATTAATACCTACATTTTTCACATTTCTTTAAAAGCAGAGAGCCTGTGCAAAATTCCACAAAACAAACAAAACCAAACAAACCAAACCAAAACCAACAAACCAACCCAAACCACGCAAACCAAAACACCAAACAAAACCAAACCAAACCTCGCATTCCTTTATTGCTTACGAATTTTGTCCACTATGTGCAAGAATATTTATAAACAAAGGTGGTTTTTCTAGCCACATGAGAGCCCATGATAGACGCCAGTAGGGTGATGGTGAAACGGTCGCCGTAGCCGAAAACGGCATGGAAGGATTATTATTATTATTCAGACTATCTTTGTTTTGCAGAAGCGGGCTGTTCGATCAATTTATAAATTAAGTCCGAGACACTCACTCAGAGACAAATTTAAAGAGATTAATGTAATGACTGTGCCTTCTCAGTACATTTATGAAAATCTTTTATATGCCCATAAAAATATAAAATTGTTTAAAAAATACAGTGATATCCATAATATAAATACTAGAAACAAACACAAATATTATGTTGTATCTACAACCAGGCTCAAGAAAATAGGTGGCTCGTTCAGATGCAGATTTTTTTTTAAACAATGCCATTTGCTTACTTTGTAAAGTATTATATTATTTTTTCACTGTGTTTCAACGGATGACCTAGAAGGTGGACGTGCGGCTAGTTGGCTTAGGTCCCGGTGTTACGAAGGAAAATACCTGATTCATCTGTGTTTGGTTCAGGTGGCATTCTGATTACAATGCGTACTTTATAAAATTTATTTTATTGTTTTAAAACTTCAATCTGTGTTTCGTGTGATGCTTTTGGGTTATACATAGATTCGTGTAGAAAAATGAAAATAATGAAGTCTGTATGTATGATGAGTAATGCATGTTTGTAGGCAAAATACTGATTCAGCTGTGCCTGATTCGTATGGTCAAAACCCCATTTTTATTTATTTATTAGCTTTATTCTATCCCTTACATCTACGTTTTCTTAACTAGTTTTGTGTTGTGTACTTATTTCTTTATTTGTTAGTAATGTTAGTTTTGTACTTAAATAAGGTTAGTATTGTTATGTGTACGGGCCGCCTTTTGCGGTGAAAGCCTCCTCCAAACCGTGGCAGGTAGCTCTATCCTTCGCCCGTCTTCTGGGCCATAAGTTTCCGGCTGTTTGCACGATGTCGTCACTCCATCTTTTCAATGGTCTACCCTTCCTTCTTTTTTTGTAGATTGGATACCAATTCGTTGTTATTTGTGACCATCTTTCATCGGTAGCTCTCTGAATATGACCTGCCCATTTCCATTTTAGTGTCGGGGACTTTTTGGCCGCATCTCTCGCCTTTGTTTTTTCTCTTATCAGCTTCGATCAATAATAGTACTATTGATCGAAGCTTATCAGTGAACTTTTGACTCTATCCTTCAATTTGATGTTCATGTAACTCCGTTCTATTCCTCTTTGACTACTCCTTATTTTATTTAGGAGTGATTTTTTGAGAGACCAAGTCTGGCATGCGTAGGCAAGAACCGGCGTTAGGCAGATATTCATCGCTTTTGTTTTCAGTCTACTGGGTATGGGACCTTTGAAAATTTCCTTCATAGCCCAGTATTTGTTCCACGTATTCTTCACTTCCTCCCCTATGCATGTCAAACATGGAAGTTTACTCATAAAATAAAAAACAAGATGAAAAAAGTCAAAGAAGTATGGAAAGGAGCATGCTGAAGATAAGCAAATTGCAAAAAATACCACATAGCACAATGCGTAAAAAGACAGATATTATTGATGCCTTAAGTTACGCACAGAAATTAAAAATGACATGGGCGGGCCATGTAGCCAGAATGACTGACGATAGATGGTCCATACGAACCACGGTGTGGCCAGGACCAGCAGGCTACAGAAAGAGAGGCAGGCCGCAAACACGATGGGCAGACGACATAACACACATAGCCGGCCGGGACTGGATAAGAGTAGCAAGCAACAGGGACACATAGCAATCTCTGGAGGAGGCCTTCACCTAGAAGGGGTTCTTGCATAAAATGTTATAATCTTATCACATAGGTAGAAATTTATTTAATATAACTATGCTAATTCATTATTAATTGGATAATTTATATAATTTATTCTGAACTAGCTTCTGCCCGCGACTTCGTACGCGGATTATGTTGCTTATGCCAGCGATAACGGGGTCGTCAAAATAGAAGATCTGAAACATCTGATGTCGAATTCTAAGAGCCCGGGGACGGGAAAACAGCGTGATGCGCGAGACGATTCGAGACGTTCCAGATCTTTCATTTTTGTAAGTCAACAGGAAATGCCCATCAGACTAAACAACTTTTGCTAAGACGTCATTCCTATATGTTATAGTGTCGCTGGGCTTTGGAGTTCCACAACAGGTGTTCCAGATCTTCAAATTTATTCTCACAGCAGAAAATGCTCTTCACGTGGAATATTTTTTGCTATGGCACCATTTTTATATCTCTTAAACTTTAGCTGGTCTGTTGCGGTTCTGCATCAGGTGTTCCATTTTCCAAAATAAATTATAGCCTATTTGTGGCCCAGTCTTAGTACCTATACAACAAAAAACTTTTCTTCCCGTAATTCCGCAGTGGATCCCAAGGGTACACTGAATTAACAATAACTAACATTTTTTCAAATAACTTTGAAAAAATTTCTTTATAAACTCTGTACCCGTGGCTTTGCCCACGTATCGAATAAGTATTATTTTTATTTTAATAATAGTTAGTGATAGTTTGTTGATTTACAGAGACACTCAAAAGATGCGTCTCATACTGTACTATAGCTTAGATCCCTCAAAAACTATTTGGCTTAGTAAACTCAAAATTTGAAAGTTATGTAGTTAATTTACTGGTAAGAGACGTCAGGTTAATAAGGAAATTTAGGAGACGTCGCATAACAGAAGTGTTATACTGTAACACTTCTGTGTAAACAACGATCGTTGTTTTTCCCTCGGTCTCATTCAATATGTAAATACAGCGAGTCAGGACTGGTGACGCGGGAGCAAGCGACGTACAGTTGTCCGTGTGAGATGCAGCTCGTCCTGAGGTCGACACCCGCAGCCTTCAGTGTCTGCCCCTGCGACTTATTTATTGTCATGGCGAAGCACACGCTCACAGGAAACTGCACGCGCTTGAATTGAAAGGGGTAATTGTGGCCGGGTGTCACCATTGCCAGGATCGCCCAGAGGACACGGTGGAGCACACGGTGGAGGTCTGCCCCGCTTGGGCGGAGCACCGCCGTGTCCTCGTAGAGGCGATCGGCAGCGGCGGCGACCTGTCGCGTCCGGCCCTGGTGCAAGCTATGGTCCGGGGCGAGAGGGAGTGGGAGGCAGTCACCTCCTTCTGCGAAGCAGTCATGCTAGCGAAGGAGGTGGCGGGACGGATGAGGGAGAGAGCCTCCCGTCCCAGCCGCCGTGGGAGACACTGGGCGTCGGGAGCCACGGGACGACTCCCGGCCACCGTAGGCGCGGGCCTGCGGGCGGAGAGTACCTAATGGGTAGCTCACCGTCCGATCAGGACCAGGCCCGTGCCGGACCGCGCGTACGTGTTCCACGCGCGCCCCAAAGAGATGTCAGCATCGAGGAGGGGCCCCATAAGGCCGAAGCCTGCCGGGTCAGCGGGATTGTCCTAAAGGGTTACCGCTGGCCCGGAACATAAAGAGCTAAGGAAGGAACACGGGTGGGTTTTAGTCAGTAAGAGTCTGACACTCCCTTCCGCTCCACCCAGAGCGGGAGGGGTCATTTGATGATTTCCCAACCGAAAAAAAAAAAAGGGGGGTACCTAATTGTGAGGAATCAGTGGTATAGGTACGTGGTATAAACACTGTCTCGCCAACACCACAACCCGTTAGAATTTCCGCCTCAATGATATTTCTCTGCAGCGAGACGACTTTGAGCCGGGTCCCATTGCACAGTTTCGGCGGAGTGAGATTCCGAAGAACCATAATTGGGACACCGACCTTTAGCTTAATGGTGTGCGCTGGTAGTCCACTTGCACTGAGGGAATTGAGAAATTCTACGGGGTAATGTGTGGCGTCATCTTGGTCGACAGCAGTGTTTATTGAAGTGTAGATCACTTCATTTCCCTCAATTTCCGCGAGAATGCATTCATTGATCGCTGAAGGTTGGTCGTTTCTGGGTGTGTTAAAATGGCTCGTTCACACACCCAAGAATTATCTTGGTGCGGTATCCTATTGATGTCCCCGTACACCAGGCGTATCAAATCTTCTAAGGTGGACACCACTCTCCCAAGTATCTCAGGTAGAACCACCTGGCCACCGTCTACTGGTAGCGTTCGGGACACGGAAGAGATAAATAAGGTTGGAAAGGCCCTCGCTGCAATTTTGTACTAGGACCAGTGTCGCCGCTTGACTCCCACTATTTTAATTTCTACACATACGCAATACTATGTTTACAAATATTTCGCACACAACCAAATCACACACACATAAATCTCAGGGCAGATATTCGTTCGCCCACTAGCAATAAGCTCCCGTAGGCATAGACACTCAAACACGCATAAATGCAATAAAAAATTTCATACACGCTAGTGCTTGACAAAGCCGATATTCATTGTCGATAAATTATCTGATGAATTTATGGGGAAAAATTAAACATTAAATAAATATTAAGGAATTATTTTATTTTGTTTAATTACAAATAATCACTGACCTTGGAATAAAACATATTTATTAAGTAATTGGCGCTTGCTATTAATTGCGAACGAATTTAGTACTCGTCTTTGTCGGCATTCAGTTTCCTCTACCTGTCACGTTAATCCATTGTTCCCTAGCGTTAGGTTCTTTAGGAAACCTAAAATTTATAATTTATTGCATAATTAAAATTCCTCAATTTAATTTTACTAAATGGTGTAAATAAAAGTTTTAAGAATATAAACGTAAATATTTAAATATAACAAAATAATACACATAATGCATAAACTTAAATAAAAAATCAGAGATTAGTCCCTTTATAACATTCGGTAGGATTCATTCAATGATTAATATAATATTTAATTTACCTACTCAAAATACGTCTAAATAAAAATATACAATCATTAATTAAATATAAAGTAAACCAAAAATTATCTTTGTCAAACGTAAATATAGTTGAGAATTCTATCGATGATTTTATTTAACCACATGGTTACCTCACTATCGATAAACATGCGCCGTGCATCACAGCCAATCAGAGCAAAGGACGAAACGTCAACGGTTGAAGTGTAGAGGACGCAATGCATGCAGTACATTGTACGCGTACTTGGTCATTGTGTTGATTGAGCGAGTACACAGCGGGCAATGTATATTTTTTGTAAATTGTTGCAATAATGTTGTTAATGTTTGGTATTTCATAATGATCAGTATATTTTTATGTTTTTGACACATAATATTGTAATTAAATGTTATTTTGGACTTACCGATGGAAAGATATACCTCCTCGCTTTATACCTGAGGTCTGACTTTTTGTCTTACATGTTATAATTGCACAACACGGCATTATTAAGCAGAGTTCTGTTCTCCGAAGTATTCCGGATTTCCGGCGCGCACTGAACGCGGTGAATGTATGAATCGGTCGAGTTATGATTGTCGAATCATAACTGTGGCGCGCTTGCCCCGCCCACATTACCATTCCAACCTTATTTATCTATTCCGTGGTTCGGGATCACCCAATTTTAAGAGAACATCAGAAAATTCTTGGGCGTGTACATTCCCGCCAAGCTGTGCTCTCATATTCATCGTTAAGCGCAACCTATGAATATGTGGCCATAAGAAAGAGCATTTCAACGAAGCATTCACCTCATCAGCCCTAGTTCCTCGCGTCACCACAGGCAGCGAATGTCGGAAATCGCCGCTTAACAGAACTGTAACGCCACCCATCATTTGCTGGTTCCTGCGGATGTCCTGCAAAGTCCTGTTTACCGCCTCTACTGCTTTTCTGTTTGCCATAGTGCATTCATCCCACACGATTAAAGAGCAATCTAGCAAATCAAGCACGCGCCCTTTGTCACTGTTGCGTGACACTCCACAAACAACAAATGTGCTTGGTAAGATATAACTTAGAACCAAAAGTTTGACTTGACTTTATGATAGTGTACCTAGCTTGTTGTACCACCAATCAATCTGTTTAGTAATATTGGTGTGAAACTCCCCATACAATTAGATAGGAGATGTAAAGTTCTCAGATTTCATAACAGTATCGTTCCTAATGCACATAAAAAATGCAAAAACTAAAAAAAAAAGAATTTTACGATTTTTTTAAACAATAATACGGGAATTGAACTCGCACCATTTAGTGCGGTAAACGGTCGCCTGACCTTACCGCTAAATTCCCTGTTGACATATTGTTGAAATAGCTGTTCCCTTGCAATTTATAATATTACTGCCCCGCTCCTTTATAAAAATAGCGTGATTGTTATGTTTCCAAGGTTCAATTTAAATCAACTAAATAAATAACATGCCATTTCGGGCATTCAATTATTTTGTGCCAATCAATTACGAACCAAAACCTTTTAAAATCAATATTGCTTACCTCCCATAACATACGGCGTGTTAATATGTAGCCTAAAGCCTTCCTTGGTTTACAAAGAACATTTTTGCTGAATTTCAATTCAATCTATCCAGTAGTTTTGGCGTGAAGCCGTACCATACACACAGCAAGGTAGAAGTTTTATTTGATACTCCATTTGATCTCACTTTCAGTATTAAGTAACTTTCAAGCACAATCATTGTTGTTATTCCATCTATCTTTATGTATAACTAAAAGAATTAATTGTGAGGTACCCCATATAAATCTGTAAAATCACAATATATATATATAATCTAACAATACACTTCTTATCTAGATACTAATCTGTACAGTTATTACACATCACTTTCATTTGAAGATAGATTCATACTTTACACAAAGTAAAATCAAACAAAACAGCCAAACATACAAACAGACAAAAATTCTAAAAAGTCACTTTTTGTCATCAGTTACGTTTTTCTAACAAAAGCCACTTATTTTTTCTCAATGTACAGTTTTTCTTTCACATAACACACACACATAATCAGCCTATAATGTTCCCACTGCTGGGACACAAGCCCAGGCCCAGGCTGGTTTTTCTTTCGTTACTGTTTTATTATAATTATAGATTAATTTTATTTATTTTAATTTTATTTTTCAATGTTTATTTTTTCTATCTATTATTCTAATTCATTGGCAAGAAATAAAAGGCTTTTTTATTTATTTATTTATTATTCTTCACTCTGCGATCGATTTCTTTTTCTGTGCACAGTTTCATTGAAATTGAATGTCCAAGGTACCTAAATTTAGTCTGCGGAATATTCTATGTACTTAGGTCAAAACCCCATATGAATCGTAAAATAAATTAGTTTTTCCCCTGTCCAGCACGAAAGGAGCGCTTTTGTTGCGTAATTCTCCTTGTCCAATTTTTAACCGTGACCTAAGTCTGTAGTTTTAGTCTTATTTATTATTATTTACTTAACTATCCTTTTGAATAATTAAAAAACTGGCCAAGTGCGTGTCCACGCACAGTGTAGGGTTCCGTAGTAGCCCGCTATCACAATGTAGTACGATTCTGTTGTTCTTTATTCTGATATAAAAAAATATTGTTTTTCAAGGCAAGTCTTTACCCGTTATAAACAAGCAACTACTTCATCTTAGTCACTTTACAGGATTAATGCTAAGGATTTTGTATTTGGTGCAAAATTATCCAACACCCAAGTTCAACGACTATTACTGCTAAACTAATAAAGTTATCTTAACCGCTATAATTTTCCTTTAAAGTTCATGAAATGCACTTTCATCGTGAATTTTTCCTGAATTTTCAAGCCCGTAGTTTAGGTTTTAGAGGGAGGGGACGACGACGACGCCCTAACTGGAACAAAAATTTGCACTTTAAACTTTAATATTTCGTAAATGGCATTAAATCGAAAAATAATTTTAGCAACCCCCAAGTCATTTTAGAAGACCTATTCAACGATACCCCACACGATGGGGTAGACGACGAAAAAAATATTCATCCCCACTGCACATGTAGGGGATAAAATTTTTTTTTTCCAAAATTTTATTTTACCACTTGGTCGGCGTAATTAATATACACACTCTTACATAATTACAGCTTTCTAGTACTAACGGTCTCTTAGCAAAACCTCCGACAGACAGACGGACGGAAGTGACGAAATTAAACTTTCTAGTACTAACGGTCTCTTAGCAAAACCTCCGACAGACAGACGGACGGAAGTGACGAAATTAAACTTTCTAGTACTAACGGTCTCTTAGCAAAACCTCCGACAGACAGACGGACGGAAGTGACGAAATTAAACTTTCTAGTACTAACGGTCTCTTAGCAAAACCTCCGACAGACAGACGGACGGAAGTGACGAAATTAAACTTTCTAGTACTAACGGTCTCTTAGCAAAACCTCCGACAGACAGACGGACGGAAGTGACGAAATTAAACTTTCTAGTACTAACGGTCTCTTAGCAAAACCTCCGACAGACAGACGGACGGAAGTGACGAAATTAAACTTTCTAGTACTAACGGTCTCTTAGCAAAACCTCCGACAGACAGACGGACGGAAGTGACGAAATTAAACTTTCTAGTACTAACGGTCTCTTAGCAAAACCTCCGACAGACAGACGGACGGAAGTGACGAAATTAAAAAAAAAAAAAACAGCTAAAAATGATAGGAGTATAAACTTGTTCTAAATATGACACTTTTGATGTCTTAGTCCTAATTAAGGATTAATAATTATTTTTAGGGTTCCGTACCCAAAGGGTAAAAACGGAACCCTATTACTAAGACTTCGCTGTCCGTCCGTCCGTCTGTCTGTCACCAGGCTGTATCTCAAGAACCGCGGTAGCTAGACAGTTGAAATTTTCACAGATGATGTATTTCTGTTGCCACTATAACAACAAATACTAAAAACAAAATAAAATAAATATTTATGGGGGGCTCCCATACAAAAGAACGTGTTTTTTTCGGCGTTTTTGCCGTCTGTCTGTCGCCAGGCTGTATCTCAAGAACCGCGGTAGCTAGACAGTTGAAATTTTCACAGATGATGTATTTCTGTTGCCGCTATAACAACAAATACTAAAAACAAAATAAAATAAATATTTAAGGGGGGCTCCCATACAACAAACGTGTTTTTTTCGGCGTTTTTGCCTTGTGGTACGGAACCCTTCGTGTGCGAGTCCGACTCGCACTTGTTTATAATTTACAATCATAACTAACGGTGTGTTTATTACTTTTTATTTCTGTTTCTGATTCATCTGTAACAAATTCTGATTCATCTGGGCACAAAATCAATATCTTGAAAACTACTATATGTATAAAAACTGGCCAAGTGCGAGTCGGACTCGCACACGAAGGGTTCCGTACCACAAGGCAAAAACGCCGAAAAAAACACGTTTGTTGTATGGGAGCCCCCCTTAAATATTTATTTTATTTTGTTTTTAGTATTTGTTGTTATAGCGGCAACAGAAATACATCACCTGTGAAAATTTCAACTGTCTAGCTAACGCGGTTCTTGAGATACAGCCTGGTGACAGACAGACGGCAAAAACGCCGAAAAAAACACGTTTGTTGTATGGGAGCCCCCCTTACATATTTATTTTGTTTTGTTTTTAGTATTTGTTGTTATAGCGCAGCGGCAACAGAAATACAGCATGTGTGAAAATTTCAACTGTCTAGCTACCGCGGTTCTTGAGATACAGCCTGGCGACAGACAGACGGCAAAAACGCCGAAAAAAACACGTTTTTTTGTATGGGAGCCCCCCTTAAATAATTATTTTATTTTGTTTTTAGTATTTGTTTTTATAGCGGCAACAGAAATACATCATCTGTGAAAATTTCAACTGTCTAGCTACCGCGGTTCTTGAGATACAGCCTGGTGACAGACAGACGGACGGACGGACGGACGGACGGACAGCGAAGTCTTAGTAATAGGGTTCCGTTTTTACCCTTTGGGTACGGAACCCTAAAAACGAGTCCTTCATTCAAATATATGTTATTTGGTATACCTATTTTCATATGAACATGTGATACAGAGCTGAAAGTGAAATTTTTTGGCCATATGCATCAGTCAAATAATCAAATTTCGAAGAACTACCCTAAATTGGGAGAAATCGTCACGTTACGAAAAAATGTTATGCCTCCATCCGACTTTTCATTTATGTAATAGGAAGACACAGAGAGAGAGAGAGATAGTTTTCATGGTTTCCGAGGATGCTGAAGCCGACAGTGAGGTCAACAAGAAAATCCAAGATGGCCAGTGTCGAATATAACCAAAGTAAATGGGTTGCTTTTCACACGGGCAACTTTATGTAGGAGCTCTTTCGAGGGGCGAGCAACCTTTCTAACATCGTTTACAGAGAAGCATTTTCTTAGTTACATAAGGTTTAATTAAGATCGTGATACTTTCAAGCTTTTAGCCGGTTTTCTCGAAATTTTTTACCGACTTCAAAAAAAAGGTTATCAATTCGACACGTATGTATGTAATATTATTGGAATTGCATTATATTCACATATGACAATCTATTAGGGCTTCCAAACAAATATACAAAATTTGAAAGACGTATGTATGTATGTATGTTTGTCCACGCATATCTCCGCAACTACTAATTGTATCATGACCATTGTTTTTTTATTGGCTTAAGTTTATTTCAACTTAGGGAACAGTGCAACTTTCATCAAAATCGATTCAGTAATTTTCAAGATATGGACTAATACGTGTGAGTGTGACGGCCTGGCTTATTGATACGAGCTACGGGTGTGTAGTGTCAAAGGGAAAACTTCTCAAAACCTTGGTCAAATTCTAGTGCAACAACAAAAAATTGCGAAATAAAAAAAAATAAAAAAAAAAATTAAACCGACTTCAAAAAGAAATTAACTCAAAATTATGAAATAATTTTAATTTCGGAAGTCGGTGGCAAAAAACTAAAACTTTAAAATACAGATCCCAAAGACACCGACTTCCGAAATTAAAATTATTTCATAATTTTGAGTTAATTTCTTTTTGAAGTCGGTTTAATTTTTTTAAATTATTAACCTTCTTTACCATGATAACGCTTCAGCACACTCTGCCAGTAGGGCAGTTGATTTATTGAGTAGGTACGGCAGGTGCACACCCAAGTACTTAGCACTGCCAATGTCATAAAAAGGTATTGTAGATTATGTCTTCGAGACAAAATAAGTAAATTCTTGGCCATTGACTTGGTTAAAACCCGACCCTCAAGATATCTTAATAAGGCTATCCACCAAGAGAGAGTTAAGCAAATGTGGGCACAGGTTTACAGAATAAGTTATGAAAGACTTCAAACTACTTCTACACTAATATTATAAAGAGGAAAGATTTGTATTATTTTTTTTTTTTTTAAAAAACGTTGCCCCACACTAGGAATTTCTCCTGTATCGTGGGTGCGTTTACAAACATTTAAACTCACATACACAAACAGCCAGACCCGGAACAACTACTTGTAGCTCATACAAATATTTGTTCCGTGCGGGAATCGAACCCGCGACACGCAGCGCAGCAGTCAATCGCTTAACCACTGCGCCAACCGTGCCGTCATTTTTACCGACTTCAAAAAAAAGGAGGTTATCAATTCGACACGTATGTATGTAATATTATTGGAATTGCATTATATTCACATATGACAATCTATTAGGGCTTCCAAACAAATATACAAAATTTTATAGACGTATGTATGTATGTATGTTTGTCCACGCGTATCTCCGTAACTATTAATTGGATCGTGATCATTCTATTTTTATTGGCTTACATTTACTTCAACTTAGGGAACAGTGCAAGTTTCATCAAAATCGATTCAGTAATTTTCAAGATATGGACTAAGACGTGAAAGTGTGACGGCCTGGCTTATTGATACGAGCTACGGGTGTAGTGTCAAAGGGAAAACATCTCAAAACCTTGGTCAAATTCTAGTGCAACAACTAAAAATTACCAAATAAAAACAAATTTAAAAAAATTAAACCGACTTCAAAAAGAAATTAACTAAAAATTATGAAATAACTTTAATTTCGGAAGTCGGTAGCAAAAAAAAAACTAAAACTAAAATACAGATCCCAAGTTATTTCATAATTTTGAGTTAATTTCTTTTTGAAGTCGGTTTAATTTTTTTAAATTACTTTTTTTTCATAATTTTGAGTTAATTTCTTTTTGAAGTCGGTTTATTTTTTTTATTAAATTACTTTTTTACAAACTCCTGGGCTGGCCAGTGTCATCGTGTGACGAGCATCGTACCACGGAGGCGCGGGGACGCGCCCCAGTCCGGTCTAGATGACCGTGAGGTGATAAGAAAACATCGATTGTAGAAGTAGGTTGTGTTGTGTAGAACCCCTTTTTTTATTTTGAGGATGGGAAATCATCGAATGACTCCTCCCGCTCCGGGTGGAGCGGAAGGGAAGTGTCAGACTCTTACTGACTAAAACCCACCCGTGTTCCTTCCTTAGCCCTTTATGTTCCGGGGCAGCGGTAACCCTTTCGGACAATCCCGCTGACCCGGCAGGCTTCAGTCCTAACGGGCCCCTTCACTGATGCTGAGTCCGTGGTGGACATCTCGTGTAGAACCCCTTTAGTTATCGATAGAATCAATAAATATAACTTCACTTTTATAAAAGTTTTATCCATTTATGTTTGTACTAGCTGCGCCCCGCGGTTTCACCCGCGTAAATGTCGGTCCCGTGTTAATATCGGGATAAAAAGTAGCCTATATGTTAATCCAGGGTGTCAGCTACCTCCGTACACAATTTTATCAGAATTGGTCCAGCCGTTTGAGCGTGAAGAAGTAACAAACATATAAACACACCCTCACATACAAACTTTCGCCTTTATAGTTTTAGTGTGATAGCTATACGAAGCCAAACATGAGATCTAATCTTGACGATAAAATACTAAGCGAACAACACGTGTGCCGCGTGGCGCCTAGCAAAGATAAAGAAACTGTTTTACTGTTCTGTATAGTGATGATCAAAAATTCAAAATTAAATACGTAAACCCTGTACAATACCGTACCCTGCAACAGCAGTCAAACTAACTGCGTTACCATGGACGTGATGGTCTGGACGATTCAGAGAGAAAGGTATGATAGAGAAGAAATAGTTTATGTTCGCAGAAATAAGAAATTTGGTAGAAAGGCGAATACCTGCTGGAGGCCAGCATAATTTATTTTGCTGGGCATTATCTTGCATTATTTTATTCACTTTCTCAATATTATGAGCTATGTAAAACAGAAGGGGTTCAGTGAGTCCTCACTCCACACTAATGCCACAGGTCAGAGCCATGCCAGTGTGCGCCTGTCTCCAGCTCTAACAACAACAACATTTAATAACATTAACGTAACATATGGTGGCCTACTTGCCATCCATCCATGAGCTGATAACAATCCACGCGTGTTTGTGTACTATCTGGTTCCTCGATAAGCATTGGTTTCGTTCTCGCGTCCGCGCCTGGCTGCGCCGCGCGTCCTGTGCACACCTTTGTCACGGTAGGTAATATACTGTGCCTTTGTCTACTCATGTGGCACACCGACGTATTTTTAACAAAGCACGGCTACTATCTGTATTTTGTGGCACGGCTATGTCCGCAGAACATTTGGTTTTTTTGTGAATGATCTCAGCTCAGCATGTTGTAGGTACCTACTTATTGCCAAAGCAGCAACTTTGCTTTAAGTAAAATAAAAAAAAATAAAAACTGGCCAAGTGCGAGTCGGACTCGCACACGAAGGGTTCCGTACCACAAGGCAAAAACGCCGAAAAAAACACGTTTTTTTGTATGGGCTAAAATAGGTGGCTCGTTCAGATGCCAATGTATACGCTTTTACAATAAACTACCAAGCCTAGTTCAAGATCTAAGCCTTAATAAATTCAAATCTTTCATTAAACGTAAGTTGTGCCAGAAAGCCTTTTATACCGTTAAGGATTATATTGAGGACAAAAAGGCTTGGGATTGAGTTGCTTCCAATTTCTGCATTTTGAATGATTTTTTTCTTTTTTATATACACATTGACATTGATGATTTTTTTTTTTAACAATGACATTTTGTTACTTTGTAAAGTATTATACTTATTATTTTTTCATTGTGAATGTGAAGACGATGTGGGTCATTTTACATACTTATATATATTTTTTTATTATTCTCTCTGTTCTGTTTTTTTTTTATTTTTTTCATGGTCTGGCAGTTTGAGTAATTTATGTGGCCTACCCAAATGTCCTTTCTTTGGTATTGTTCGTCGAATCGTTGAGCTCCTTAAGTCTTGAGTTGAGCTGCACGATTTTTGACAAATGCGTGCACTGACTGGACAGGTCCTCTCAATCTGTGTGGTTCTTTCCTCAAAAGACCACCTCAGACATCGATCTACATGGTCTTCATATAACCTGACCAAGATTATGTCTGGACTTTAAAAGAGACTGTGACCTCTGAGTTTGTTTCGGCCTTTCTTCTCAGAGTAGTCAGATAGGAAACGCCGACTTCATCTAGTTTAAAAAAAAAACATGATTTACGTGTAAAAGTGTTTGTACTGTACAAACCTACTTACAAAAATAAATCATTTCATCATTTCATTTCAAAGGGTAAAAACGGAACCCTATTACTAAGACTTCGCTGTCCGTCCGTCCGTCTGTCTGTCACCAGGCTGTATCTCAAGAACCGCGGTAGCTAGACAGTTGAAATTTTCACAGATGATGTATTTCTGTTGCCGCTATAACAACTGATACTAAAAAACAAAATAAAATAAATATTTAAGGGGGGCTCCCATACAACAAACGTGTTTTTTTCGGCGTTTTTTGCCGTCTGTCTGTCACCAGGCTGTATCTCAAGAACCGCGGTAGCTAGACAGTTGAAATTTTCACAGATTATGTATTTCTGTTGCCGCTATAACAACAAATACTAAAAACAAAATAAAATAAATATTTAAGGGGGGCTCCCATACAACAAACGTGTTTTTTTCGGCGTTTTTGCCTTGTGGTACGGAACCCTTCGTGTGCGAGTCCGACTCGCACTTGGCCAGTTTTTTTATTTTTATACTCAAATATAGTGTAGAACTCGGAGTAGTGATTAGTCTTTGTTTCATCGCAATCGCTTCAGTCTATCAAAAGATATAATCAATTTAAAGAAGCATTCTATAACAACTTTTTATTGCAATAAGTGGAAACACGTAACGAGATCTATTGGGACGATATAGTACTAAAGAAAACATATTGTGATTTTTAAAACATTATTAACTCTGATACTTATGTCTGTGTTATTAAAAAAAGTAATCCCACCAAAAACATTTTCATGTAAAATGTTGCCAAGACGACACCACATATGGCTCAAAAAGTTATCAGATCTCATGTAGAGCCAAGCTTCTAACTCTACACGCCCTAACTTCACAAACTCTACACCTTAGTCAAAATATGAGGCTTGGCCGTTTCGTTACTAGAAAAACTATTGTATAACAGAAAAGTAATGAACAGTGAATAAATTTTTCACCTTACGCCCATGTGATGGTAGCGAAACGGCCAAGCCACATATTTTGACTAAGGTGTAGAGTTTGTGAAGTTAGGGCGTGTAGAGTTAGAAGCTTGGCTCTACATGAGATCTGATAACTTTTTGAGCCATATGTGGTGTCGTCTTGGCAACATTTTACATGAAAATGTTTTTGGTGGGATTTCACATCTTTTTGAAAGTTGCTTATGAAATAATTTTTTTTTTTGGGGTTTCTTTACTAAAAATCCTGAAATATGTATTTTATTATTTATTACAAGGAGTCCCTATATCAATTTTCAGAACTCTAGCATCAAAATTTGCGGAAGTCTCTTACAAACTTCCATCCCCTAGTTTAAGGGGTTGGAGGGTAAAAGTTCCAAGTCTTAGAATTGTTTGTGTACTATTACTAGCTTACATACCAAATTACAGCTTTCTAGGACTTCAGGAAGAACCTTAGAATATTGATGCTAATGAAATAAAAAAAAAAATTGGGTGGGTTGGGGGATTATTTACTGAAAATCCTGAAATACGTATTTTATTATTTGTAACAAGGAGTCCCTGTACAAACTTCCATCCCCTAGTTTAAGGGGTTGGAGGGTAAAAGTCTTAGAATTGTTTGTGTACTATTACTAGCTTACATACCAAATTACAGCTTTCTAGGACTTCAGGAAGAACCTTAGAATATTGATGCTTATGAAATAAAAAAATATTTTTTTGGGGGGTTGGGGGGTTATTTACTGAAAATCCTGAAATACGTATTTTATTATTTATAACAAGGAGTCCCTTTATCAATTTTCAGAACTCTAGCAACAAAATTTGCGGAAGTCTCGTACAAACTTGGGATGGAAGTTTGTATTTTAAGGGGTTGGAGGGTAAAAGTTCCAAGTTTTAGAGTTTTTTTGTTGTTTTTGTACTATTACTAGCTTACATACCAAATTTCAGCTTTCTAGGACTTCAGGAAGAACCTTAGAATATTGATGCTTATGAAATAAAAATAAAAAATTTGGGTAGGTTGGGGGGTTATTTACTGAAAATCCTGAAATACGTATTTTATTATTTGTAACAAGGAGTCCCTGTACAAACTTCCATCCCCTAGTTTAAGGGGTTGGAGGGTAAAAGTTCCAAGTCTTAGAATTGTTTGTGTACTATTACTAGCTTACATACCAAATTACAGCTTTCTAGGACTTCAGGAAGAACCTTAGAATATTGATGCTTATGAAATAAAAAAATATTGTTTTGGGGGGTTGGGGGGTTATTTACTGAAAATCCTAAAATACGTATTTTATTATTTATAACAAGGAGTCCCTATATCAATTTTCAGAACTCTAGCAACAAAATTTGCGGAAGTGTCGTACAAACTTCCATCCCCTATTTTAAGGGGTTGGAGGGTAAAAGTTCCAAGTTTTAGAGTTTTTTTGTTGTTTTTGTACTATTACTAGCTTACATACCAAATTTCAGCTTTCTAGGACTTCAGGAAGAACCTTAAAATATTGATGATTATGAAATAAAAAAAAAAAATTGGGTAGGTTGGGGGGTTATTTACTGAAAATCCTGAAATACGTATTTTATTATTTGTAACAAGGAGTCCCTGTATCAATTTTCAGAACTCTAGCATCAAAATTTGCGGAAGTCTCATACAAACTCACATCCCCTAGTTTAAGGGGTTGGAGGGTAAAAGTTCCAAGTCTTAGAATTGTTTGTGTACTATTACTAGCTTACATACCAAATTTTAGCTTTCTAGGACTTCAGGAAGAACCTTAGAATATTGATGCTAATGAAATTAAAAAAAAAATTTTGGGGGGTTGGGGGGTTATTTACTGAAAATCCTGAAATACGTATTTTATTATTTATAACAAGGAGTCCCTATATCAATTTTCAGAACTCTAGCATAAAAATCTGCGGAAGTCTCGTACAAACTTCCATCCCCTATTTTAAGGGGTTGAAGGGTAAAAGTTCCAAGTTTTTGAGTTTTTTTGTTGTTTGTGTACTATTACTAGCTTACATACCAAATTTCAGCTTTCTAGGACTTCAGGAAGACCCTTAGAATATTGATGATCATCAGTCAAAATCAAAATCAAAATCAAAATATTTTATTTCACATAAGCCTACATGGGCACTTATGAAACGTCAGAAGCTAGGTGCACGGTTCCAATTGGTCGTTTCCTATGGAGAAGAACCGGCAAGAAACTCCACGGTTACTCTTTTTAAAAATAATTGGCTTTTACAATATTTTCAAATTACAGTAGGTATGGGAGGATAGCGTAGGCCTGTCAACAAGTATCAGGTACTTACTTGATAAAATAAAAAATGGTCTACAGATCTAAAGTCTACAAGGCCTACAAAGTCCTCACATTTACAAAACAAGAATCTATCAAAAGGATAAATAAAAAATAAAAACCTAATAAAACCTAGTGATATGATTACCATTACAACCACTAATAAAGAGATGGAAAAAATTTGAATTTTCTGTATATAATGTCAAGTAATAAAGAGATTATGTCAAAAAAGTAAATAAAGTAAAGTAAATAAAAAATGAACATCGTAATTTGAGAGCAGTTAATAGACATTTAAATAGTTAAGCCGTTAATGAGTAGCCAGGGAAGCCACATGTGCAGAAGGAATTATTGCCAAACTACCTTGTCTTCAACATAGTCTTTAATCTTATAATATGCTTTTTTGATAAGGACACGTTTGATGAAGGTTTTGAATTTTCCATCGCTAAGTTCTGTAACCGACTTTGGCAACTTGTTATAAAAACGGACGCCGTTTACAAGAAATGACTTGCTAGTTTTAGTTAATCTAAATTTAGGTAACACAATTTCATTTTTACTACGTGTATTTATATTGTGGAAATCGCTTCTTATTTTGAAGAGTCCTAAGTTTTTGCGAACATACAAAATACTTTCTAAAATATAAAGAGAAGGCAGAGTTAGTATATCAATTTCTTTGAATTTGTTTCTAAGAGACTCGCGAGGACCCATTTGATAGATTGCGCGGATTGCCCTCTTTTGTAAAATGAAAATTGAATCTACGTCAGCTGCCGATCCCCACAGCAGAACACCATAAGACATAATGCTGTGGAAATAAGCAAAGTATACTAACCTAGCTGTAGCTATATCTGTCAACTGCCTTATTTTTCTTACTGCATATGCAGCTGAACTTAATCTACCTGAGAGAGCTCTAATGTGTGCGCCCCATTGTAATTTTGAATCTAAAGTAATACCTAGAAATACAGTTTCCGTAACAGCGTCTAGTTTTTTGCCATCAAGTTCTAAATTCAGACCCACTTGAGGTACATTTGGTAATGAGAACTTAAGACATTTAGTTTTGTTCGCATTAAGTAAAAGATTATTAGCTGCAAACCATTTCGAAAGAACAGCCAGACTCTCGTTAACATGTAAGACATCCGTATCTTTTCTATCTATTTGAAAAATAAGGGAAGTGTCATCCGCGAATAAAATGATATCCGACAAATTAGCCATCAGGTAAGGAAGGTCATTAATATAAACTAGAAATAGGAAAGGGCCAAGAATTGAGCCTTGAGGCACGCCCATCTTAACTAAAGACCCCGATGACGTCGCCCCATTAACGTTTACTTTTTGCTGCCGCTTTGACAGATAGGAAAGAACAAGATCAGCAGCTTGTCCACGAATTCCGTAATGGTATAATTTACAGATCAGTGTATTATGGTCAACGCAGTCAAACGCTTTTGAGAGGTCACAGAAAACGCCAATTGCATCCTGGGACTTCTCCCAGGATTCCAAAATGTGACTGATGAGTTTTACTCCCGCGTCCGTCGTCGACCTACCTTTCGTGAAACCAAACTGGCGACTATGTAAAATCCCATTTGAATTAAAATGTGACAACATCTGGTCCAGCATGATTTTTTCATAGATTTTGCTCATAGCTGGTAGCACAGATATAGGTCTATAATTAGAGGGATCAGACTTACTACCCGATTTGAAAATTGGTACTACTTTACTATGTTTCATTAAGTCAGGAAACGTACCGCTGTCTAAGCATTGATTAAATATGCCTGTTAGGGCAGGGGCAATTGTGTCAATAATATCTCCAAGAACCTTAACAGAAATCCCCCATAAGTCTTCAGTGTTTTTTATGTTAAGACTTTTAAAAGCTTTTTTAATTGTGGCAACAGAAATGGGCTGGAATTCAAAGCTTGGAATATCCTTATTAAAGTTTTCTTTAAGAAGAGCTTCAGCTAATATAGGTGATGAGGGGAGAGACTTTGTAACCTCTATTGGGATGTTGGTAAAGAAATTTTCTAGTGTCTCAGCAACTTTTAACTTATCAGAAATGGTTTCATTATCAATTTTTAGGGACAACTCATTCTGATCTCGCTGTTTTGTGTTTCCAGTTTCTTTGTTAATTACCTGCCACACAGCTTTTATTTTATTATTAGTAGTGAGTCAGTGAGTCAGTGAATCAGTGAGTCAGTGACGAAATCGGGGTATTTTAGATATCAATAAAATCTAAAGTATAAGAGCTATGCAATTGAAACTTTATAGGTTTAATAAGTCAACCACTGACATCATATCCCGAAAATTTTGTTTATCTGGTATAATCCAAACCCAAGTTATGAAGGTTCAAAAATACGACGAAGTGCTTCGAGAAAAGGTAGGTAGTGCCCTTGCGCTTCGCTTGGCTCGTCTTGGCGGGGCCACTCCCGTGCCCCCAGATGTTAATTATTATAATCGATTATGTAAAAGGAAGTTACACTATTTATAACTCAAGAACTGCTAAACCGATTTGGCTGAAAATTTGTGGGGAGGTAGCTTAGAACCAGGAGACGGACATAGGATTAAATACTTTTATTTACTTATAGGAGTAGGGTAGGAGTAGTGTGGGAGTAGGGTAGGAGTTGGGTAGGAGTAGTGTAGGAGTAGGTTAGGAGTAGGGTAGGAGTAGTGTAGGAGTAGGGTAGGAGTAGGGTAGGGGTGGGGTAGGGTAAGGGGAAGGACACCACGCGAACGATAGCGCCGGGCAGCTGGAAATAATTTATATGGCAAAGGGTCTCCCTTGTTTTGCCGGAAAGATTTTGCCAAATTATCACTTCCCAAACAATTTTCCGCATAATTTCATTTGCCAAATTATTACTTAGCAAAAAATCTCTTCACAAATAATTTTAACCCAAACCTAATGTTTGGCAAGTGAACGTTTAAACAATAACTTGTTTACCAACTAGTACTTTTACCAATTTTTATTTAGTCAAATACATAGTTCAGTTGGAATAACTCATTTTACGCAAAATTACATTTGCCCAAAGACATTAAATATTATTTTACAGTCAGCGTCAGAGAAATGGAACCCCCCCAAGACTTAAAGACTATCGCCCGAGCACGCTCGGGCCCGCCGCCGTCGCTCGTCGCTCGAGCGACGCGGCGGGCGGCGGCGCGGCGGCGCTGGCGCGTCACGTGAGCCTTGAGCAGCTCCCTCCCCCGCCGCCGCACCCATCTCTGCCCGAGCGCATCCAACGGTCCGCCTCAGATATTATTTGCAAGTTTCATTCAAGTTTTTAATAATTCTTTAAGGTATTTTTTCGGCTTCCTTCTGGCCGAACCGTATACCAAGACCACAGTATAAAGATATACAGTATTTCGACTTCATACAAACGGACGAAACGCGAGCTATACCTACGCGCCTCGACCTCGGCATGCGCTTGGCATGCAGACAGTCGCGACTGTGCCGCAGTGACGAACGGACGGTGTGTTGTTTTTTTTTAACAATAACCGCGCAAAATAAATTGAAGTACATATTTAATATGACGAGTAGGATATATTGTGCTGTTTTTGGTTGCATGAATTCGTCAATAACGCATCCAGAGATAACTTTTTTTAGATTACCTGGAAACTCTGAAAAGTAAGACTATAAAATAATTTTACTTACTAGTAGGTAGGTACATAATGTGTGTCTTTTTAATGGATAAGTATTTCCTTTTATCTCCCGAAAAAAAAGATGTCTGGATTAATAAATAAAGTGAATAGAGTAAAGGAAAGTGATAGACACGAGTGAAATAGGTAGTTATAGGCGGTTCATGAATCATTATACGGTAGGTACACTTGTGTTAAAACCTCGGGGCATGTGTGTTTTGTTTTGTTAGTTTGTAAAATTCAAAGTAAAGACGTGGTTTTTATTATTAATATTTATGTACACACAGTAAAATACAATAACAAAACTAAATGGAAACACAAAGTAGGCAAATGTAATTAAAATGCTGGAGGCGGGCAGCCCTATCGCATGTTTACGTACCGCGCGGCTGTAGGCATTTATTTCAAGGTTACGGCCGAGTTACAATACTGTATGATCTTTATACTGTGCCAAGACTAACTTACAAAAAGACACTTTGCGTGCGATTAAGATACGAACCCGCATCACCAGGCGCCAGCCGATCATCGAGACCGTGTCTTATACTACTAGGCTATTGGCTCAGTTGTCAACCTCAACGAAAATTGGAATAGTATTACTCCATAAAACGAACAAGGTTATTAACGGTCTAATCTTCTAGATAATAAGGTTTAAATTTCAACTTTCGTTTTATATTTAATACCTTAGTTTTACAAAATGCAATACGCATTAACTCCTCAATTAACTAAAAGATAAGGTTGAAATTAGCTTGTTTGGTTGAATATAATGTGTTGATTCCGATTGTTGCACTACCGTCATTTTACTTCAGAAACTTAACTGCTGTATGAACTGCGAGTTAAGGTTGAATTTAGAATACTTCTTCGCTTTATTTAGTAAACTGTGATTGAGGGTATAATTATTTTTTAAATGGTTTCGTTTTCGTGCCGATTCGCTTGTGTGTAATTATCTTCGTCGTAATATTATCAAATTTATTAAGTTTTTGACCAGTTGATTCTATTAACCGATGGTATGGTTTGATTAACAACTTTTTTGAAGGCTAAAATTGTTGTTATCTGGGAACAGGAACAAAGCATAAAGAAAATAGCACGAGTTATGGGCATAACGGTAAGATTTATGTTATACTTCCACATATTACCTATTTATTGTTGCAATAATGTTGCATTATTACTTACTAGTTGGATGTTTTTATGTATTTCTAATATTATTATTTTCATTACAGAGAAAAACAGTTCGTAGATGGATACAAAGGTATCAAGCGACGGGTAATTTGAAATGTGATCACCAAGGCCAGAGAAAATACAAATGGAGCGACAACGTAATATTGTGAAAGTTCATTTAGTGGCACCCTTCAAAACTTCAAGAAGTGATAGACTGTGATATCCTCTCCGTTATTATAAGGCAATTTACTCGGCAGATTGATTGTGTAACGTATCTGATAAAATTGCGTTGGAACATATATGAGCAAGTGTTATTAATTCCCAATATTTGTGGGATCCATAACTCGTAGTTAATCAAAAACAAACAACTTTTATAATTATTATCAATCCAGATAATCTGGTTTACAAGTAGTCTTGTAATGTATTAACGATGCACCATCTGACCTCACATATTTTTCTAATGTTGTGTTAAATAAGGGTTATTAGAAAATGTGATAAAAGAGAAAGATGTATATTGCTATACTATTATAGTTTAGCATGTTGATTCTTCCTCTGTAATTCACAGACACAAAAGACAAAATTTTTTTTTTTTTTTAAAGGTTTTTTTCCGATAAGTAAGTATAAAAAAAAATCTGTTTTCACAACTTTAAATAAATAAATATTATTGTAGTTATGTTTCTATAAATATATATATAAACGTCCTTTCCAAACTATTATGTTTTTGTTATGTGCTGTATGCATGTCATTATTCATGTGTCATTCTTACGACAACTATTAAAAAACTCATACACGTTACATGTTCCTGCTGTCTTTTTTTATTTTAATCACGCTAATTTCCGCACATATTGGTCCTTCGAGCCGGATTGATTAAATAGCAAGGATCTGCTATTATTATAAGAAGATCAAGAAGTTAATGGTGAAATTAGCGAATATTAATATAATATTTCAACGACGTTACTGACCGGCAGTGTGGTATGTGAATCAAGTACATAAAATAAAGCGGTGTTAAGTGTAATGTATTGATAATATCGTCACCCAACACTCAATCAGGTAGTATATTACGCCAATTAAGGATGTAAAAGGTTAGTCTTAATAATTAGATACCATTGTGTTGTACGTAATTACTTTGTTCCGATAATTACCCTACCATTTGCATTGTGATAGTTTTATTGTCAGTATTGTGTATTCGCAGCAATTAAATTAGACATCATTCTTATATAAGTGGAGTAATATTGATTTATTAATTATCTACATTATATTGTTTTAATTTATTTGTTTTTGCCAAAGTAAGCACTAATCACGTTAAGTATTTTTGCATAGGTAGTAGGTACTTAGGAGTAATATAATTTAAGAGTGTTAGATGTTGTTATTTAATGTTTACTGTTAATGTAATTACCGTATTATTTTAGTTATTGTGCTGTTGTACTTTAAACAAGTCATTGTTAGTTTATTGAGTTTTGTTTATGAATAGAAACGAGTTGCATTATTCAGGTATTTAGGTAGGTATCACCTGTAGGTTGAATCATAAGACATACGTACTTATAATATTGTTTAAACTTTATATTGTATAAATTCCAGATTTACGCTCGAATCCCAGAATGACCGAGGAAAGGGAGTTAATAAAGAAGCGAGGTAGCTTCAAAGGCCGATTAACAGCTTTTGTCAATTATCTGGACGGGCTGGATGATAAAACGTTATCTAGTTCCAATATAACGGAACTACAGTTGCGTATAGGCAAGATGGAGTTGTTATACCAACAATATGATGAGGTACAGTTACGTATGGAGTGTATTGCTGATGATGTCAAGGCACAGTTTTCTGAGCGTTCCGATTTTGAATCCCTGTATTTTAAATCACTGTCTAGGGCTCAGGAATTTGGAAATAACTATAATAAAGATAATGAATCTGTCTCTAGAAATAAAAGTGATTTTGGTAGTAGTTATAAGCCAGTTAAGTTACCCACAATCCAATTGCCAAAGTTTAGTGGATCTTACAATAACTGGTTGGAGTTTCATGACACATTTACGAGTCTCATTCATTCCAATGATGCTATAGACGAAATCAACAAATTCCACTACCTTCGAACGTCTCTGGAAGGATCCGCTGCCGTAGTGATCCAGTCGATCGAGTTTTCAGCTACTAATTACTCTGTGGCATGGAAAGTATTATGCGAGCGGTATGATAATAAGAGATTATTAATTCACAATCATGTTTCGGCTATTTTTAACATAGAAACAATTACAAAAGAATCCTCTGTTACTTTAAAGAATTTAATTGACCAAATAAATAAACACTTACGAGCATTAGACACCTTAGGTGAGCCCGTTAAGTATTGGGATACCCTGTTAATTTACATTGTCACTCGCAAGTTGGATGGCAGAACGTTCCGTGAGTGGGAGGAGTACAAAGGCCGTATTGACAAAGATAGCAAGATAACCTTCGATGCATTCCTTAAATTCATACGTGAACGCGCTGAGTTAATTGAAACTTTGGAACTGTCGCGTAATAACCAGCCTCAATCTGTTAATAAATCAGGGGCTAAGCTGAAGTCTATGGTTACCGTCCAAAGTGGTGGTAATTCTAGTTCAGAGTCAGGTACAAAGGTCTGTCCCAAATGCAAAGGTGACCATAACTTGAGTGAGTGTGCACAGTTTCTCGCACTAAGTAACGAAGCACGTATTAAATTGATGCCGAATTTTAAAGTGTGTTATAACTGCTTTCGTTCGGGTCATTTCGCGAACCATTGTAAAAGACCAGGCTGCAAGCTGTGTAAGCGCAGACATAATACTCTTATCCATGTCGCTGATTTTAAACCTACTGTAAATAGTAATAATAATACCAATAACTCGTCTGATAACTTGTCGCCGCAATCGTCTTCGACGTCTTCTGTGACTGAGACGAATAATGTCGCGTTGTCGGCCAACGTCACATCTTCGCACAGCAGTATGAGTCATGATGTGTTATTGTCAACCGCATTAATTAAATTACATGATCGTAATGGTCGAGAACATGTCGTTCGTGCAGTTCTTGACAGCGGAAGTACATCATGCTTTGTGACGGAAAGATTATGTCGACAGTTAAATTTAGAGACTAGGCAGATAGACAGATCGATATTCGGCATTAATAACGTGACTTCTCACGTAGGTAAAACGTGTCGCATTAACCCTTAAATTGTCACCCCTAGATTCCTTGTATGTATTATGTTCAAATTTCGTATATGGATTGGAATTATGATAGAAAAGAGGATAAAGAAAAAAAAACTAAAATTTTGTATTTTTTTTATTTTTTTTCAAATGTCACATAAAACGGACATTGCCCATTATATGTGCACTTATGGTAGATGAAACTGCGTCACATAAAACTGACATTGCCTATTATGTGTGCAGTTATGGTACATGAATACAATGAACATTGCCAACTGAATAATTAAAAAATAATCTCAAATTATAAATAGGAACATTCTAGAATCGGCCTTTTAAACATCAGTCTCAAGAGATTAGTTAAAACTTTAAAGAAATTAAAAAAAAAATGTTGGCTTACGAAAACTTTTAGCTTACAACAACATACTTAGTTCTCAAAATTGAAGTAAAATTTAAAAAATAAAACGAAACAATCAACTTCTCGAAAAATATAACAAAATCTAAAATTGTAACGAAAAACATAATAATAGTTAATTACTTTTCCTTGTGGAATGTTAGGTAACAAGATTTTTTGGCGGTTAGACAAAGTCTTTGTTGACATTTTGTACACATAATCATGGTTTTACCATTTTTGCAAAGACGACACCGGCCTTGCGACGTAAATATTGGAAAATGATCGTAACAGTCTAGCCGTGCATCATCTACAGGTCTCGGCTGGACCGGTTTGGTAATTGTGGCCGGTTTAGGTGAATTAGTCATTACGTTGAATCTAGATTTTGTACAGGTATTCATAAGCGCAAGAGCACACTGCACACGAAATTTTTTTAGGCTTAATTTATTTTCACCTAGTTGAACACAGTCTCTACGATGTAGTAGCCAGCTGTTATTAAGTGCGATGTCTAATAGTTGGGCAAATATTGACATGTACCAACGTCTTGTTTTCATGCGAATTCTGTACAAAGCAGTCAACATGTCAGCGATGTCGACGCCGCCCATATGTGTGTTGTACACTTTTATTACATTGGGACATGGTACAAGCACTCTCTTTTTTTGCTTCTTATCATATCTTTCTATAGTAGTCACTGGGTCTTGGGCACAAAACGAACTTGCTATATGAATACATTTATTGTCCACCCACTTCGTCACGGCTATTCTCTTAGAATTGTCACATGCTACCTCAAATGTTCCTCGTCCCTTTTTCATCATAGCTTTGTCAGTCATCAGCTTACAATTTCGCAAGCTATCTTTTCGTAAAGTCCCTAAAGACAAAATGCCCATTTCATTACGTAGATAATAAATAAGTTCAAGTGATGTAAACCAGTTATCAAAGTATACCGTGCTTAAAATTGGATTAGAAATGGTTCTGCATAGCCGGATAACTGTTTTACCTCCAACCCCAAGATAGTCTTCTTCCCATTCACTAAATTGGACACCTCGAAATGTGTTTGCGCCATCGTAAGCAAAGAAATCATACACCATGCCTGAAGTACCAGCACGAACCAGAAATTTAAATCCCCATTTGTTGGGTTTCTTTGGCATGTATTGCCTTCTGCTGCCAGCTTTTTTACCTTTGTAAGGTATTATCATTTCATCGATGGCGAATGACCGTTCTTCTTCCATCTTCAAGCACTGCATACGAACATATTCCATGACAGGGCTAATTTTATTATAGCGATCGTTTTTGTCGACATTTGTATTATCACAAAAGTGCAAGTATCGTTTTATCGATCTATATCGTTTAAGAGACATGGCGGATGAAATCTGTTCATACTTCAGATCAGCACTCCAGTAATCTTCAACTGCCGGTAAGTCTACAATACCCATAAGTATTTCTATGCCTAATAATATTTCTATATCTTTTCGGGTCACACATATTGATTTCCCGGTAGTTTGTACCGAATATAAATTTGTCATTTCAACTATGATATCGAGTAACTCATTGGTGAAGAATTTTTGGAAATATTGCTTAGGGCTAAGGATGTCATGACGTTCCTTGAAGTTGGGGGAGTCTAATGTGTGTACGGATCCGGTATATAATCTTTTTTTAAAAACAAAATCTAACCGCTTCATTTTACGCTTTTTATTAGCCAGAGGTGTCGTTGTCGCTGGTGGAGGCATAGGTGACGAGTCTAAGGTTGCAGTTTGTCTGGTACGACGTGTTGCCATGTTTGACAGTACTGTAGATCTAGAAGTACTGGAAGATGGCGATGCAGCAACTATTGGTGAAGGTGTTTCTGGTATGTAACAGGATCCTGAAGCTGAAGACCTACCAGTGAGTGGACAGGATTCATTTCGCGCCGTCTGTAATAGCTGTTCTGCAGCAATAATATGTTCGTGATCGATATAATTCTGACCATTTGTGTCTTCACTGTCACTGAGATCAGCCAATAAGTCGTATAATACCGGAGATATGGTACGGGGCGAAGATGAATCACTGTCATCATTGTGAAAATACTCACGTCGCTCAAGGTTACCTTCTAAATCGACATCAGACTCAATGTCTGACTCTTCAGATTCCACCGGAGGTAGCAGTAAGAAGATTTTCTTAGACCGCCAAGCCATGTTTCTGTAAAATAAAATAAAAATGTAAAAAATATTATATTATATCGACGACGTTGCAAGTAGCAACCAATTGGCGACGTCCGTTTTATAGGACAATCAAAAGAAACACTTACCAATAGGCTTAAATGGCAAAGTCCGTTACATGGGACAGTCAAAAAATACCCTAGATTATACTTCAAGTTGGCAAGGTCCGTTTTATGGGACACTATAAATAAACCAAGTTTTTTACTCTAAATACACTAATATTTATGTAAAATATATCAAAATACCAAACCTATAATCATATTCTAACTAATAATATAACATTATAAACAAAACAACCCAAATACTTACAGTTATTATCAAATTTATCAGGAGCGTGAACAAATCTGACCGTTGCACTTTTTCAAATGACCACAACTCGCGACCGCTCATCGCTTCGTGAATGAAACATTCACGCGCGCGACGGAGATAGATAGTTCCCTGCCGCTCCACCCGCTCGCAGCGTTTAGGAGTGGTAAAACAGTATCAGTGTGCGTGTATGTACTGTGTCCTTTAAAACGGACAAAATCAATTTAAGGGTTAACATGACGTCATTACACAATAATTTCAGTACTGAACTTTATTGTTTCGTTTTACCATCAATAACTAGTGATGTGCCATGTCGTGAAGTAAATCTATCTATTCTGAACATTCCGTCTCATATCTGTTTAGCAGACCCTACTTTTAGTAAGCCCGCTCATGTAGATATCCTGATTGGTGCTGATATCTTCTGGGACTTGCTAGGATCAGAAAGGATCAAGTTATGTACTGGTAAGCCAATTTTATGTGAAACTAGATTAGGCTGGATTGTGTCCGGTCCTATTAGTCGTAATTACGTTGCATTGCTTTCTAGTAACATTAGGTGCAACTTTGCTAAAATCAGTTCTTCATCTGACGACGATTTCGATAAAATTCGAAGTGATTTAACTCGCTTCTGGCAGTTAGAAGAAGTAAATAACAAGTCTTCTCATTATTCGCCAGAAGAGAAGTTATGTGAAAGGCATTTTCTCAAGAATACGAGCAGATTACCTGACGGTCGTTTTTGTGTTCGTATTCCTCTCAAACAAGATCCTTCTATTTTGGGAGATTCAGTTAATAAAGCTACTCATTGCTTACAGTCGTTAGAACGTAGGTTAAAAACGAAATCTGATTTTAGTAAAATATACCACGAATTCATGTCTGAGTATGAGTTACTAGGTCATATGACTGAATGCAAACAATCCGATTTAAGCCCTTCTGGCTATTTTATTCCGCATCACGGCGTATTACGTGAAAGTAGTACCACTACGAAACTTCGAGTGGTATTCAACGCAAGTTGTCCTTCTTCAACTGGCGTTTCATTTAACGATTTACAGATGGTTGGCCCTACCATTCAGGACGATCTGTTGTCGATTCTTCTCCGTTTCAGACAGCATAAGTATGTCTTGTCAGCAGACGTCGAGAAGATGTAGGTACAGACAAATAGTCGTCCATCCGTCTGACAGATATCTGCAACAGATATTATGGCGAGGTAAGGCCACTGACCCCGTTAAAATTTATAAATTAAACACCGTCACCTATGGTACGGCTAGTGCGCCATTTTTAGCTTTTCGATGCCTTCATCAATTAGGGCTCGATTGTAAGAATCAGAAGGTTGCTGAGGTCATAAAGCACGATTTCTATGCTGATGACCTCCTATCTGGCGGTGATGATTTAAATGAGGTTAGATTTATTCGTCAGGAAGTCACAAATATACTTTCATCGGCTGGCATGCCATTGCGTAAGTGGAAATCAAACGAACCTCAATTATTGTCTGAAGTTGCTCAATCTTCGCTTGACTTAAATATAGGTTCCAGTGAGCCTGACAAGTTGCTCGGACTAGGTTGGTATGCAAGTTCAGATGAACTAGTATTTTCCATAGGCTCAACTATATCCTGCAATAGTAACACTAAACGTGATTTACTTTCTGCGATTGCAAAGATCTTCGATCCTTTGGGGCTGTTGTCACCATTTGTAATCACATTGAAAATGTTACTACAGAGAATGTGGTTGGATAAATTATCATGGGATGATCCATTGACCCCTGAAATTAAGTTGCAATGGCAGACCATTATTAAAACTCTGCCTCTTTTAAATGAAGTTCGTATTCCTCGAATTGTTGTGTGTCATTCATACCAGGAGTTGGAACTACATATATTTACTGATGCGTCTGAGCGCGCATATGGTGCGTGCGTTTATGTTCGCAGTATTAATGATGCAGGTGAGTGCATCGTTCGGTTACTTATGGCCAAAAGTCGAGTGGCGCCAATCAAACCCACTACAATTCCAAGGTTGGAGTTGTGTGGCGCCGTAGTGGGAGCTCGTCTGTATGAGAAGGTTTTAAACTCACTTCGTCTTAAGTTCTCGCGCGTCTTTTGTTGGACTGACTCGACCATCGTATTGGGATGGCTACAGATCTTGCCTTCGAAACTTCAGCCATTTGTACGCAATCGCGTCGCTGAAATTTTAGATCAGGCGGGTCACTGCACCTGGCGGCACGTCCCAACCAATGAAAACCCAGCAGACCTACTATCTCGTGGTGTGGATAGTAGTCATCTGCAGGGTTTAGATAAGTGGTGGTCTGGTCCTGACTTTCTCCAACAAGACTCAAGTTGTTGGCCTTCGCAATTTAAATGTTTAGAATTAGGCTTACTCCCCGAAACTCGAACTGATGTCACTTTAAATGTCGTCCTTGACACCAACGATAAGGCTTCTATTATAGATTTTAATCGTTATTCCAATTATTTAAGACTTTTACGTTCCATGGCATACGTGTTGCGATTCATTAAGGTGTGTAAACACCAATCGCCACACAGTAAATTTTTAGCTGATGACGAATTAAAGAAAGCCTTAAATATTTTAATCTATCAGAGTCAACAGGAATCATTTCCCGAACATAAATTACTTTTAAATAAACACAGTTTGCCAAAAAAGAGCGTCCTATTAAAATTTAATGTGTATTTAGATGATAACAATCTAATGCGTGTCGGAGGACGTCTCGATAATTCAGATTTTACACATAATAAACGGCACCCTATAATTTTACAGTCCACTCATACTTTCACTAAATTATTATTTGATTTTGAGCACAAAAGGTTAATGCACGCAGGCCCACAACTATTATTAGCCTCGATTAGAGAATCCTATTGGCCTATAGGAGGACGAAATTTGGCCAAAGCCTGTTATCATAGATGCGTTCTGTGCCAACGTATGCAGGGTAAGGTTGTTACTCCATTGATGGGTAACCTACCGCGGCAACGCCTTCTTCCAGGTGGGTATCCGTTTGAAAGTACCGGTGTTGATTATGCAGGCCCTATCATGAGCGCTAGTCGTCAAGGTCGTGGATGTAGACTCGTCAAGGTGTACATTGCAATTTTTATCTGTTTTACCACGAAGGCTGTGCATTTGGAGCTTGTGAGTGACTTGACGAGCCATAATTATTTATTAGCTTTGTATCGGTTCATCTCACGCAGGGGTAAGCCAGTTCACATATACTCCGACAACGGTACCTCATTTGTTGGTGCGTATAACGAGCTATCTAAATTTTTGAAAATGAATTCTGATGCTTTGAGTGAAAGCATAGCTAATGATGGAATCAAATTCCATTTCATTCCCGCGTATACTCCACATTTCGGCGGTCTCTGGGAGGCGGGTGTCAAATCGGTAAAATATCACTTAAAGCGAGTGTTGGGATAATGTAATTTAACTTTTGAGGAACTTAACACCACATTAGCCCAAATAGAAGCAATATTAAATTCACGCCCACTAACGCCGCTGTCTTCCGACCCTGCCGATTGCACTCCATTGACACCAGGACATTTTCTCGTCGGCCGGCCACTCACTTCATTACCACAGAAGAATTGTGAAGACCAAACTGCAACCCATCTTAGTCGTTACCAACGTATTGAGCAACTCCGCCAACACTTTTGGACTAGATGGACTAAGGAGTATGTTGCAGAGTTGCAGCAACGGACAAAGTGGCGTTCTTGCAAGAATGGCTTAAAGTTGGATGCCTTGGTAGTCATCAAAGAGGAGAATCTTCCACCTCTGAAGTGGAGACTAGGAAGAGTCATCGCCGTACATCCAGGTACTGATGGAATTGCCCGTGTAGCAGATATCAAGACCTCTACGGGAGTCATCCGGAGGGCCTTCAACAGGATATGCCCATTACCTGTGTCTTCAGAATCGAAGTCTGGTTGAAAGCACGTCTTTCAACGCCCGGGGGCATGTTGGAGCGCCTGCGCAATTGGTCTTAGCTCCTAGTCCTTTCCAAACTATTATGTTTTTGTTATGTGCTGTATGCATGTCATTATTCATGTGTCATTCTTACGACAACTATTAAAAAACTCATACACGTTACATGTTCCTGCTGTCTTTTTTTATTTTAATCACGCTAATTTCCGCACAGAACCTTTATCTAATGTTAAACGTTCTAAACCTCATCCAGGGTATCTCTTTTGTGTTTAGTTAATATTCTAAGTAAATAACCCCAATTTAACACAGATAGAAAACTGTATACTCAACCTGGAAGTGGATTCCATGAAGTCCTAGAAATGTAATTAGAAAAATAAATGAATATTGTTTATCAAAATGCCTAGCTTTTATTACAAACCTCCATTTGATTTCTTAAATAATAATTAACGAAAATCACCTAATAAAGAAACTAAAAAAAAGGGTAAATAAATAAATAAATAAAATAAAGGAAAAAGAAATATTCTCATCCGCGTATTTGAACTCGTGACCACCGCATCGCCAAGCCGCAGTGTTAACCATTAGACCAACACGCCACTTACGTTACATTACGAAAAACTTAAATAGGTTTGATGTCAATACCAAGGGGGGTACCTTATTTGTGAAGCGAACTGACTTTGCATTTGCCCAAAGACATTAAGTACCTATCTTAAATCTCTTTGGCGCGCAGTAAGTCAGTAGTGGATGGTGATTGTGTGCAAGTGGGGCGTCACGGTCGGGCGGTGATGTATCGTGACGTCATCGGTGAGTCACGCGTCGACGCGTCGTGTGCGCTTTGGGCCGGGCGCGCGGCGCCCGCGATCGGTAATAAGCCTCGTCGTGAGCGGAGCTGTCGATGGAGACGCGCCGCTCGACTCATACACAGGTAGCGCCGCGCGCTGACCAGATACTCGGCTTCCTTTGTTTACAATATAATGATGCCAGTTTAGAAAACTCACTCAGGTACCTAACATGCACTAATAAGTTGTAGGTAAGTACCTAGGTACTATATGATTCACTTTGCTGCTGTTTTGTCGTATTATTTAATTTAGGTATTATTAACTCAAGTTCGAGTCTTGCAGGAGAAGCTGAGATGATGTCAGCGCGGCTCGCGCGGGTCATCGGCCTCGCCTCGATCGTCGTCGTCTGCCGTAAATGCCAATAAAGTCTGTTCTGTTTGTAAAGAGTAACAGGTCTAAGTATTGTTGGTTACGCTTACGATGAATCCTTAGGAGGTCATCTCATTACACCGCGGTCATAGGTATATTTGTAATAATTTAAGAAAGCAAAATTGTGAAATCGTTGCAGAAGTAGGTACCTACATCAAGTCAAAATTCAGGTCAGATAAACGCGTCTGACCGTAGGTACCTACCTATAAGCTGTAAGTTGTGCTGTAAGAGTGTAAGCTGTATAGTGTATGGTTACCTGTAATTGAGTGTGCATTATTAATATAACAGGATAATGTAGTTAAGTAATGGGTAAGTACCTGTATGATCTCTTGTTAGACCATATATTATCCAAGATCTACAATGGTAAAAGTTAATTGTATTATAATGTATCTAGTTGGTAGGTACCTAATCTTTAAATAGGTAAATAAATACCTAAATAATAATAATTATAGTGACCTTCGACACTTTCAAGTATGCGGTCCTATCATAATATCCGTGGGTCCTATCAAATTATGGGTCCTGTACTTACTGTTCTTTTATATACCTCACGCACGACCTTGTAGGCGTATGCTAATGACGAACATCTTTACATTTTTTATTTGACTTACTGCACAATACATACATCATCCAGCAGCACCTATAATCTACACAAAAGGTTGCCGAGTTGTGCGAGAAAAGGAATTTGGTTTGAAGTTAGCTCAGGTATGCGCGATAACATCCCGTACGTAGGCCGACGACGGCTTCGGCACAAAACAGGCTTCGGTGAATAAATACGACTAATACGAGCGGTGTTTGGCGGGGCGGAGGGGCAGCGGGCGCCGCGCGGGCCATGGCGGCAGCTGCGCTCGCGCACATCGGCACAGCGTGTTTACAAACAGGCGCCGCTCTCGTGTGTGCGTCGTGTTCGCGTCGCGTCGCGCGTCGCCGCGTCGTCGCTCAGCGCTTACGTTCTCTGGGTTCTCTTAAAAACCTTCAGTTTTTATTTTTACCCAACTGCGCCAGAAGGAGGGTTTTGTTTTTCGACTGTAGGTGTATGTATGTATATTTCTTTGGCACGCTCTGTAGCCTAAACGGCTTGATCGATTTCAGCTTGAGAGGTGCCCTTAGATTCGTCTTAATTGTGAGAGTGACACTGAGTATATCAAAATTGAAAAAATAATTAAAATGGCCGATTTTTGGCGCCATATTGTCTTCAAAAAAACTTTTTTTTCTCAAAACCTATCGAGTGGAGTATCAAAATAAAGGGTTTTAAAAGGTGATATACAACTTATATGGTTAAAAGTAATTCGAAGTGACAAATCGTAAAAACCACGTACGAAGAACTAAATCGTCTGCGAAATCTTTCACATTTGTAAACTAAAAAGCTAGAAAAAAAAAATCCTATACTGCGGTAAAAACTCAAGTTGAAAAAACTGAAAAGCTAAAAACAAGCCTTTTAAATTAAATAAAAGTTGGGCAGCCCAGCCGGGACCCATACCATTTTTAATTTTCAAATTCAAATGGGTTCCGCCTGCTTCCAACTTTTATTTAATTTAAAAGGTTTGTTTTTAGCTTTTCAGTTTTTTTAACGTAAGTTTTTACCGCAGTCGGGTTTTTAATTTTTTTAAATTACATTTTTTTTTTTAAATATGGTACCAGTGCTTATGGTTTAGTTTGAAATTGAGTTTATGGTTTTAAAAAATTAGGATGTCGCCCGAAAAAGAGAACGCAGTTTCACAAGCTTTGCACTTCTCGGTTTGCAAACAGCCTGTCCAGCTCCAGCTAGATCACGGTTCACGGGCGCCAACACGGGCGCCCACTCGCCCAGCGTCCGTCGCCGCTCTGGATGCTTTTGTGTATATTTCAGATTCGCATTGGTGGATTCAATGATATTCAGGAATCATGGTTAATAAAAGATGTCCATTTTAACCGACGAAAAAACGGAGGAGGTTCTCAAGTCGACGCGTAGGTACATATTTTTTTTCTTATTAACCGACGAAAAATGGCGTAGGTATTTTTTTATGTATGACCATGCATCTCTTTTTACAGAGTACCTAGTCCGATTTTGATAATTCTTTTTTATTGGAAAGGGTATATGTACGGACGCCAGCAGGTCAACCTACCCGAAACTGTCAGATTTTCCCAATCAACCTTGAACCTTATGTTTTAGCAATAAAGTCGAAAATCTATTAAAGAAATCTGACAGATTGTAGTAACTTGATGTGCTGGCGTCTGTACTTACCCCGAAGTTGGTCCCATATAAATTGCTGTTTAGCTCTTTGCGCCGACTCAAAATTACTTTACATTAAGAACTTAGTCATTAAGGTTAAAAAAAAAACAGGCCAAGTGCGAGTCTGACTCGCACACGAAGGGTTCCGTACCACAAGGCAAAAACGCCGAAAAAAAACACGTTTGTTGTATGGGAGCCCCCCTTAAATATTTATTTTATTTTTAGTATTTGTTGTTATAGCGGCAACAGAAATACATCACCTGTGAAAATTTCAACTGTCTAGCTACCGCGGTTCATGAGATACAGCCTGGTGACAGACAGACGGACGGACGGACAGCGAAGTCTTAGTAATAGGGTTCCGTTTTTACCCTTTGGGTACGGAATCCTAAAAACAGGATTATTTTGTTATTTTTACCTGTCTCGACATCTACATCTACACTATCTACACTAATATTATAAAGAGGAAAGATTTGTATTTTTGTGTGTATGTTTGTAATGAATAAACTCAAAAACTACTGTGCCAATTTAAAAAATTCTTTCACCATTAGAAAGCTACATTCACCCTGAGTAACATAGGCTATATTTATTGCTAGAAAAGATTAGGGATCCTTACTAAAACTTTAGTAACGTAACCCAAGGTGTAAAAAAAATGCCATAAAACATCTTTCGTCGCATGCGCTGCGGAAACTATTGATGATAGAACAAAAATATGTTCTACAATATTAAAGAACATATCAATAACTACAAAAACCTTCGCGATACTATATGTCCAACTATTATCTTTATGTAACAATAACCACTTTTTACATTGTAAAAGTTGATAGAAATACCGACCAAAATTAGATTATGTTAGTCATACTTCTGTTTAAATCCTTATCCAAATAAATCATATTGTTTTCAAGACTGTCTCAATTCATGTATGTAATTTTTGAATTGTTCAAATTGGCTATTCCATTCAATAGATAATACGAATTTAATAAGTCATAGAAATAGAAAAAATAAACACATCTATGAAATAGGTCCCGCAGCGGACGTAACCGACATTGAACATTTTTTTGACTATTTTATTTGCAATTTTTTTTTCCAGGTTAAAAAGTTCTTCTCAGAACTAATTAAAAATTGTTTATGCACGCTTTACTGTTTATTCTTTAAAGTATTTTCTCACTTTTTCAATAGTAGGTAAGTATTTATCAAAAGTTCTAAGTAGGTATTCTTATTTTATCTGATTAAAAAAAAAGTCAACAATATGTAATCCGGTTAAATTTTATATGGGTGTATATCTGAAATAGAATGATTTGATTTGATATGCCTAGGAAAAAAGGTCTCAACTATCTAAAAGTTGCTCCCAAGCGAGATTAGCAAAAATACGACGTATTGGAGAATCATCTTCTGAAAATTCAGATCGTCTCGCAAATGAGAGAGCGTATGCGTCGTAATCGCGGGCCACAGAATCTAGCGCCGACCGTTCACAACGCCTTGCTGAAAATAGTGAACGAATCTCACGAACACGTACAAGGGAATCTAGCGCCGAACGTTCGCAACGATTGTTCAAAATAGTGACAGAATGTCACGAGCACGTACAAGGGAATCTAGCACCGAACGTTCGCAACGCCTTGCTCAAAATAGTGACAGAATGTCACAAGCACGCGGGAGGGAATTTAGCACCGAACGTTCGCTTCATCTTTCAGCACAAAATGCCCGATCATCACAACTACTTACACGAACGACAATCGAGTGCTGAACGCTCGCAGCGACTTGCAGAAAATAGAGCTAGAAACTCGCAAGCACGGACAAACGAATCTAGCGCAGAATGTTCGCTTTGCCTTGCAGAACAAAATGCCAGATCATTCCAACTATACGAACGAAAATCGAGTGCCGAACGCTCGCAGCGCCTCGCTGATAATAGAGCGTAGACAGAGTAAACTATAGACTGCTGCATATCTTCTTTTTCATTCGCACAAGAAAAAGAGAAATATATTAACGTCACTAGCAAAGAAAAGAGACAGAGTAAGAATATTTCTGTCCCTTACTGCGTGTCGGCTAAGCACATCAATGTGCACAACAAGTTTGACGTTTATGAATGAAATAATAAAAACTAAACCGCGATTAAACGGAAAATAAGATCTTTTTCGTGCATAATTCAATAATAATACATTTGCGCAACTGTGAAAATGGTAAGGTGCAGTGTAATAAGCTGTAAAAATGATAGTATGATGAAGATTGTCCGAGTTTTTTGTCCCTTTCGGTGACACGGATACCATGAGTCTATAGATTACTCTGTCTACGTAATAGAGTTAGGAACTCGCGAACGCGTGCGCGGGAAACCTAGCGCCGAACGCTCGCAGCGACTTATTCCACAGAGAGAAAGACAACAGTCGTTAACAACTAGGACGCGTAATAGAATTTTAGCTCATAGTAAATAGATCGGCATTCAGTTACGATCCACATATTGATTATGCTCATCAGAACAGCATCAAAAAATATAAATAAAATGTAAAAATATTAAAATAGTAGATTGTTATATAAGGGTGGAAAGGAATCAATTCCTATACGAGGCATTTAGACGCCCGAGCGCAGCGAGGGCGGATAGTCCGAGTGGGAATTGATGACTTTCACACGTGTTAAACACTCTACTTTTCATTTCGAATATAAGGAAAGTAAAAAATAGCAGTTTTTCTAAAATATTAATTGATAATAATAACATGAATAGTAGATACCTATATATTAGTCTTTTTTAAATTTGAAATATGGAACACACCGCGTCACTTTTTTAGTGCTGACCGTCCCCACAACTTTCTATTTAGATTCAAAACTTGCATTCAGCCTAATCGATACTCGCAATAAAAAAAAATTGTAGAAACTGAATAAAAAACTCTTTTAACTAACAAAATGTATTGAAATGTAAAGCGTTTGCTGAATACCCAATTTATAGAATTAATTTATCATCATTCTCAAATAAACTTTTGCTAAGCCTACCTAAAAAATGTTTGTTGGGAATTGTGTAGCATACTATTAGAAAGTATCAAAAATAAAATCCACAATAAATAATTGTCCAATAAATTAAAATATAGAAACATTTCGGCGCGAAATTCAATAAATGCTGCTAGTGACATGATAATTATTAGAAGAGATTCAAATATAGAAACATTTCGGCGCGAAATTCAATAAATGCTGCTAGTGACATGATAATTATTAGAAGAGATTGAAATGATATCTATTAGAAAAGCATAAATCATTAAAACAATGCATGTATTTATTGCTTAAAATAATTTTATTTAATTTTCAAGTATCGATTACATTCCTCATATTAATTAATCGTCAGTGGAAATTAAAAAAAAAATGTTGGAATAATCGCTTTCGCACATCATTGCAATAAAAAAAAAACAATAATGGTCGACGATTTTGAACACAAATTGAGTAGGTAGTGGTAATTTGAATATTACGTTAAAACCTGGGCATTTTCGTGTTGTTTATAATATTTTCAATAATATTTGTCACATTTTAAATCTTATCTAAGTACATCTGTGTGTGAAATTTGTGAAAAGAAAACACGCACGATTGGCGCGAAACTTCGACATTAGATATAAAAAAACTTCATTACCACTACTTATTTACCTTAAACTATGGATAAATTCGTCGAATAATTAAATGATGTATATACACAGCCCCCTATGGTGAAGTCAGGATGTTCGAAATCCCCAATTTTTATGTTTTTTAGCCTCGACCACAACTGACATCAAAATTATTATCGTACCTTTATGTATGTTGAATTTATTCAAGGTAAATTATTAACTAAACTTGTGCGCTAAATATGAAAGATTTAATGGCGTTAACATATGAGCTTTTTATCCAACTCTCCTAATTAACGCACATTTATAAGATTTGATGGGTAGCCTAATAAATATTTACATAATCGGGTGTCTGACTGAGTTGACTACCTAACCAAATTTAGTTCCATTTTTAAAATTCATTCCCGCCTTAGGGAGGGAAGCAATTACTATGAGTCTTTCCCGCCCTATGGTGGGAAGCAGCGTCTTCCACCCGCTATTCGGATCATACAAACACTACTTTCCGAGCATGAGAGATGAAAAAATAATTTCCACCGGTGCGAAGCCGGGACGGGCCGCTAGTTGTCTATACAAATAAATAAAATTGGAGTGTCTGTTTGTAATATTAAAATAACCGCTTTTTACTAAATGCATATGGATGTATACACGGTACATATACCAAAATAACATTTTTTACAATTTTTGTCTGACTGTCTGTTTGTTCCGGCTAATCTCTGAAACGGCTGGACCGATTTTGACGGGACTTTCACTGGCAGATAGCTGATGTAATAAGGAGTAACTTAGGCTACTTTTTTTTTAGAAAAAAAATGAATACGTGAAGATTTCTTAATCTCCATAGAAATTGATTGTTGAATAAATAATATAATTATGTATTATGATGTCATATACACATAATATTGTTAAAATAAAATTATTATAAAATAAAGTAATATTGCAATGTCCAAGTACTGTCCAGTACCGCGCGCAGCCCACGCGTCAGCCCGTCACGTCGTGGCTCGGGCGCCTCCCAACCGCTTCTCCCACCAACGACTTAATATCACAAAGGCTGCCTATCGCGCGGGCTCAGAACGCGCGTAACTCAAATTGTTTCCTTACATGTGCAATGTTTTCTAGCAGTAAGACCTTTTTAGTTAGTTTTTTATTTAATTTGAATTTGATAAATTACTTACTAGGTAGTAGTTTTTAAATTTGTTTTTTCGTTTTCTAATTGAGAAAGGTTGTCTCGACGATTTTCTTAAAAAATTGTTTTTTTTTTTAAATGATTAGGATTTTTTTTTTATAATCCCAATATTTTGTTAAATTTTTACTGTTTTCCTTTTTTACCATTAGGTAATAATTATAAATTAATGTTTAACGTTTTCTTTCATAGCGGCATAACGGCAACCTTACTTCCTGGGGGAAAAACGGCACATTCGATGTTTAAAATCCCACTAGATTTAGACCGTATGGAAAATTCCATTCAGTATGCAGTATAACCAAAAATGGTCTCAAAGCCAAAGTTCTACAAGATTGTGTATTTGTAGTATGGGACGAATGCACTATGGCAAAAAAAATCTATAGAAGCCGTGAATAGGATGCAGGACATAAGAAGTAATAATCTATTATTTGGAGGAGTCTTATTTTTATTCGCTGGAGATTTTAGACAAATATTACCAGTTGTGATTAAAGGTAAGCGAGCTGATGAAATTAACGCCTATTTAAAACGTTCAGTACTTTGGAGACATTGTAAAAAACTTAATTTAAAAGAAAATATGAGAGCACATTCAGCCGATTCAGAATTTAGCAAAATTCTTCTTGATGTTGGAGAGGGAAAGTTTCCAGAAGTGAATACTTAGTACTCATGATATAGAACTACCTACCGGTATTTGTGAGGTTGTGGCGGACATTGAAATTTTAATACATAGTATTTATGATGATATTCACAATCTCAATATCAAAGAAGATTCGTGGTTGTGTGAAAGATCAATCTTAGCATCTAGAACGACCAGGTTACTGCGCTTAATCAGCGCATTTTAGATAAACTATCTGGTGAATCACAAACATACCTTTCCATCAATACAGTTTGCAATCCGGATGAAGTGGTTAATTACCTAACAGAATTTGTAAATAGTATATTTGTGCCTGGTCTACCCCCTCACAAACTAGAACTTAAGATTGGCGTGCCCATCATTCTGCTCCGTAATTTAAACCCACCGAAACTTTGCAATGGTACTAGGTTGCGAGTAGTGTCGTAGCAAAGAAACGTTATGGAAAGTCGTATAATATCTGGATGCGGAAAAGGTGAGATAGTATTTATACCACGGATTCCTATAATACCGTCGAAATTTCCATTTGAATTCAAAAGATTGCAATTCCCTATCAATGTCAGTTTTGCTATGACAATCGACAAGTCACAAGGGCAAACGTTAAGCAAAGCTGGCATAGATTTAACTAAGGGTTGCTTTACCCATGGGCAACTATACGTGGCATGTTCACGTGCAAGGAATGCCAGTAGTGTTGTTTTTTTAGCCCCAGAAAATTGTACACCAAATATTGTTTAAAAAGAAATTTTTCAATAAACCTAATACGAAAAACAAAGAAAAAAAAAATTAATAAAACAAAAAAAAAATTAAACTACCAAAAACGAAAAAAGAACTAAATGGAGAAATATGTACAAAAACAAAATATCGATTCATAAAATAGAAGAATTTCATTAAAATTAGCATGGTATTTCTTTACGCAGAATACAGAATTAATAAGTTATCGCGTAAACTTTGCGAACTGAACAATAACTTTTTTGTTAAATTCCACGCGGACGAAGTCGCGGGTAACAGCTAGTTTATAAATAAAGACAGTAGAAGAGGTTAAAAACTGGCCAAGTGCGAGTCGGACTCGCACACGAAGGGTTCCGTACCACAAGGCAAAAACGCCGAAAAAAACACGTTTGTTGTATGGGAGCCCCCCTTAAATATTTATTTTATTTTGTTTTTAGTATTTGTTGTTATAGCGGCAACAGAAATACATCATCTGTGAAAATTTCAACTGTCTAGCTACCGCGGTTCTTGAGATACAGTCTGGTGACAGACAGACGGCAAAAACGCCGAAAAAAACACGTTTGTTGTATGGGAGCCCCCCTTAAATATTTATTTTATTTTGTTTTTAGTATTTGTTGTTAGAGCGGCAACAGAAATACATCATCTGTGAAAATTTCAACTGTCTAGCTACCGCGGTTCTTGAGATACAGCCTGGTGACAGATAGACGGACGGACGGACAGCGAAGTCTTAGTAATAGGGTTCTGTTTTTACCCTTTGGGTACGGAACCCTAAAAAGGTTTATTATTTATTGTTTTTCAGTTTTTTCGGCGGTTTAATTCTTTGTTATCTGGGGGCACGGGAGTGCCCCCGCCAAGACGAGCCAAGCGAAGCGCAAGGGCACTACCTACCTTTTCTCGAAGCACTTCGTCGTATTTTTGAACCTTCATAACTTGGGTTTGGATTATACCAGATAAACAAAATTTTCGGGATATGATGTCAGTGGTGGACTTATTAAACCTATAAAGTTTCAATTGCATAGCTCTTATACTTTAGATTTTATTGATATCTAAAATACCCCGATTTCGTCACTGACTCACTTACTCACTGACTCACTGACTCACTGATGATCATCAATATTCTAAGGTACTTCCTGAAGTCCTAGAAAGCTGAAATTTGGTATGTAAGCTAGTAATAGTACACAAACAACAAAAAAACTCTAAAACTTGGAACTTTTACCCTCCAACCCCTTAAAATAGGGGATGGAAATTTGTACGAGACTTCCGCAGATTTTGATGCTAGAGTTCTGAAAATTGATATAGGGACTTCTTGTTATAAATAATATAATACGTATTTCAGGATTTTCAGTAAATAACCCCCCAAACCCCCAAAAAAATATTTTTTTATTTCATACGCATCAATATTCTAAGGTTCTTCCTGAAGTCCTAGAAAGCTGAAATTTGGTATGTAAGCTAGTAATAGTACACAAACAACAAAACAATTCTAAAACTTGGAACTTTTACCCTCCAACCCCTTAAACTAGGGGATGGAAGTTTGTACGAGACTTCCGCAAATTTTGATGCTAGAGTTCTGAAAATTTATATAGGGAATCCTTGTAATAAATAATAAAATACATATTTCAGGATTTTTAGTAAAGAACCCCCCAACCCCCCAAAATAAATTTTTTTTTTTCATAAGCATGAATATTCTAAGGTTCTTCCTGAAGTCCTAGAAAGCTCAAATTTGGTATGTAAGCTAGTAATAGTACACAAACAACAAAACAATTCTAAAACTTGGAACTTTTACCCTCCCACCCCTTAAACTAGGGGATGGAAGTTTGTACGAGACTTCCGCAAATTTTGATGCTAGAGTTCTGAAAATTGATATAGGGACTCCTTGTAATAAATAATAAAATATATATTTCAGGATTTTTAGTAAAGCCACCCAAAAAAAAAAAAAAAATTCATAAGCAACTTTCAAAAAGATGTGAAATCCCACCAAAAACATTTTCATGTAAAATGTTGCCAAGACGAGACCACATATGGCTCGCACTGCCAAAAAGTTATCAGATCTCATGTAGAGTCAAGCTTCTAACTCTAAACGCCCTAACTTCACAAACTCTACACCTTAGTCAAAATATGTGGCTTGGCCGTTTCGCTACCATTACATGGGCGTAAGGTGAAAAATTTATTCACTGTTCATTACTTTTCTGTTATACAATAGTTTTTGTAGTAACTTGTAAAGTATTCTATCATACTGAATAACAAATGTTTTGTTTACTTAATTGTGACAACCCTACCAAAATAGGTAACAATTTTGCACGTTCTTATGAAGCTTTGCCTCTGTTCCGTTTGTCTACTCATGTGGCGGGGGGTTCGGCCGCTGTCCGCGTTTGTTTAGTACCAGGCGGCCGATGAACTTAGCATAAATCAACGTGTCTGATGTCTCCTCCACACACACACTCACAGTACTCACACATAGAGCGATACGATAAGCTGCATCTTACGCAACTCTCGCAACAAGTATGTTATTTGTAAAGTCGGTCGCTTTCTTCATTATTTCACGACAACCAAAACTTCTGTAAGTACAAGCATATACAATAGGTACCTACTTATAAATTATAATAGTACAGCAAAACTTATTCAATTATGAAGGCATATTATGCCAGTGAAGTCACTTAGGTGGGTATCTAGCCAGTAAATCTACGAGAAATCGGAGAGGGTTTCGTGATGTTTAATAGGCTTAGATTAGAAGTTAAAAGCCGGGCCGTGGGCCGAAAGGCCATTAAATGGTTAGTGCGATTCTGTAACCATCTCACCGTGAAAACTTAGGTGAAGTGAGAGTGAGCTGTCAGTGTCATCCATCACACCTGCGGTGCTATTCTGTAAAAATCTCACTGTGAAAACTTAGGTGAAGTGAGCGTGGAGTGAGCTGTCAATAGTGTCAATTCCTAGCAAAAACAAACTCACTTCACCTAAGTTATCACGTTGAGATTTTTACAGAATCGACCGGCTGATACTAGGGCTAGGGATTGACCAAGCATACCTACATTTACAATCTTAATCGAGATTTTTAATAATATTTTTTTATACTAATCCTATTAAATAAAATATATAATTTCAAAGCTAGTATTTTAGTTGTCAAAACATTACTATTTTAGGGGGGTTTTAAATAAAATAGCAAAACAGAAACTCAGTCAGACACTCAATGTTGTTTTTTTTTTCCCTAAACTAGTCCTATTATAGACTAAAGGCTCTTACAAACAGGCGCGACACGCGACGCGAATCGCGCGCGACCCAAAGGCACCGCTCGTTGCGCGACTTGCGATGCCATTGTGTCGCGCGCGATTCGCGTAGCGTGTCGCGCCTGTTTGTAGGAGCCTTAAGGCACGAGCGCGTCACGCAAGACCAGTAAATAAAATAAAACATTCACGTTTAAGACAGCTAGACTGGTGAAAATACGCATAGACATTGTTTGTTATTATGATAGCGATTGTAGATCGAGTCTAGTAAAGACTGCGACGATGTTCAGCGTTGTTATTAACCCAAATCTATTCAATTAGAAGAGAATATAACCGAGTGTGTCAAGTCATCGAGTGCTAACAGTGTGCCTGGCTGACGGACCATAGAATTTAATCCCACGTAGTTTGTGTGGCGTGATCACATAATTATAATTTTGCGTCTAACGCGCTTGCGCGGCGTGATCACTTCACCCGATTCACTACACATTAAATTTCGTGTATCGAGTGAAGTGATCACTTCACCCGATTCACGTCAGTAACGCGCATGCGCTGAGGTGAGTTCTGGCTTATTCCGAATTATGCCATCATCGCCCACAGCGCTCATATATATTATTTTACGTCTAACGAGCTTGCGCGGCGTGATCACTTCACCCGATTTAATGTATGTTATAGAGCTAGAGGTACTTACATTAAATTGAATAATTACTACATTAAAACAATTTAAAACTTTGTAAGAAATTGTTGTTTTATTTACTTATTTCCCAGTAATTTCCTGTAGTTATTATGGTATTAGTGGTACTAACGCGCATGCGCTGAGGCTGAGTGAGTTCTGGCTTATTCCGAATTATGCCATCATCGCCCACAGCGCTAACTTATATAATTTACGTCTAACGCGCATGCGCTGAGGCTGAGCGAGTTCTGGCTTATTCCGAATTATGCAATCATCGCCCACAGCGCTAACTTATATAATTTACGTCTAACGCGCATGCGCTGACGCTGAGCGAGTTCTGGCTTATTCCGAATTATGCCATCATCGCCCACAGCGCTAACTTATATAATTTCATGTCAATATCGGCGACTGCTTTAATCAGGGATGCTTTAAGTGACTCCAAGTTGCGATGGGGTTTAGCGCAGACCTTCTCCTCTAAGTGCTGCCATATTTTGTAATCCAAGGGATTCAAGTCTGGACTAGATGAGGGCCAATCCTCATGCCTGATAAAGTCGATTCCACGGGTCGTGAGGCAGTTTTGGGTACTTTTCGCCTTATGAGCCGGCGCAGAATCCTGCTGGAATACCCAGTGCCTGTTTTCGAACATTGTTTGTGAAAGAGGTTCCACAATGTTTGTTAGGACTGTGTTTTGATCTTTTGATATACGAGGGCACTGGTTTTCACTCCTTTTTCACAAAAAAACAACTCCGTTGGACCCAAATAGGACACCCCAAGCCAAACCATGAATGCCGAAGGGTGATGACCACGCTGAACACGTGGCACACGTCTGCTCGCTTCTTTACTAGAGTGTGCATACACTTTATTATTTTGTTTGTGGAAACTCTCCTCAACATTAAAAATTTTTTCGTCCGAGAAAAGTATTTCGCGGTATTTTTTTCCCGCGTACCGCCTTAACAAAACCCGGCTTCTTTCGAGTCTGATTTTCTTCAGCCGTGCGTTAAGAAGATGTGCTGTTTTTTTTTCTATAAGCACGCAGTCCTAGGTCTTCATTCAACACCCTTTTAACAATAGTTCTGCTTAGTCCCATCTGCAAAGCCAAAATTTTTTGCTTGCGGACAGGATTTCGTTGGATTCGCGTCTTCATTGCTTTGATTACCGCTGGAGTCCGAACAGTACGAGGTCGACCGCTCCTTTGTTTATCTTGTAATCTTGAATCTTCCCTGAATCGTTTGATAGTACGATAAATGAATCTCAGTGAAATTTTCAAATTTTTCAGCAGTTTGAAAATCTCAGTTGGCGCGTGACCGCAACGATGCAATGCAATTACTGCGACTCTGTCTTCTTTGCGGGTCCACTCCATTTTAGAAAATGAACAAAATTCCAGAAACCCTTTGTTTTTATTTTGTTTAAATATTCAAATTTCGAATGTCCATAATATTTTCCTCGGTTTGCATTCTAAATTCGAAATTTTACCTATGTGACAGAACTTATGGCCCGACTAAGTATATAATTATCTACTTTATAAAAATAAGTCGGGTTTTCCTTCCTGACGCTATAACCAAACTCCAGAACGCACGAACCGATTTCCACGGTTTTGCATTCGTTGGAAAGGTCTCGGGCTCCGTGAGGTTTATAGGTTTTTTTTTTTTAGGTAGGAGTAGTGTAGGAGTAGGGTAGGAGTAGTGTAGGAGTAGTGTAGGAGTAGGGTAGGAGTAGTGTAGGAGTAGGGTAGGAGTAGTGTAGGAGTAGGGTAGGGTACGCCGGGCAGCTGGAAATAATTTATATGGCAAAACAACGTTTGCCCAGGCAGCTTGTAATTATATAAAAATGAATCCCTATTTCGCGTGGTCACGCCATAACTTGAGAACGACTTTACCGATTTCATCCATCTTTTTTTTAAGTTTTCTAATACTTGTTTGCAGAAGGTTCTTACGAAAAAAAAAAAAAAAAGTTGCACAGAAAATTAGAAAATTTAAGAAAACTTAACGATTACCTATATAAAGTTTTCTGATGTAACCTTAGCGCGTTTGACGTAAAGTATCAGTCGTTTGACAGTTCGCGCGATTGACAGATCCAAACTGCATCGCTCAGAATCTATAGATAAAATAAAGAAATTATAATAAAATTCCGTAAAATCTATTTAATACATTTGTGAACAACGGTAGTGACACGGCTATGTTCGGAGTTGCTGCAGAAGATTCAAAGGATGAAATCACCCAATTTCAAATGGGCCGCTATGTTAGCAGGAACGAAGCGATGTGGCGTATTTTTTCATTTGCTAAACATGACAGACACCCCACTGTCGTTCACTTGGCCGTACATTTGGAAATGCCAAAATGTTCAGTTCGTACAAAAATAATACCTAATTAAGATGTAGTTTTACATAGGACGACCACTACCTACTAGTTATGCTGATGCGTCAATTTGAAACCGAATTTAAGTTGCGTAATCGCGTCATTTCTAGCAATGCTCTTTCGTCGTGTGGCCTACTCAATAATTAAAGTAACTTGAGCATTTGCTCTTGGAAATCATCATTTGGTAAAGTGGAGCTGATGATGAAGACCACAGGTGGCCACCGGAACTACTCAATGACAAATATTTCACGGGTTGCGATTCGATTACTTTAATATGGTGGCTAAGCAATTTATGCTCGTTACAATGCGTATGGTGAAGTGGAGCTGATGGTGACTTCTCAATCAGCTCCAGTTCTCTTGGTTCTTACTAGGAGAACTCCTCAACAATTAACGTCCCTGCATCGGGAAAAGCAATATTTTGTAAAAGGTGATGAGCAGTTGACATTAGGCTATTGTAACTTAGATAAATTACAAACTAACCCACTAAAAAGTGAAGTCGGTGGCAAAAAACTAAAATACAAATCCAAAGACACCGACTTCCGAAATTAAAGTAATTTTTCACTTTATAGTGTTTTTTGGAAGTCGGTTGATTTTTTTGTAAAAAAGTTTTTATTATTTTACTTACATAATTTGTTTTATTTTTTTGTTTGTACTAATAACAACTCTACTAATGCTTTCTTTGTAAAAATGTATGGACGTATGTCTGAAATAAAGATAAATTATTATTATTATAATAACTAATAAGATGTACCTACCATATTCTGACAAATAAAATTATGCATGACGATTACATTGGATAATGTAATAAATTAGTCATCAAGCTTGAGTCGAGTTTGATTCATCTTCTATAACTCCTCTCACTTTGGCCAAGACACCTTTAGCCATCATCGGTCCTATGAGTCTGTCGGATCGGCAATGAGGAAACCATGAGGAAACCATTTCCTGTGTACCTACATTGCACGACGTACTTACACAAACTCCTATATTCCTACCCAAATTTCGTCTGTTCCCGGGTAAAATTAGGTTTAGTAAAAAAACCGGGCAAGAGCGAGTCTGACTCGCGCACCGAAGGTTCCTTACCATCATGTTTTAAAATTTTCACCGGCGAGCTACTTACTAGATCTCGTTCAACCCAATTTTCGGTGGAAGTTTACATGATTAATGTACATCATATATTTTTTTTAGTTTTATCATTCTCTTATTTTAGAAGTTACAGGGGGGGGGGACACATTTTACCACTTTGGAAGTGTCTTTCGCGCAAACTATTCAGTTTAGAAAAAAATGATATTAGAAACCTCAATATCATTTTTGAAGACCTATCCATAGATACCACACACGTATGGGTTTGATGAAAAAAAATTTTTTTGAGTTTCAGGTCTAAGTATGGGGAACCCCCATAATTTATTGTTTTTTTCTATCATCTACTTACCAAGTTTCAACAGTGTAGCTCTTATAGTTTTGGAAAAAGTGGCTGTGACATACGGACGGACAGACAGACATGACGAATCCATAAGGGTTCCGTTTTTTGCCATTTGGTAACGGAACCCTAAAAAGGTTTAGTAAAATGTTTGAAAAACTTATTTTAAATCAATTGCAAAGATTTTTTAATAAAAAAAATAAATCACTGCATAACAAACAGTTCGGTTTTACAAGGGGTCGTTCGACTACCCGCACGTAAAACCAACGTTACTCACGTTTGGTGGATTGTGGTGGTTTATATGATAAGTTAGGGCAACCAGCCTTACCAAGGGGTACCGTATGACCTAGTAACTGGGTTATGGAGGTCAGATAGGCAGTCGCTCCATGTAAAATACTGGTATTCAGCTGCATCCGGTTAGACTGGAAGCCGACCCTAACATAGTTGGGAAAAGGCTAGGCAGATGATGATGATGATGATAAGTTAGGGCGTTAGGATAACTAGTGTGGTACAGCAACTACCTATAGTTGCTGCAGGGCTAGGTTTATATTCAGTAGGGTCTGAGGTAGTCATAGGTACCAGGCTCTATTGTTTCAAGCTTAGCCACACTGTACGCATTTGGAATAACGGCCGAACTAAGCTGTAAGTCCCGGTGCCTATCTACAATCCGTAATATTCAGAAGTGCTGTTCTGGTGCTATGACCAGGATGGCAGTAAGGTAGGTACTGCCACGGCCAAGCCACATATTTTGACTAAGGTGTAGAGTTTGTGAAGTTAGGGCGTGTAGAGTCAGAAGCTTGGCTCTACATGAGATCAGAGCGGTGCTATTCTGTAAAAATCTCACCGTGAAAACTTAGGTGAAGTGAGCATGGAGTGAGCTGTCAATAGTGTCAATTCCTAGTAAAAACAAACTCACTTCACCTAAGTTTTCACGGTGAGATTTTTACAGAATCGATCGGCTGATAACTTTTTGACAGTGCGAGCCATATGTGGTCTCGTCTTGGCAACATTTTACATGAAAATGTTTTTGGTGGGATTTCACATCTTTTTGAAAGGTTATTTACTGAAAATCCTGAAATACGTATTTTATTATTTATAACAAGGAGTCCCTATATCAATTTTCAGAACTCTAGCATCAAAATTTGCGGCAGTCTCGTACAAACTTCCATCCCCTATTTTAAGGGGTTGGAGGGTAAAAGTTCCAAGTTTTAGAGTTTTTTTGTTGTTTGTGTACTATTACTAGCTCAGCTTTCTAGGACTTCAGGAAGACCCTTAGAATATTGATGATCATCAGTGAGTCAGTGACGAAATCGAGGTATTTTAGATATCAATAAAATCTAAAGTATAAGAGCTATGCAATTGAAACTTTATAGCCCATAAGTTTAATAAGTCAACCACTGACATCATATCCCGAAAATTTTGTTTATCTCCTATTTCTGTGAAAAGGGTTTAAAGTAACCTAACAAAACCGAACCTCGGGGTGCCCTTCGCTCGCTCTTGCATTCTATGTCGACGTAGCCCCGCTTAGCGGGGCCCCTATTTCTGTGAAAAGGGTTTAAAGTAACCTAACAAAACCGAACCTCGGGGTGCCCTTCGCTCGCTCTGCGGGGCTCCGTCGACATAGAATTTGTTTGGATAATGAAATTTTGGCAAAATCTTTTAGCCAAAACGGCAGGATCCAAGTAACCGGCTATATATTTGTGACCAAATAATATTCCGTAAAATGTTGTTTCGGTGTAGTAAAAATATGGCAAATAAATCATTTGGCAAATGAAAAGATTTCAAAAGAGGCTTCGGTCAATAGCAAAAAATTATTTTGTAAATCGGCGAAATATAGTTCGGTTAAATAATACCTATGACACATGATACTTCGATGATCTAAAAATATGTCAAATAATCTATATAGCAAAAAATTGTTCTATCAAAATTGGTTGAAGCAGTAAAGTGATTGTTCATTGCATCAATGTCTAATGTGTTTTGGGATTGTCTCTTGTCGGGTTTTACCGGCCCCCAATGGTCTAGAAATTTCGGCGGCGATTAGTATCCCTACACACCCCATTGCAGTGATTACGAATTGAGAGATATCTATCTCTATATATCTTTCTCTAACCCTACGCTACGCTAGACTTTGCCGTAACTTTTTTGTGCATTAGTGTTTTAATATCATTTGTGAGTCACGGCACGGCGCCGGCAAATATCTGACCTAAACTGCTCGTACAGGTGCAAGCTCGATAAGTTTAGCCGAAAAAATATCAACTCGCTCATCGACTGATGCAGAGGCAAACAGAGCAGACCAATCTATACTGTTGGCATCCTTGCAAATATTGTTAACATTCGAATTATGTATGACAGAAAAATGAGGTCATGATAGGAAAAGGCATCGGCTGAACATTGACCATGCTTAGTGACGTGATCAAGAGAAGAGACAAAACTCAAGTCAAGAAGTAAAGGAGTAGAGTTATGTAAATGTGAGTGGCACTCAGTGGAAGTATAGAAAGATTACTGGAAGTCAAAATATTAGTTAAAGAAGAAGAGCGATGGTTTTTTTCAGAAGAAAAATATTAAAGTCACCCATAATAAAATTATAAGTACTATGACTGTAAGAAGGGATCAGCATTTCTAAGAGATTTTCAAACGATGAAAAGAAGTTAACGCGTAAAGAGGGACAATAATAGATGCCAAGAAGTATTTTGGAATGGTGAAGTTCGAGTGTAGCGAAAATGTAACAGATACAATGGTCACGTAATTGTCTGAACATGCATCGTGTTAAATACGCGCAGTTCTGTGAAAGAGCGCGTTCAGTAATGAATGATAGACGACATTCCGTGGAATTAGGTGAGAGGTCAAGTGGCTGTGCGCCGGCATGGCGGCAATCGGCCTCGCCAGCCGGCGCGAGTGCACCCGCGACGCCCGCGACGGTGACGTGACGCCACGCGGCCACGCCAGCGCGCCGCAGTCCGCCGCCGCCGCCGCGCCGCGCGCTGTGTCACTAGCTCCACTTCCCTCTCGGGACACATCAATCAAACTGTTCTTTCAACTTAGCTGTAAGCTGTGTTTGAGTTTCAGCACATCCTGACTCCGGGGTAATAGACTAGCCTCTAAAATAAACTAGCCTGGCGGTATCTACATCAGCGAATTGACAGATTTTTCCTACAGCAAAAGCTGCTGAACTTAGCCGTCCTGCAAGGGGTGATAAATGACTTAAATGAGGAACCCACTGCAGCCTTGAGTAGAGCGTGATTCCCAGGAAAACAGTTTTATCGACGAATTCTAGTTCCTCTTGATTCAATACTATCTTACAATTACCTACTACTTTTGACGTTTGGTACGAGTAAACAAAATCTCATGCACTTAGTTTTTTTTCTATTATAATAATACTTAATTATTAGCTGGCAGTGACCTAATCTTGGACCTGCAATAAAGAATGGCACAGGTTCATAATATCACATCAGTATATAGCGAAGGTTCGTATGAATGCCTTAGCTCTATACGAGTAGGTATCTGTTTGATTGGCCACTTAATAAAACTCAAATTAAATGCTTTTGTTTCATTTAAACAATTTACAGGCACTTTTGAATGTCTAGTTGGTTTATTGTTCAGTTAGTCAGAAAGTTGTAGCCCATTCCAAAACGTAAATCTCTATGGAGAAAAACGGGCAAGAAACTCTCTCCACTCTGACTTTTTAATCAAGATAATATTACAAAATCTTGGATACATAATTCTTGTTGTTTTTATATGTCAGAACAATGTATAAAAAAACATAATATATAAAAACTGGCCAAGTGCGAGTCGGACTTGCACACGAAGGGTTCCGTACCACAAGGCAAAAACGCCGAAAAAAACACGTTTGTTGTATGGGAGCCCCCCTTATTTATTATTAAAGTAAAAATACAACTGAATATTTTGTGAATATTTCAAGTGCCTACCTGTTGCCATTATTGATATCGAGCAAAAAAGGGCAAAAAAATCGCGTTTGCTGTATGGCCCCCCTTAATTATTTATTTTATTTTGTTTTTAGTATTTGTTGTTATAGCGGCAACAGAAATACATAATTTGTGAAAATTTCAACTGTCTAGCTACCGCGGTTCTTGAGATACACCCTGGTGACAGACAGACGGACGGACGGACAGACGGCGAAGTCTTAGTAATAGGGTTCCGTTTTTACCCTTTGGGTTCGGAACCCTAAAAACAAAATAAAATAAATATACCTATAAGGGGAGCCCCCCCCTTATATATTTATTTTATTTTTAAACAATAAACGCGTTTTTGCCTTGTGGTATGGAACCCTCGACTCGCACTTGGCCAGTTTTTAAGATACACCGGAACCCATTGACATAATATATATTTGAAATCATTGGCCGGAACCACGTTGTTCTTTATAGCACATGATAACTTTATTTGTTAGTCCTTACAATTTGGATCCTGGTGGGCTGGTGATAAGAGTGACTATGGTTTGCTAGTAGGTCACTCGGCAAGAGATAGCAACACGACAACACGTTCACAGTTCAAGGCTAGAGTACGTTGTCCTGACACTTCTCATATACGTAGCGCGCAGAGGCGGGGGTGCTGGCGACTTGGTGCGCGAGCCCGACACGAGATGGCGCGCACAGGCTGTTTCGTGAATCAACCCACTATAGTGTAGTGACACAGTTTTTACAGGTATTTGGTCACTATTGAAACTGTTATTAGCTTACAATCTTACATGTTTTATATTTATCAGTGTTGAGTCAATTACATATAAATGCATGATGTGTCATTTATTTCGAGAAACAGCACATATTATGCTATCTTATATATAAACTCAATACAATCATGTCTTTGAAAGTAGATATTAGTGGAAGTTGTGAAGCCAGTCATTGTTCCGAATGAACTGCAACCTCAAGATTATACCGATTCTGCCTTTTCTCCTGCAAAAACTTGAAACTTTTAGCTGTACTGTAGTACCTAGCCTGTACTTTTTTAATTCAGTAAAAAGTGGCCTCAAAACTAAAACTTTCTTCAGAGCGTTGGCAAACACAAGTCTCACATGGCGACGCCTTACAGTGAAAACCTCGTAAGTGTAAAAGAAGTAACTTTTCAGGAGGAAGAAAGATAACCCGCTTTTATATCCAGAACTGTTCGATAATATAAGATTGTCCGAAATGCATAAAATGCTAGTTATGAGGCATTGTATTCCCGAGGTTTTCACTCTAAGGCTACGATAGAGAGAAATAGCCAGAACCGACCTTGAACATTGGGTTCTCAACTTTCTGCCCGCTACTTCGTTCGTGTGGAAGTCGTAAGATACACAATGCCTAAGAACAGCCAGTTTTTTATAAAACTCCCCGTCGCGAGTCGCTATTAAGTATTTCGTTTTCGCTTAGCATTATTTCTGCCTTTTTTCTTTTGTCTCGGCTCCTATTGGTCCTAGCGTCCGTTAAATATATGATGCCTATAGCTTTCCCCAAGAATTAGGCTAACAAATGCAAAAATGTTTTTCCAAATCCGAGTGGTAGCTCCAGAGATTAGTGCGATCAAACAACCAAACAAATGAAAAAACGAACTCTTCAGATTGACAAATTAGTCAGCGCCTGACGTAAATTGACGTATTTTTAGTAGCCAATTTTTTAATCTCGTCTAAATTGTCTATGGAGTATCATATATATTAATTTGACAGGACTAAACTAATATTTATCTTCTGTCCTTTTCATAATGAAATAGAAAGAAAAAGAGGCATGAACTTAAATTTAGTTTAGTTTGTGAACAACAGAATCGGCGCCATTGTCCTTATTGTCATAGATTTGTTAAGCTTAATTTATCAGTACGTACTTCCATGGCCATGGCTACTAGATACCCTGATTCATTAATTTGTTACAATTCCGGTGCTAACGAACGTCTTAGTAATGTTTTGTGTGAAGACTAACACTCAAGCTGCAGCTCCTCCGGGCAACTGATGTGCATCAGGTACAATTTGGTCCTTAGAATTAAGTATCTGTGTTCCCTCCCACATTTAACCCGTCTGCCTTCAAAGCAAGAGTGAACAGGCATCTTCTGGGCACGCTCGTTCCATCATAGACCACATCTATCGCTTACCATCAGGCGTGATTGGGGTTAAGAGCGGGCCCATTTAGTAATAAAAAAAATAAAAGAAGTAGGTCAGTTACTTACTGATAATACTTTTAATTGTATTTAAATGTTGTGAACCACTGTAGCATAGTACGTCTGCAGTCAAACACATGCATTTCAAATACAAAAATGCATGTGTTTGACTGCAATCAGTTCAAATATATTTTTTCCTAGGTGTGGCCTTTCCCTGTCGTCCACCATCTGCACCAGTCACCAGTTAACGAAATAGATCTTACACAAACACAGTTTATTCTCAGTTACATAATTGCCGGACTCAATGAAACAATAAATATTCTGAACAGCTGCGAACACACTGTTGTGAAACCACCACACCGACACTTTAGTGCTGACTGTTCTGAGCATGATTTTTTGTTTCGACAAACATACCTAATATTTATAAAAATATTTACAACGTATATTCATCATAGTTTTGTGTCACATACAACTCACACATTATCTGACACTGTATGACTAATCGAATCACATACATCATGACTAGTCAATGATGTCAATGTTGTAAAAGAAGATAATCAGCTTATTGATGATCAGCGTTTTTCTAAAGTTGGGTTTTTATTCGTGATATGGGACGTTTGTGGCTGATACGACACTGTAAAGTCAACACTAGATGAGTAGTGATCTCGCGGAGTAGTTTATTTTTAATAGCAATTGTTAGCTGAAGCAAGATCAGGCGGATAGTGGTTCAAATATGTGAAGCTTAAATACCACAAAGCTGAATAAGGAGTTAACATCAGACGGACAGAACCTGGATGATGTCCAAACCAAAACAAAGTTTGAAGCGCAGTGGTCGTTCAGGAAACAATGTATATTAAGGAATGTCACAATAATACAATTTTCATGCTACTGGGATAGCTGTCCAGGACTTCCTTGTATAGATAATGTATTTAATGGTGATTAGAAGCAGCCACCACACACTTTTCACGATTTTATTGAAACCATTAGAAATTAGGTATTTAAAGAACTTTTCAATCTCCTACGTTTTCCTCAGCGTTTCGGAAAATTTTATTCATCATTTGTTTCAGCAATTTTGGAAGTTTTACCAAGGCCATTTTTTTTTATAATCGATCATATCTGAGCAGTCCTCACGGTTACTTGTCATTCCCAAGTTGATGTATTCCAGTGTGATCTCCATCTCAACCAGTGGGATCGAAACAAAATTGTGTTTCTGTGTTGGTCCAAGACGTCCTATAATTCTTGACTTGTAGTAGACGCATCGTGTCGCCCTCTACCACGTATATTTGAAGCTAAGTTAAAAAAATTAAACGCTTCTTACGTAGACTGGAACGCGCCCAATCTTATCTGTCATTCGACTTATTCGTGCGCGCCAAAAATCCACGTTTTTTTCTTCTTGTTCGTATAAAAAGTTATTTCAGGTAAAATTAACTACTTAAAATAAATATTTACAATGGGAAAACATAAAAGGAAAAGGAGGAACGAAGATGAAGAATTATATTCGTTATTTAAAAAGTTTAAGAAACGAATGAGAGAAAGACACTCTTCCACTTCGAGTGAAATCGAAGTACAGGACGATATTCAAGGTAAATACAAGAATTCTCAAACATAAAAATACTTAACAAAGAGATTACTTATCCGTTATTATTACGCACGCGGTGCTTGTTGTCAAAAAACAAGTGCACACTTGTCTTGTCTTGTATAATCCGGTGTTTGGGCTAATTAGAATCATAATTACACAATCTGTGGCTAATTCTATAAAGAAATATAACAATGGTACGAGGATATACTCGTGTGGTAGCACTGCGAGTGCTATTCGTGAGGTATATCTCGACCGGAAATAAAGGTTAGAGGTTATGCCCGTGTGGTGGTACTGCGAGTATCATTCGTGTGGCATATCCCGACCGTAACCCCGTATGGTTTGCGGATCTACTCGTGTGATTGCACTGCGGGTGCTATTCGTGTGGTATATCTCTCACCTCAATAAAAGGCTCCTTTATTAAGAGTGTAAATCAATATTTTTTAGCCCCAGAGAGTGTTGAAGAGTTTCATGAGGAAACAAATTTAGCCAAACAGGCTACGGTTGAGTTGGCTCCTGAGAATCAGCATCCTGAGCTTCCTGCCACTGAAACTTCACTAGAAAATTGCTCGGAGTCTTTGCCTTTGGATGAGGACATACTTAATATTTTAGGAGAAGACCCTAATAAAAAGACATATGCAGAAGCAATTCACAAAGACATCACCGTGAGATGGAATCATATAATCACCAATGGACTAGAGAAGGATAGCAAAACAGAACTCCTGAAGATGTATCCAATCCCCGACAATTGTCTTTTTTTGGAGGCCCCCAAAATAAACCCGGAGATTAAGGCAGCTGTCTCAGAGCAGGTCTTAAAAAGAGACCGGGCAATGGAGCAGCAACAAAACTGCCTGGGCCAAGCTACGGCTTGCATCGGGAAGGCGCTTGATATTTTAATTAAAAATAAAGAGTGCAAGGAAGCTACAAAAATTGTAAGCGACACTGGACGTATGCTGTGTGATTTATTCCACTCCCAGTCAATATCTCGCAGATATCTTTTACAATTTGCACTCAATAAAGATACAAAGGATATTGTTACTCAAACGAAAGTGGGAAAATACATATTTGGTGAAAACCTTTACGAGGATTTAAAAGCTGGAAAAGCTATTAATAAGACTGGATCAGAGATAAAATATAACCAACCACAATCATCAAAACAAGCTAAACCAACTAATTTAAACTCACGGGGCCCGCCTCGGAAGTACCAACCTCAACATACACCGAGCGCGGGCAGGCAGCTCCACCCCAGGCCTCGACCAGCAGCTCAGAGGTGGCCAGCACCTCAGCGGTGGCAAGCTCCACAGCGGTGGCCAGCTCCTCAGCAGAGAAGCGGCCCACCAAACAGAAAAACTTAGAGGTAAAACTCCTGTCTTCTCACTATAATAACTGGTTAGCCATTACCAAAGATAAGACTGTTTTGTCATGGGTTGCAGGTTACAAATTGCCTTTTTTAACTATACCTAATCAAACACTTGCACCAGCAAATAAATTAAAAGGTAAAGAGGCTCAAGAAATGCAACAATCAATATCCCATCTTCTTTCCACAAAGGCTATAAGGGAATGTGAGCCATGTAATAATCAGTTTCTTTCACATATTTTTTTGGCCCCAAAACCTAATGGTGAAAAAAGATTCATTTTAAACTTAAAGAAGCTTAATAAGTTTATGAGTACATCCCATTTCAAACTCGAAGACATTAGAACTGCCACAAAATTACTTTCAGCTGGTTCCCTTATGGCAAAAATCGATCTTAAAGAGGCATATTACTCTGTGCAGATACATGAGCATTATAGAAAGTACCTTCGTTTTCAATGGCAGAATAAGCTATATGAGTTTAATGTATTAGCATTCGGTCTCTGCACAGCACCATATGTTTTCACAAAAATTATGAAACCTGTCATTGAACACCTCCGGTCTCAAGGAATTTTGTGTTCTGTTTATCTCGATGATATACTTTTAATTTTTGACAACATGTTAGAGGCAAAAGATGGTATCGACAAAGTGTGTAGGCTTTTAGAACACCTAGGGTTTACAATTAATTATGACAAGTGTATACTTTTACCCCAACAGAAGTGTAATTTTTTAGGTTTTGTGTTAAATTCACTAGACATGACAATAGAATTACCACCTGAAAAATGCTTAAAGATTCAGAAAGAATTATTATCTTTTTATAATAAGAAAAACTGCAAAATAAGAGAATTTGCCCATTTGTTAGGATTACTCACTTCCATTTGCCCCGCGGTTAAGTATGGCTGGGTATATACCAAAGCTTTTGAAAGACTGAAATACCTGAGTTTGCTTAATAATAATGACAATTACAATAAAACTATGAAATTGCCCAGCTATTTAAAATCAGATTTTGATTGGTGGTTTGAAAACTTAAAAGCACCTAGTAACAACATTCGGTCAGACCGCTATGCATTAGAAATTTTTTCAGATTCGTCTTTAACGGGTTGGGGCGTGGCGTGCAATGATAACTCTTTGGGAGGCTCATGGTCAATTGAAGAGTCCAAGAAACACATTAATTATTTAGAACTCCTTGCTTCTTTTATTGGACTAAAAACTTATGCAACTAACCTCAGGGATTGTCAAATACTTCTCCGAATAGACAACACAACGGCTATATCGTACATAAATCGTATGGGAGGAGTACAGTTTAATCATCTCAATACACTGGCAAGGGACATTTGGCAATGGTGTGAGTCTAGGAACATTTTTGTATTTGCTTCTTATATCCAGTCAAAAGACAACTTTATAGCAGATGCAGAATCTAGAAAGACTCAAGCTAACATAGAATTTGAATTAGCAGACTACGCATTTCAGCAGATAATTACAGCTTTTGGCAGACCCAATATAGACTTATTTGCCTCTAGAGCCAATACAAAATGTAACAAGTTTATATCTTGGCACAGGGATCCAGAAGCGTATGCTATAGACGCTTTTACTGTTTCATGGTCTCAGTATTTTTTTTATGCCTTTCCACCATTCTCAATGTTACTAAAAACTCTCCGAAAAATTGCTAATGACGAGGCTACTGGTATTGTTGTTGCACCCCATTGGCCCACCCAACCTTGGTATCCTCTATACCAAAAATTACTATGTTCAGAGCCAATCTATTTCCAACCTAATCAGTCATTATTAACTTCTATCAACAGCAGGCCGCATCCTCTTCACGAGCAGCTTACCCTGGTTGCAGGGGTCTTATCAGGAAAGGTCTAGAGAGCCGAGGTGTTCCTGATATGTCAATTGACGTCATGCTAGCTTCCTTAGCAGATAATACTGTGTCACAGTATAACACATGTTTAAAATCATGGTGGACTTATTGTTTAGATAATTCAGTAGATTGTTACAGTGCTGGTATCCCAGATATATTAAAGTTTTTAACCGGGATGTACAACAATGGCTCAAAATATGGAAGTCTCAACTCATGTCGATCTGCAATTTCGCTATTAGTAGGACCACAAGTTGGTACCAACGAGCTTATAAAAAGGTTCTTTAAAGGAGTTTTTCGGCTAAGACCAAATAACCCAAAGTATGATGTTACCTGGGATACCAACAATGTGTTGAATTACTTAAGTAATTTATATCCTAATAATAACATTTCATTGGAAATGTTATCAAAAAAATTAGTAACTATTTTAGCTTTAATAACTGCACACAGGGTCCAAACCTTAAGTCTGATTAGATTAGAAAATATTAAATGTTGTAAAGACAAAATTATCATAAAAATTACTGATCTCATTAAAACATCTCGAGTAGGTGCAACTCAACCTGCCCTAATCATTCCATTTTTTCTCGAAAGGCCCGAAATCTGCCCTGCGCAGTCACTAGTTGATTACATCAAAATAACTGAAAAATTACGACCCAGTAATTCAGGACGGCTTCTCTTAAGTTTCAAAAAACCATATAAAGTTATAGGATCACAAACTATAAGCCGTTGGATCAAAGATATGATGACCAAGAGTGGCATAGACACCAACATGTTCACAGCACATAGCACGCGACATGCATCTTCATCGAAGGCGAAAGCTCTAGGAGTCAACCTAGATGTCATTCGGAAAACGGCAGGTTGGGGTGAAACCTCGTCTGTGTTTGCTAGATTCTATAATAGACCTATTGTACAATCAGAAACTGCATTTGCAGAAAGTATTTTTAATTCAAATGCCTAACTTTACTTAAGACATATAAGTTATCCATTAATGATTATATGAATCTCAATTTTAGTTTAATTATGATTATGATATCAGAAAATTATTGAAATTTAAGTTTAATTATGATTATGATATCAGAAAATTATTGAAATTTAAGTTTAAATTGTTATTAATGAGTGTTTTGTTATGTTTCTGTTTGAATTATTAATTCAAACTTTATTGATTTTTATTAATACACTACTTATATAAAAAAGAAATTATTTGTTGTATTTCACGACTCTTTGAACATCCTACAAGTCAAGAATTATAGGACGTCTTGGACCAACACAGAAACACAATTAGAAATCAAACGAACTTACCAAGTGAAGTTCGATGTTAATTGTGTGAAGGTGTTGGTCCAAGACGTCCAGGACTCCCACCCTGACCCTAATGCTAGTGCATGAGTACCCTAAGTTACAGGTCGTGAAATAGGAACTTCAAACTAAATGACAGATAAGATTGGGCGCGTTCCAGTCTACGTAAGAAGCGTTTAATTTTTTTAACTTAGCTTCAAATATACGTGGTAGAGGGCGACACGATGCGTCTACTACAAGTCAAGAATTATAGGACGTCTTGGACCAACACCTTCACACAATTAACATCGAACTTCACTTGGTAAGTTCGTTTGATTTCTAATAAATCACTAGGTCCACAATAATAAAACAGTGTGGCTTATTATCTCCCCTATATTTTTACATTCTCAATTCCGTGCTTCGCCCTACCTGAAGGTCGGAGCGGCTCGCGCTACATTATTGTATGTGGGTAGCCAGTAGCCACTCGTAGTTGAACCTGGAGCAATGTGCCCACTTGACATTGTGTTGCGTTCTTATCTTCAGTCGACTCAGATTATTTCTATTGGATCCGTTTCGTAAACGCAGACGATGCCGATGCACAATATGTCCATTGTCCGCTCAACGCCTTACGGTTCTATTGAATGAAATAAAATCTAATTCTGTTAAATTGCTCAATAGAAAGGAATACATAAAAAAAAATTAATTCGTCACACATAAATTAATGTAGCTTGTTTTGTTTGTTAGAGAGACTCAAAAGTTGGGGTTGTGATTTATATTTCCCCTAATAATGTTGAAATACCTAAGTGGTCGGCCCCTTTAAAGTTTACTAAGTTTCATTAGGTACCTATAGATATGGCATTAGTCATTGTGCTCGCTATTACGACGAGGGACATGAGCAGAGTTATTGCAGAGGGTTACAAAACCCCGCTTGGTACGATCGTTACCTACGTCGCGTCCGCTCGAACCTACTGCTCAGAGTTACTTTAAGTGTGTTGTGTGTGGTTACTGATTTCGGAACTTTTTTGGATTCTATAGGATATTATCACCATTCATGTATTCACCACGACACGCAGTATGCGAAGGATGTTATTGAAATGCTTATCAGGGACGGGAATGCTCATCGAAAAAATCATAACCTAACCTAACCTAACCCATAAATATTATTTGGCGGCATTTAAATATGTTTTGGTGAGCGTTTTTGTAGGCTTACGTAGTTTCTTTTAACTTTTCTACTTGTGTTTCCAAGATAACATTAAGGATTACCTATTGAATTGATTGATGAAATGCACAGTTACATGCCACGAATGTCGAGTGTCCGCTGACAAAAACACAACGTATTCACCATCGATTTAGTACTTAGTTACGAGATGTTTCCACAGACTGACGTTAATGCATAAATAATCCGGGGAGGTTCCATGCGAATTCTGTTCAAATCCCCCACTCTCTGCTCACCTCTAAAAGAGTTTTGTATCAAATCCCAATGTGTGTGGAACAGTATGCACACCGTTCTGGTGTGTCGGGACTCGTTTAGAAAGCACTAAGCCACAGACACACTGTCGCTCCGACGCCGGCCTCGCACACGAGGTGAACCGGCTGCACCACTACACTGCACACTAGTTGCACTCAGATCGCTCACAAGCTTTTCAACAACACTTTGTCACTGATTTGTTTCAAGTTTCCTAAGTACCTAATGCTCCGGGTGAATCGCGCGACTGTACGTAGAGGTGTGCGGGGGGAGGGCGCGAAGCGGGAGGCACGCGGTACCTACGTGCGCTGTGTGGTGCCGTCGTCGGCTGACTGGCCGGACTGCATCGGCGAGCTGTTGGAAAGACCGGTTGGCGGCCGGAGCGTGGGGCGCGGGGGACGGCGCGGCGCTGGCCCGGCGGTAGCAGGGGGGAGGGAGGGACTGGTACACAAGCGCTCTCTCCGCACGCAGCTTGCCCTATAAATTTGCTTTCTGCCTGCTCTCATATCGTGAGTAGGCTGGCTGACTGGCTCCTTGTGCAGTTTTGTGAAAGGCAAACTATTCGCATCGCCGAGGTTGCATTTCGATACCTATCTGTATACCGCTGCGTGGTCGGCTGTATCCCGCATCCCGTCGAGTGGCTTGCGAAACCGGCTCTGTTTAAATAGTTACCTAGATAGGTTTCATGTAGTATCTCTTACTACTAACTCGGTAAGCCTATGTTGGTTCTAGTTTGTTGTTTTTAAAGCCTAGTTTGTTGCATACTTGCATGTTAGGAAACGTAAAGGACTGTGTTCAGGTAGGTAAGTAAATGACAGCAGTTGTGAGCAGTTGGAGCAGTGGGCGGAGTGTGAATGGCGTTCAACGGGCGCAGTGTGGTGGCCCTGTTTAATAAAGCTGACAATTCGACATAATATGTAAAAAAAAATGACGAAATTGTTGAATTGTCGCACTTAAGCTGTTTAATATAAGTGACAAATATGTCAAAAATCGACAGGTGAAATCTTGACATATTTGTCATGTGAAAAAGTTTAACAAAACTCGACATAATACCTATGTCGAGTTTTATTTATTATTAAAAATTTTGACATATTATGTCAAAAAACCAAATCAAATCAAATCAAATCAAATCAAACGTTTATTTGCTAGAAATACATTGCTTTGGTAAAGGTAAGATCTTATAACCTAAGTGTGATTGTATTCTGCCTGCAAGCAAGCGTGCAAATTTTATTAAGTTTACATACAATTTATTATTTTACTATTATTATTATCTACTATTATCATGCAATTATTCACTATTCAATTTACTAATTTCTATTGTTAAAATTCTAATAAATATACAAAATTCTAATAAATATACAAATTTCAATTTTTATGTTCCATGAATTCCTTAATACTATAAAAAGAACAGTCACACAGTCAAAATATGTCTGACAATAATTGTCGGTGACAATTTTGTCACTTTTGACATATTTGCCAATAATTTTGTTTTATGAAGCTAAAGGAGGGTAAAAGAGAAAAAATATTAACACAGTAAAAGAATGAACCAATCCCTAGTGCAGCTTCGATTGTCCAAGCCAAGCTTCTAACTCTACACGCCCTAACTTCACAAACTCTACACCTTAGTCAAAATATGAGGCTAGGCCGTTTCGCTACCATCACATGATGGGCGTAAGGTAAAAAAAAAAAAAAAGTTTCCATTGCATAGCTCTTATACTTTAGATTTTATTGATATCTAAAATACCCCGATTTCGTCACTGACTCACTGACTCACTAATGATCATCAATATTCTAAGGGTCTTCCTGAAGTCCTAGAAAGCTGAAATGTGGTATGTAAGCTAGTAATAGTACACAAACAACAAAAAAACTCTAAAACTTGGAACTTTTACCCTCCAACCCCTTAAAATAGGGGATGGAAGTTTGGACGAGACTTCCGCAAATTTTGATGCTAGAGTTCTGAAAATTGATATAGGGACTCCTTGTTATAAATAATAAAATACGTATTTCAGGATTTTCAGTAAATTACCCCCCAAAAAAATTTTTTTTTTTCATAAGCTTCTTTCAAAAAGATGTGAAATCCCACCAAAAACATTTTCATGTAAAATGTTGCCAAGACGAGACCACATATGGCTCGCACTGCCAAAAAGTTATCAGATCTCATGTAGAGCCAAGCTTCTAACTCTACACGCCCTAACTTCACAAACTCTACACCTTAGTCAAAATATGAGGCTTGGCCGTTTCGTTGCTACAAAAACTATTGTTTAACAGAAAAGTAATGAACAGTGAATCAATTTTTCACCATAAGCCCATGTGATGGTAGCGAAACGGCCAAGCCACATATTTTGACTAAGGTGTAGAGTTTGTGAAGTTAGGGTGTGTAGAGTCAGAAGCTTGGCTCTACATGAGATCTGATAACTTTTTGACAGTGCGAGCCATATGTGGTCTCGTCTTGGCAACATTTTACATGAAAATGTTTTTGGTGGGTTAATATTACATCAAGTGATCCCTCGCGCGCTGTCCACGGGACGGCATGAAACGCAGATTAGATGGCCACGATTTTGACTTGTTGTCTAATGGCAGCCATCATACTAAGAGCGGCTGACATCGGCGCTATGCGCTGGCGTCATGGCGTGTGTCATGCTCGCGTACTCAATTGAGTACCTACTAATTCATTGACTCACCGGCGTGACGTAACACAGCACATGTGCTCTGTCTGCAAGTTCTGGATTTGTCGATAGAAAACCAGCACAATGCTCGCGAGTGCTACGTATAGCACAATTTTTTTTAGAATAAGTATTGTAATAAAAAAAGAAATAGTGTAAAAAGATTAATAATACCTATGTCATCTAATTTTCAATACCGTACTTAATAAAAATATAATGTCAAATATAAATAATAAGAAAATAAAAACAAATTGTCATACAAAAGGTCCGTAATAATATGTCATCTAATCTTCTAATCTATACATCTATCTATACATCTTCTATACATCTATACATATTATTATTATTTATTTATTATTTATTACTATAATAAATCTGTAGACGAGGCGTTTCTGTACATTGAAAATTTAAAAGAAAAAAATAGTTGGGGTGTTATAGGATAACCAACAGATGCCATTTCATCAATTTTTAGAATTTTTGTCTGTTTGTCGGTTTGTCTGTTTGGATGTGACATATTTTGATTTGAACAGGTTCAACGTAAAAAGTACCAAACCAATATGGTTAATTTTTATACTCAAATATAGTGTAGAACTCGGAGAAGTGATTAGTTTTTTTTTTCATCGCAATCGCTTCACTGTATCAAAAGATATAATCAATTTAAAGTATTCTACAACAACTTTCATTACGTAAGTTGGATACACGTAATGACATCTATTGGCGCTTTTTTTTTTTTTTTTTTTTTTATTGGCGCTTTATAGTACTAACGAAAACATAATGATTGTGCTTATAACATTATTATGTGAATTCACGTCATGCAGGCTTACCTATAAGATGACTATCACAGTCACTTCTGCCTGTGTTATTTGAAAAAGTAATGATAGGTAATGATTATCCGTGTAGTGCCGGAAGTCTGTGTAGTGCCGGTAGTCCGTGTAGTGCCGGACTTCAAGAATAGCACCACCCCATACTTCCCGTGGGTGTCGTAAAAGGCGACTAAGGGCCGTACCGGAGAATGGGCAGCAGCGTTCTCTGTGCATTCCACCACCATACCATAGGTACTGCGAGTCTGCGATCGCCAACCCGCCTGCCAAGCGTGGCGATTATGGCAAACCCCCCCCCCAAAAATGACAAGCACAAAAAACACTTGGCCCCTAGTACCCGGCGGCCCGCCTACCCTTGGTTATGGTAGCGGCCAAGGCCACGGTGAGGCAAGGGGTGCTAAGAACCGGTCGAAGTGGAAGTGCTTGGGGGAGGCCTATGTCCAGCAGTGGACGTCTTTTGGCTGAAATGATGATGATGATAATGTTAATCGATTTCGATTGTTGGTTGATTAGTGGCGCTAAAAGAATTTCAAATAAAAAGTGAGGATAATATAAGATAATATTATGTGATGTGGTGTTCTGAGTGATAAAGATTGCAATGTTAGATAATTATTAATCTAAGAAAGTTGAATAATGCAGAGTGAGTTTTGAGTTAACCACTTTGTTCGATAGATGGCGTTGCGCAAATGTCGTCATATTCTGAATCGCGGTATCATTGTAACCATAGAAATGTTAAAAACTTCTTTCATATATCTATGATTGGAACGAAGTTCTTTTACGGAGCTTGCGGTAGGAGTAAAATGAGAGAAATAGTCATGTAATATTTTTCGTCGTGATTATTGGCTGCAAAAATGTAAAAATTTTCGTCATTTTGAAATTATCGCAGCCGCCGCGCCGCGCCGTCTTGAATTTCTATTTTGAACTTCGTTTTTATAGGAGGCCATACGTTTTTTTGGTGGTGAGATTTTCCTCAGAAGAGTGACCTTCATTCGTAGGTATAGTTATAGACAATTTTTAATTATAAAACTGAAATTGTTGTCATAAAATATTTGAAAAGAAAGTAGTTTCGTAGAGACGTAGAATTCTGTTATGATTCTGGACAGTGGACTGTGGTCTCATCTCATTCAAGTTTTTGCTTAGTTCTGTTTAACCAAATTTAAATTACTTGGATTAAACACTGAAGGATTCTTTGACGTGTCTTTATAACCGACTTCAAAAAGGAAGAAGTTCTCAATTCATCTGTCATTTTGTCAAATTTTATCATTTCGGCCTGTGACACTATTTTTTGTTTGAAAGAGTTTTCGACCTAGATGGTCCCATTTAATAGAGTGAAGATCTCAGTATGCGTATTGCACAGAGATCAAAGAAAGTAGCTGAGTACCTATCAATATAAAGTAAGTAGTACTTTCACGAATTTGTGTGAAATAAAATACAACCGACTTCAAAAACAAAACACTTTAAAGTGCAATAGACCTTTGGTTTCAGAAGTCTGTAATTTCTTGCTAACAACTTCCTGAATTAAGGTTATTTTACACTTTGTAGGGTTTTTTAGGGAAGTCGGTAACATATATTTTTTTGTAATCAGATTTTTATTAACGATGGACACATTAATTCTAAAGCCAGAAAAAAAATGTAAAGCCCGTACACCCCTGTACGGGCTTTACATTTTTTTCTGGTTTTCCGCAGTAAAAGGTCTAAAAATAAAATCATGTCTAAAGTTTTCGTCGTCTTCGTAGATTTCAAGGGCGGCCGGTGTCAAATATAGATACCTAACCAAAGTAAATGGGTTGCTTTTCACACGGGCAACTTTATGTAGGAGTTCTTTCGAGGGGCAAGAAACCTTTATATCATCGTTAACAGAGAAGCATTTTCTTAGTGACATAAGGTTTTAAGATCATATCATACTTTCATAGTCTTTTGCCTTTTTTCTCGATTTTTTTAAATTTTCTTTACCATGATAACGCTTCATTCAACACACACCTCCAGACGGGCTGTTGATTTATTGAGTACATATAGGTTCGGCAGGTGCACACCCTTTTTTTTTGTTTCCGGGGTGGAAAATCTTCATGGATGTCCACCGCCCTGGGGCGGGCGGCGGGGTCTGTCAGACTCTTACTGACTAAAAATCACCCCAGTGTTCCATCTTACACCTACGCCGGGGGTCGCGGGACCGTACGATCCTTCCGCAACCCTCGACTGGTGACGTCAAAGAGGGGCGCGCGTGAAACACTACGCGCCGCTAGCTCGAGTCCTGTGAGAACCCTAGGCAAGGGAAGCGTTACCAGGCAAGATCGGAAGATTCTTCCTTTTACACCTTTCCTAAGCGACACATTATTGTGTTCCGACATCCACGCGAACGAAGTCGCGGGCACAGCTAGTTGTAAAATAAAATGTCAAAGATAAAATTTATAATTATACTAGAGATAGGATGTCAAATCTATGAGTAATACAAAAATAAAACATAAAAAAAATTAAAACAAGAGTAGTCAACATAATGAATTCCAATCTAGAACGGTTGTCGCTTATCATCTAGGTACTCATCGACGCTGTAATAGTCAACATACTTAATGAATTCCAATCTAGAACGGTTGTCGCTTATCATCTAGGTACTCATCGACGCTGTAATAGTCAACATAATGAATTCCAATATAGAACGGTTGTCGCTTATCATCTAGGTACTCATCGACGCTGTAATAGTCAACATACTTAATGAATTCCAATCTAGAACGGTTGTCGCTTATCATCTAGGTACTCATCGACGCTGTAATAGTCAACATAATGAATTCCAATATAGAACGGTTGTCGCTTATCATCTAGGTACTCATCGACGCTGTAATAGTCAACATACTTAATGAATTTCAATCTAGAACGGTTGTCGCTTATCATCTAGGTACTCATCGACGCTGTAATAGTCAACATAATGAATTCCAATATAGAACGGTTGTCGCTTATCATCTAGGTACTCATCGACGCTGTAATAGTCAACATAATGAATTCCAATCTAGAACGGTTGTCGCTTATCATCTAGGTACTCATCGACGCTGTAATAGTCAACATAATGAATTCCAATCTAGAACGGTTGTCGCTTATCATCTAGGTACTCATCGACGCTGTAATAGTCAACATAATGAATTCCAATCTAGAACGGTGGTCGCTTATCATCTAGGTACTCATCGACGCTGTAATAGTCAACATAATGAATTCCAATCTAGAACGGTTGTCGCTTATCATTTAGGTACTCATCGACGCTGTAATAGCCCTTCCTTAATAAATATGTCTTCAATTTGTTTTTAAATAAGTTAGCGCTATTTATGCTTTTAAATTCTAAGGGAAGCTTGTTGTATAGAAATACTGATTGATACCTAGGACTGTGATGAACAACGTTTATTTTCGGTTGGATTGTGTTAGGAAAATCTTTCCTGCGTGTGTTAACTCTAACTTGTCGTTGGTCATCAGTTTCAGATTTATGCAAGTTCTTAACAAAACTGGTTAGCAGCACCAGTATATAAAGACATGGCACTGTCAAAATAAAACCCGGCCGGTGGGCAAAGTGGAATGATTCGTCTTTAACCTGTTATACTGCATTGTCATGTCCGAAAATTGTAAACTCTCCAAATGAATGTCGAAACGTACGAGTTGGCAGTTTGGCACATTATGAATCGAACTAACAGTCGGCAAGGCGCGGCGGCGGGCGCCCGCGTTGTTCCGTGGTGCACGTAAGTAAAAATACCTCGTGTTTGGGAAACGCCGCCATTCATCAGCTATACCGAATACATAATACGTAATTCGTGTCACATGAATCACCTAACAACAGACATGTAAACTATATCTTTAGTTACGTCTCACGAGAACTTGAGGAAATTATTTTCTGGTTTTCTTTACGCAATTCAAATTAGTGGGGATCATGTAAACTAAAAAAAAAACCGGGCAAGAGCGAGTCGGACTCGCGCACCGAGGGTTCCGTACCATCATATGTTTTTAAATTTTCACCGGCGAGCTACTTACTAGATTTCGTTCAAACCAATTTTCGGTGGAAGTTTACATATGATAATGCACAACATTTATTTTTTTTAGTTTTATCATTCTCTTATTTTAGAAGTTACGGACACACACACACATTTTACCACTTTGGAAGTGTCTCTCGCGCAAACTATTCAGTTTAGAAAAAACTGATATTAGAAACCTCAATATCATTTTTGAAGACCCATCAAAAATTTTTGAGTTTCAGTTCTAAGTATAATTTATGTTTTTTTTTTTTAAATTTTGTGAAAATCTTAATGCGGTTTACAGAATACATCTACTTACCAAGTTTCAACAGTGTAGCTCTTATAATTTTGGAAAAAAGTGGCTGTGACATACGGACGGACAGACAGACAGACCCCCCAGACCCCTTTTCACATTATATATAAATGACTTGCCTAAGTCCACAGAACAACCCATGAGCCTATTTGCTGATGACAGTGTTGTGACGATTCCATGTAAAAATAGTAATCAATAGTAATCAATATGAATAATATGTTATTAATAAATCCTTAATTTCAATAATAAAATGGCTAAATAATAATAATTTAAAAATGAATTTAACTAAGACTTAAATCATGCACTTCAGGCAACGACCATTGACATTAATTAATAAACTGGACATAAAATACAATAATACTAACATTGACTCGGTTGATACAATAAAATTTTTAGGATTAATTATTGACACGAAATTAGCACATATAGAGACCTTATCTAAGAAAATTTGTTCTTCAGCTTATGCTCTGTACACACTGGCCGAAATAACTAGTATAGATGCGTTGCTTACTGCATACTACTACTACAACTACTACTACAACACTGCTCTGGATCTTCTTATTTCATACTTGAGTAAAAGGATTCAGAGCGTTGACGTTAATGGAAAAAGATCACCCGGATCTATAGTAACAATGGGAGTCCCACAGGGCTCAATTCTTGGTCCTTTCTTGTTTCTCATTTATATTAATGACTTGCCGTACCTCATAAAGGATCATCATGATATAGTGTTGTTTGCAGATGACACTTCTCTTTTGTTTAAACCTAAACGTCAGCAGTTGGTTACTGACGATGTAAATAGCGCGATCTCGAAAGTAGTCCACTGGTTCAATGTTAATAATTTGCTTCTAAACGAGAAGAAAACCAAATGCATTAAGTTTACGCTGCCCCACGTAAGGCAGGTGAAAACTAATGTGTTGATAAAGGGCGAGGAATTGAATCCTGAAGACAACACAGTATTCTTGGGCATAACTTTGGATGCTAAGCTTCAGTGGGGTCCACATATAGATAAATTGTCAAAAAAGCTAAGTTCTGCAGCATACGCTGTTAGAAAAATTCGAAATTTAACTGATATAGAGACTGCTCGTTTAGTGTACTTTAGCTATTTTCATAGTGTAATGTCGTACGGTATTCTATTGTGGGGAAATGCCGCCGATATTCAGACTATCTTTGTTTTGCAGAAGCGAGCTGTTCGATCAATTTATAAATTAAGTCCGAGACACTCTCTCAGAGACAAATTTAAAGAGATTAATGTAATGACTGTGCCTTCTCAGTACATTTATGAAAATCTTTTATATGCCCATAAAATATAAAATTGTTTAAAAAATACAGTGATATCCATAATATTAATACTAGAAACAAACACAAATATGTTGTACCTACAACCAGGCTCAAGAAAATAGGTGGCTCGTTCAGATGCCAATGTATACGCTTTTACAATAAACTACCAAGCCACGTTCAAGATCTAAGCCTTAATAAATTCAAATCTTTCATTAAACGTAAGTTGTGCCAGAAAGCCTTTTATACCGTTAAAGATTATATTGAGGACAAAAAGGCTTGGGATTGAGCTGCTTCCAATTTCTGCATTTTGCATGATTTTTTTCTTTTTTATATACACATTGACATTGATGAATATTTTTTTTTAAACAATGACATTTGCTTACTTTGTAAAGTATTATATTATTTTTTCATTGTGAATGTGAAGACGATGTGGGTCATTTTACATACTTATATATATTTTTTTATTATTCTCTCTGTTCTGTTTTTTTTTTATTTTTTTCATGGTCTGGCAGTTTGAGTAATTTATGTGGCCTACCCAAATGTCCTTTCTTTGGTATTGTTCGTCGAATCGTTGAGCTCCTTAAGTCTTGAGTTGAGCTGCACGATTTTTGACAAATGCGTGCACTGACTGGACAGGTCCTCTCAATCTCTGTGGTTCTTTCCTTAAAAGACCACCTCAGACATCGATCTACATGGTCTTCATATAACCTGACCAAGATTATGTCTGGACTTTAAAAGAGACTGTGACCTCTGAGTTTGTTTCGGCCTTTCTTCTCAGAGTAGTCAGATAGGAAACGCCGACTTCATCTAGTTTTAAAAAAAAACATGATTGACGTGTAAAAGTGTTTGTACAAACCTACTTACAAATAAAATCATTTCATTTCATTTCATTTCATTTCATTTCATTACTACGGGTTGGTGGAATCTGTCCTAAGATACGGGATTATCTTTTGGGGTAACTCAACTGATAAGGTCCAATCCTGATCTGTTTTCTCGCATGGCGGAGGTGTTTCCACGCAAGCGCAACAGACGTGACAACACTCAGATTTGCGTACAACAAGCCAGAACTACTCTTATGCGAAAGAGTGTCTTTTGCATGGCTCCAATAATCTATAATTATAACTCGTTGCTTCATTTTTCAGATATGATTATAACAATGTAGTTTCCCTACTTACTTGGTAACTTCGCACATATTTTAAAGATTTTTTTAAAACTATTAGGTGACGTAATTCCGGTCTGACTGCACCTCGGTTGACACTTTGACGTGTAGCTCATTCCTTTTTCGTGCGCGGTAGCTATCGCACGCGCCCTTAAGCATCATGCCAAAAAGAAGCGCGCAATCAAAAATTGATCACTACGCTAGGAAAATTAGAAAAATTGAAGAAAAACAAAGACCGTTACAATCGTCATCGGATGATGAAGGTAAGCAAAGTATACTTTATTCTATTATGGAGCCAATACCCGTGCCAACCGACGTACCACAAGACGTGGAATCGGAATCTGGCGACATTCCTAACCAACACTATGCCCAGGCGGAACCCTGTCCCCCTGAGGCAACTACTGGTAGCATGGAACCTGAGTTAGACTGTTAGATCCTGATCTACTGTCGCCACTCGGTGAATCGACATCAGATTCGCCTGACTACGGCGATAACATTCACGATAATCTATCGCAGTTGTGGCTTCCTTTGCTAAGGAAAGGAATGCCTAAAGAAAACAAGGACAAGGTACTGAAAGAGTACCTTGTGCCAGACAATTGTAGGCTCCTTCAAGCACCCAAGTTGAATGCTGAAATCTCGGCGGCGGTACCGGACATGGTTCGCAACCGCGACAAGACACTTACAGCGTCTCAACAACAGCTAGTGCGGGAATCACCGCCATCAAGGCTCGAGTGAAATTAATCACACCTAGCTCGGACAAGGCATTCATAAATATCATCAACGAGTCCGAACGGGATAAATCACTGTTTGGCTCGTTCTTATCAGAAAAAATTAAAGCCGCCAAGGCCATTGAAAAGCAAGGCCTTTCCATAAAAAAGACCGCAAAGTTTCAAAATCGCCTCAACTTCCTAATACCCGCCAGTCCTACCCGGGAAACTGGAACCTGCCTCCTCGATACCCAGCGAACAGGGGGGGGGGGGGGCGAGGTGCATACAGGAGGCCGATGACGACGGCGGGGAATCGCTGTCCGTACACGATGTCAGCACAGCCGCCACAACGCCCGGCCTCGCAGGACAAACCTCGGGCTCCCGCTCAGCGTCACCGTTAACGCAGGTACATGCGGTTAGACTTACCCAATTTTATGACCGATGGCTAAAAATAACAATGTTGTTCTTGATTGGTTAAAAAATGGTTATCCAATACCCTTTCATACACATGTACGACAATCAATAATACCTAAAAACAACCTATCAAATACTGAGAAATCAGATATGATGAAAGCCGTTATGAAACTCAAATCTTTAGGGGCTATCTCAGAGTGCAATGTGACTAAAGATCAATTTATTTCTAAAATATTCCTCACATTAAAACCTAACGGCGATAAACGCTTTATATTAAACCTAAAAACCTTAAACAAGCTAATCAATAGCGAACATTTTAAAAATGGAGGATTACCGAACAGCATGCAAATTGATACCACGCGATGGATACCTTGCTACCATCGACTTAAAAGAGGCGTATTTCCTCTTAGGCATTAGGCATTCCGACCGTAAATATTTATCAATTTCAGCCCAATAATTCGCTAAGAACATATGGCTTTAATTGCATGCCGTTGGCGTTTGGCTTATCCGTTGCCCCACGGGTATTCACTAAGGTTATGAAGGAAGTCATAACTTACCTCAGACATCACGGTTTTCAGTCAGTTTGTTATTTAGATGACATTTTATGCCTTGGAAATACTTACGAGAATGGTCATAATAACGTAAATGAAACTTTGAAACTACTCGAGTTTCTAGGATAATTGACAACAAAGTCAATTACGATAAAAGTATGTTAAAACCGCGACAATTCTGCAAGTACTTAGGATTTTGTTACGATACCAGGTATCTCAGTACCTATACAATTGCCAGCCGATAAGCGACGTAACATCATCGAATTAGTAACAAAATTCACTAAATTACAGCCATGTTCCATCCGCGAATTAGCTCGCTTTATCGGTATTCTAGTCGCCACTAGCCCAGCCCTTAAATACGCTTGGGTATACACTAAGATTTTAGAACGCCAGAAGTTTCTAGCGTTACTTAAGCATAATAATAATTACGAAGCTAAAATTAACCTACCTAATATTATATTAGAGGATCTGAACTGGTGGCTACACGCAACCTTATGCGACAGCCAAATTTTGACATCGAAATCTATACCGACGCGTCGATGTCAGGCTGGGGTTCTGTTTGCAACAACGCTCAAGTACATGGCAAATGGAAGTCTTCAGAAAATTATTGTCATATCAATTACTTAGAGCTGATGGCAGCCTTTCTAGGTTTGAAATCCTCCGCCAGTGATGCAACCAATAAATAAATAAAATAAACAATATTACTGCGCATGGACAACACCACTGCGATCAGTTATATAAATCGTATGGGGGTATTCAATACCCCCACTTAAACGACTTGGCTAGGTCCCTTTGGAAATGTTGTGAACAGCGCAACCTATAGGTCATATACCTATCATACGTAAATTCCAAAGAAAACCGGGCAGACGCCGCGTCTAGAGTAGTCAATCCGGATACTGAATGGTCACTTTCCGATGAAGCATTCCAAGACATTATAAAATATTTTGGTCAACCTGAAATAGACTTATTCGCGTCCCGCGATAATGCGAAGTGTACCACATTCATCTCATGGAAACAAGACCCTGACGCAGCATCCGTAGACGCATTTACGATGGACTGGCAGAGCCATTTCTTCTACGCTTTTCCACCATTTTCCCTGGTATTAAAATGCCTTAGAAAAATTATTGATGACAAATGCACATGGCTTACTAGTTTATCCCAACTGGCCATCACAGCCATGGTTCCCACTATTGCAAAGCCTTATAGTTTCCGACGTTGTTTATAAATTAAGACCCATAAAACCCAAGTACTCCACCGCCTGGAATCCCCAATTGGTTTTAAACCATGTCTCAACATGGTTCCCTAATAGTCAGTTCTAACTCACACAGCTCACAGGGTACAAACGCTGTCTTTAATTAAACTCGAGAACATACTTTTCTCTGATAGCGGCATAAAGATCGTCATAACAGACATCATAAAGACATCCGCACCCGGCAGAGACCAGCCAATATTGTTCTTGCCATACTTCAGGAAAAATACGCGTATATGTCCAGCTACGGTGCTCTCAGGTTATATTTCTATAACTAAAAGCATAAGACCTGAGAGTACAAACAATCTGTTGTTGACGTACAAACGGCCACAAAAACCCACTACCACGCAAACCATCAGTAGATGGATCAAACAAGTCTTGTCAGAAAGCGGCATTGATACCAGTGTATTCGCCGCGCACAGTACACGGCTCGCGTCAACCTCGGCCGCAAGCTTAACCAGGAGTTAATATAGAAACCATTCGCAAAAGCGCAGGGTGGACTATTAGTTCATCTAATTCATTTGCTCGTTTTTATAATAGGTGCGTTATAAACGAAGGCGAATTTGCCAAATCTGTTTGCTTACGATTAGACATACAGACTGATTATTAATTCCTATTAACTATAGGTACCTATTATAAGATTATATTACACTACAGAAATGTTTATTTATGTTATGTTCATGTGATCGATAAGATCTTTATGTTTAACTCGTTGAAGTTAATTCGAAATAAGTAAATCCCACCAAAAACATTTTCATGTAAAATGTTGCCAAGACGAGACCACATATGGCTCGCACTGCCAAAAAGTTATCAGATCTCATGTAGAGTCAAGCTTCTAACTCTAAACGCCCTAACTTCACAAACTCTACACCTTAGTCAAAATATGAGGCTTGGCCGTTTCGTTACTACAAAAACTATTGTATAACAGAAAAGTAATGAACAGTGAATAAATTTTTCACCTTACGCCCATGTAATGGTAGCGAAACGGCCAAGCCACATATTTTGACTAAGGTGTAGAGTTTGTGAAGTTAGGGCGTTTAGAGTTAGAAGCTTGACTCTACATGAGATCTGATAACTTTTTGGCAGTGCGAGCCATATGTGGTCTCGTCTTGGCAACATTTTACATGAAAATGTTTTTGGTGGGATTTCACATCTTTTTGAAAGTTGCTTATGAATTTTTTTTTTTTTTTTGGGTGGCTTTACTAAAAATCCTGAAATATATATTTTATTATTTATTACAAGGAGTCCCTATATCAATTTTCAGAACTCTAGCATCAAAATTTGCGGAAGTCTCGTACAAACTTCCATCCCCTAGTTTAAGGGGTGGGAGGGTAAAAGTTCCAAGTTTTAGAATTGTTTTGTTGTTTGTGTACTATTACTAGCTTACATACCAAATTTGAGCTTTCTAGGACTTCAGGAAGAACCTTAGAATATTCATGCTTATGAAAAAAAAAAAATTATTTTGGGGGGTTGGGGGGTTCTTTACTAAAAATCCTGAAATATGTATTTTATTATTTATTACAAGGATTCCCTATATAAATTTTCAGAACTCTAGCATCAAAATTTGCGGAAGTCTCGTACAAACTTCCATCCCCTAGTTTAAGGGGTTGGAGGGTAAAAGTTCCAAGTTTTAGAATTGTTTTGTTGTTTGTGTACTATTACTAGCTTACATACCAAATTTCAGCTTTCTAGGACTTCAGGAAGAACCTTAGAATATTGATGCGTATGAAATAAAAAAATATTTTTTTGGGGGTTTGGGGGGTTATTTACTGAAAATCCTGAAATACGTATTATATTATTTATAACAAGAAGTCCCTATATCAATTTTCAGAACTCTAGCATCAAAATCTGCGGAAGTCTCGTACAAATTTCCATCCCCTATTTTAAGGGGTTGGAGGGTAAAAGTTCCAAGTGTTAGAGTTTTTTTGTTGTTTGTGTACTATTACTAGCTTACATACCAAATTTCAGCTTTCTAGGACTTCAGGAAGTACCTTAGAATATTGATGATCATCAGTGAGTCAGTGAGTCAGTGAGTAAGTGAGTCAGTGACGAAATCGGGGTATTTTAGATATCAATAAAATCTAAAGTATAAGAGCTATGCAATTGAAACTTTATAGGTTTAATAAGTCCACCACTGACATCATATCCCGAAAATTTTGTTTATCTGGTATAATCCAAACCCAAGTTATGAAGGTTCAAAAATACGACGAAGTGCTTCGAGAAAAGGTAGGTAGTGCCCTTGCGCTTCGCTTGGCTCGTCTTGGCGGGGGCACTCCCGTGCCCCCAGATATAAATGTAACGTACCATTACGGAAACATAAGTATAACTATAAGGCTGATTTGTCTATAGGTAAATAAAACCATAATGTTTAAAACCTTATTGTTTTCCATTTCAAAACTTTCTGACTCTTAACAAAATTTAGCAGAAAGGGCTTATTACACCATCAATGATTTTTTGTGTGAAAAAAATTTTGAATGACTATTATAATTTAGACCTATTTGTTTTGACTACTTACTTTATATGTTTTTCCATGTTAACTATGAGTGTTATATTTTAATTTGGATAATTGAATTGTGGTTATAAATTTCTATTTAAATAATTTTATTAGCTTGTATAATTTGAATACCGGAAAAATTGTTGCTTATACTTACCTACTTAAATATTTGTATGCCATTGTATATGGCAAGCATGACGACCTGTTGATAATACTTGTAACAACTTGGATGCCGATTTTATTCGTATGTATACTCATGTTTAAACAAATAAAAAAATATCTTATCTTATCAGACAGACAGACATGACGAATCCATAAGGGTTCCGTATTTTGCCATTTGGCAACGGAACCCTAAAAATTATATTAGAAACCTCAATATCATTTTTGAAGATCTATCCATAGATCACACGTATGGGTTTGATGAAAAAAAAAAATTTGAGTTTCAGTTCTAAGTATGGGGAACCCCCATAATTTATTGTTTTTTTCTATTTTTTTTGCGGTTCACAGAATACATCTACTTACCAAGTTTCAACAGTGTAGTTCTTATAGTTTCGTGAAAAAAGTGGCTGTGACATACGGACGGACAGACAGACAGACAGACATGACGAATCCATAAGGGTTCCGTTTTTGCCATTTGTTAAAAAACGACTGTTAATTTAATCATTGTACTCTCTGCTCATCGTTAAAATTCATTACTTAATTAACATCATGACATCTCGCGTTTATAGACTATATAAACAAAATGTAATGTGCCTCTGTAATAGATTGTTTATTTCGAGTCCAGACAAGATGTAAGTTAGCAACCGATGCAGAGCCACTCCCTGAATTACACAGTTTAGCACAAAATACGTAAGAAGTGATACCGTTACATTATTTCCCATGCGTCAAAAACTTGCGCGCAGTATCAACAAGACAGTATACCGTGCGTCCGAGTGTGGGCCAGCTACACAGAGGTCAGACACAAACCAACATATGACAGTATACCGTGCGTCCGAGTGTGGGCCAGCTACACAGAGGTCAGACACAAACCAACATATGACAGTATACCGTGCGTCCGAGTGTGGGCCAGCTACACAGAGGTCAGACACAAACCAACATATGACAGTATACCGTGCGTCCGAGTGTGGGCCAGCTACACAGAGGTCAGACACAAACCAACATATGACAGTATACCGTGCGTCCGAGTGTGGGCCAGCTACACAGAGGTCAGACACAAACCAACATATGACAGTATACCGTGCGTCCGAGTGTGGGCCAGCTACAGAGAGGTCAGACACAAACCAACATATGACAGTATACCGTGCGTCCGAGTGTGGGCCAGCTACACAGAAGTCAGACACAAACCAACATATGACAGTATGGGTCAGTTCACACCGAGACGCGACGCGACGCGACGCTGCACGCACACTTTTAAAAGAGTGACTCAAAATATACTTTATTTTCTACACGAAAAGGTACACATTGCATTGTGAGAGTTCAGAATACGTTGCGCGGCGTCAAGCTGCACCGCGCGGCGTCGCGCTGCGCCTCGCGGCGTAGGGCGACGCATCGCGACGCAGCGGCAGCGCGCGGCGTGCGAGAGCGGCGCTGCGCAGCGCGACGCCGCGAGGCGCAGCGCGACGCCGCGCGGTGCAGCGTGACGCCACGCGGCGCAGCCGAGGTCGCCGTGGCGACTTGTCTCTATATTTCCGTCCAGACTTCGTGCAGAATTGATGCTGTACGGTCGAGTGATCGAGTGATATTATAATGATAGACTGGGATCTTGTTATAATCGGACTTCTTGCAGAAGAGAAAGAGGAAGAAGAATACAAAAATAAAATAAAAAAGAAGACATCACACAGGAGTATTTGGGTGCATAATTTATGGAGAAATAGATTAATTCATGGTGGATTTCATACCTTGGCTTATGACAACATTGCCAATTATCCAGAAAAAAATTATGATTATTATAAAAGGGATTACAAAAAGTTTCAAAACTTATTGAATTTGTTGCGGCCATACATAGAAAAAGGGGCGGGGCGGGGCGGGAGCACGTAGCGAATGTAGACACGTCCCACTGCGCCGCGCGGCGTCTAGCTGCGCCGCGCGGCGTCTAGCTGCACCGCGCGGCGTCTAGCTGCACCGCGCGACGTCTAGCTGCGCCGCGCGGCGTCTCGAGGCGTCGTGTTGCCAACGATTTTACGATGCACCTCGCGACGTTGGGATGCGTCTAGCGGCGGCGCGCGGCGCAGCGCGACGTCACTGGCCTCTTCTAGTATCGTCACGTCTCGTCGCGTCGCGTCGCGTCTCGGTGTGAACTGACCCTATACCGTGCGTCCGAGTGTGGGCCAGCTACACAGAAGTCAGACACAAACCAACATATGACAGTATACCGTGCGTCCGAGTGTGGGCCAGCTACACAGAAGTCAGACACAAACCAACATATGACAGTATACCGTGCGTCCGAGTGTGGGCCAGCTACACAGAAGTCAGACACAAACCAACATATGACAGTATACCGTGCGTCCGAGTGTGGGCCAGCTACACAGAGGTCAGACACAAACCAACATATGACAGTATACCGTGCGTCCGAGTGTGGGCCAGCTACACAGAGGTCAGACACAAACCAACATATGACAGTATACCGTGCGTCCGAGTGTGGGCCAGCTACACAGAAGTCAGACACAAACCAACATATGACAGTATACCGTGCGTCCGAGTGTGGGCCAGCTACACAGAAGTCAGACACAAACCAACATAATGACAGTATACCGTGCGTCCGAGTGTGGGCCAGCTACACAGAGGTAAGACACAAACCAACATATGACAGTATACCGTGCGTCCGAGTGTGGGCCAGCTACATAGAAGTCAGACACAAACCAACATATGACAGTATACCGTGCGTCCGAGTGTGGGCCAGCTACACAGAGGTCAGACACAAACCAACATATGCTTCCGACAGAGGAGGGTCCACACTCCACAATGATCTTGCCGTAAACCTACCACCTAAGTTCACAATGTGGAATGCAAATAAATATTGAGTACTCAGTACGTACCTAATTATTTGCTGGGTTTGCAGTTAGTGCGCACAAGGTACAAAATCGAATTTCTGACTAAAATTGACTAGCTTTATGAGTGTATGGTATAAATAAGCCCCCAACTTTATGATTGGAATTTACATAATACGAGAAGACGTCTTAAAAGTACGACAATAATAATTGTAGGTAATGATCGGATCAGTTTCGTCTGTTCAGATTGATCTCTGAATATATTAGGATTGGTCCATCTGAAGCATTTTGTTTAGTGATTTGTTTGGGAATCGGAAGCGCGTTAGTTTGGCTGTTGGCGCGGTCATTCACTCCGCGTATTCTGAGCGTGCGTGCACTACATTGCCCGCGCCGGATCGTGAACTGTTTCCGTGCGGTGTGCTGCTCGGTGCATCAGCGTGCTACAACAACACAATAATAATAACTAAACTCCTACCCGAATTCAGGTCCATCTCCACGGAGACTAAGCCTGCAAACTTCTTACCTGCTACTGAAATTTTTTTGACCAAAAATCCCAATAGCTGTTTTGACCAGGCCCGAAACATGAACGCAGGACCTCGTGATCCGCAATCGTTACTAACACCACTCATTCATAACACGACGCGGTACCGATGTGTCGCGCACTTAGCTTCGCTCTACCACTCATTCATAACACGACGCGGTACCGATGTGTCGCGCACTTAGCTTCGCTCTACCACTCATTCATAACACGACGCGGTTCCGATGTGTCGCGCACTCAGCTTCGCTCTACCACTCATTCATAACTATATGCTCATGTCGTGCATTGACTGCCCCGTTGGTCTCGTGGTTACAAGCGCGACTGGTGAGCGTTGGATCCTGGGTTCGATTTTCAAGACGGAGAAAGTGTTATTGGGTTTTCCATAGGAATTTCTAAGTAACAGCCCGAAGTTTGGAAGTTGGCGGTTTAACACCCACGTGCCTCGGAAAACACGTAAAGGCGTTGGTCCTGCGCCTGATCTCTCCTCGGGCGTGTCGGATTGCCGTCCCATTGGACTATGAGAATAAAGGAACAGAGAGTGCACCTTTGTTTACGCACACACTTGTTATTATTATTATTAGCCTGTGGTGTCCCACTGCAGGGCAAAGGCCTCCCTACTCTCTTTCCACTTCTCTCTGTTCAAAGCTGTTAAGGACCAGTTCTTGTTGAAGGAGTCCAGCTCATCCCGCCATCTCCGTCTGGGCCTGCCACGATGTCGTTTGCCATTAAGTGGGACCCATTGGGTCGTAAGTTTGGCCCATTGTTCGTCTGACATGCGGCAGATGTGTCCAGCCCAATTCCATTTTAGCGTGGCAGCTTTCCAAGTGACATCAGTTATCTTTGTGATGGAACGGATGGTCGTATTCCTAACTCGGTCTGTTAGTTTGATACCCAGAATAATCCGTTCCATAGCCCTCTGGCAAACCTCGAGCGTGGACCTCTGCTGATTTGTCAAAGACACACTTGTGCACTATAATATTTCCTGCGTACCTGGCTAATCTCCGCCGTTGAGATTGGCCGCCGCGCGCCGTGACCGAAGTCGGTCGGGCGGGAGGATATTATTATTATGCGCATGTCGTTACTGCTACTGTCACCATGCGATGGCATATGGAGCATCGATACGCAAAACATAGATCAAACATTATATACATTATATATAACTATTTTTAAGTCACATAACCTTTTGACTGTATCCTGCATATATATCTTTGAAGTTGCCAAGTTTCTGAGATCCAATCTTGCATTATTCGAACGAAGGGATAATACAAATAAGAGGAAAGCTGCACATTTGGATTTCGAGATACCTGTTCCTAAGTTGCAACTCTTCCGAAAGAGTTGTATCTACATGGCTCCCCTAATTTATAATGCTTTGCCGAAGTCAATTACCCAACTACCCTTCAAAAAATTTTGTTCGGCACTACGGAAGTGGTTGTTGCAGGAATGTTTTTATTCAATTCCCGAGTTTTTTGTAAAATGTCCCTGTAAATTTTTTTCTCTTGATCTGGCATCAAAATATAGGCCCAAGTAATTTATTTAAGTTAAGTGATAATAATTGTTAAATGTATTGTTTTATTTATTAATAATAATATAGTAAAAATGGAAGTGTGTAATATAATATAATAATTGAAATAATATTTAAAATTTTAAAATTAATATAATGTAAATAATGCACTTAAATTCTATTTTTTTAAGAACTGCATTTAATTGTTCATTGTATTCTATTTTTGCATACCGTTAAAACGGTGAGACATGTAGTACTGTCAATGTTATGAACACCTTTGTAAACACCATGTTTCTGGCAAATAAATATTCTATTCTATTCTATTCTATTCTAAACAGCTATTGTTGCACAAGATGTCCTGGTAGTCCTGGTACTTCAGAATCAGGAAAGAAATGTGACGTAGATACCTCTACTCGATGTGTCTAGGTAGTCTCAAATTCATCAGTATTACGTCTAGTGCGTGGACGCCGCCGCGCCGGAGCCAGAGGTAGTCAATGTTGCTTCCTTAGGGCTGTCCTCATCTACTCCCAGATACGAGTAGGGTCAATACAATTGTTTGTACAACTCCCAAATGAATCAACGTGTCACATTCGTAGCTCTGCATTGGCTTAAGCTCCATTTACACGTTACAAGTTTATTGCCTGTGGCCCACCATAAAATTGAAGCAACAATTGACTGGCACCGTCTAAACAACACGTACAATAATAATTGTTGCCCGAGACGGGCCAGTTAGTTGCCGTTTAAAACTGGTATAGGTCTTACAATAACACTGGCTTAAGCACTTACAATAAAATCGCTTTGAATTCTGGCATAACATTTTTCTATCATTCAAACATGAGCGAACGAAACAAGAGGTTCAATAAAATTGAAATCAATATTTGGCAGCGTAAATACGGATACTAAATACTTGAATCAATTGTACAAGAACGTGCAGTTCTGTGTTTAGACGAGGCAAAACTTGCATGCAATTATTGTATGCCATTTTATGGAAATCGCACGTGTGTTAACACTTTGCAGCGTGACCTCTGCGGTTTCAACCTATATATATTTTTTTCTAGTTCATATGTTAGTTAGTAGTCATCTTTTTCATTTAGGTCAAATTACCTCTTCCGCAACTGTTTTAATGATAATTAATATAATATAAGCTTATTTTTTTTTAATGCGTTTTTTTTTTATACTTGATAAAGTGGTGAATTTTTATTTCGCTACAACTTGCATGCAATTCTTGAAAGGCAATAATTAACGTGCTTAATTGCGATTATTGCTCTTGAACGTTCCTGAAACTTGCACCGTGCAAATGGGGCTTAATCTGACGGCGAGGGATGAACAAGAGACGCGCGACTTTGTGCTACTGACGAAGCCAAGGACACAGCGAAACACGCCACGCATTGATTAGTATAACGTTATAGATAGCGGGTTAGATGAAGTTTGTTTAGCATGATTAGTAGGTACTGCATAGGTACAAGCAGGAAGACATGTCTGGCCGGGGCTTTGAAGTTTATCCAGCCACTCGAACAAAGAACTAACGATACTCAGTGCTGACGCTAAACATTGTAAGTAATAAAATTATTCGGACTAGTCCATGACTTGATGTCTCAAGTTTGTAGTGTCTGTTCCCGAGCAGATAATGATGTTGCACTTGCTGGTTTTGTCCTAGAAACTGAAACAAGCACCAAATCCTGTGGTTTTATTTAAACTTACTGAGCTGAGTATATTGGTGCTTGTGTGGCAAGCGCAGTGCATTTCACAATCTGCGCGACCACTGCTGCACTGCCCTCGCTTGTTGTGTGTCACCACGTTCGACACGTTACGCAACTTGTAACGGCGTGCCTTCTGCTCCGACAAAGTATTTGACACATCAATGATTCACCTGAATATTACAGCAGGACTCATGACATGAACGGTTCGGCCGGAAACAGCCGGCAGCTGAATATTAAACAATACGTCAACATTCGTTAGTTTATTTACACGAAGCTCGTTATATTTACACCCAAATGAATGTGTATCAACGCATGTCGATATTCCGGGAGGTCACAACGGTGCCTTTAACATTCGCGCCACGGCTCAAGTGCGCGCACACCGTGTCACGGGGTAGATAACGATCGACTGCATGTGGCGGTGATTACAATCAGGTGCAAGTGTAATGACGAGGATCGACACCCGGGCCCTCAAGTTTCACCGACCAACGTGTTATCTTTCGACCGAAACGTGTCGAAATCATGTCATAACGCGTCACAATGGGCTCTTCGCTCCAGGCCAATTTACCCGCAGCGAAACGTCGCTCGCAACTTTCGGGAGGACTGTCATTACGGACGGAAACGGTGTAACAACAACCCTCAGACGAGACGAGGGTTGAGCGCGAGCGGAACAAAGAACATGACTGTAAACACTGCAAATAATTTACAAAAGGCAAAATACTTTCCAAACACCAGCCCGGTCTTGTACGGTGACACGTAAGCGGTATCTCTGGCACTAATTAGGAGCATCGTGGAGGAACCCGTTAGCGCCCCAATGTTTGCGTGGAAATCTCTTCGGATCGCTAAGCACGCCTGCGTTATCAGCGTATTTACGCATCTACATCCAGCAGGGTAATCGCGTAACACACTATCAGTAGCAATGGGTTTCATTTTGACAGTTCAACAACATTCATTGCGTTATTTACGTTGTTGGGCAGACACACTTTTCGTACTTATGATGCAATGGATTAGCAGTATGCTTCAAAATGATTTAAATTGAGAGTAATAGTTTGTTACGCAATTAGGGTGCAGGTCTCTAGAGACCAGTGAAGAATATGATGCGCGACTGACAGCTGATCGTGAACGTCATGTATTGTCTCGCGAGTCGGAGACGTTCACGGATAGAGAATTGCGCTTGAGTTTTTAGCGTATCTACGCATCTGCTTCTAGGTCTCTAGAGACAAGTGCAGAACGTGATGCGCGACTGTCCGCTGATCGTGAGCGACATGCATTGCCTCGCGAATCGGAAACGTTTACCGATATAGAATCACGCTTGAATTCTCAGCGTATTCGCTCATCTACTAACAGGTCTTTTGAAACGAGTGATGAACGTGATGCGCGACTAACTGCTGATCGAGATTATCATACATTGTCCCGAACACGCACACAACAAAATATTCATAATTTGTTAGAAAGTGAAAGAGAAAGAATTGCTGGAGTAGGTACGGCATTAACGGCATGAAAAGACAAGAAGAGCGCAACGAACGTTTGAATTCTGATCGACTTCGACATTCTCTGAACAGAATGTCGATATCGTCTGAAGAATCGGATGTGCCTCAAGATATAGCCGTAGGGCATTGCGACCTTCCTTGGGTTGATAAGGAACGGAGTGCATTTACGTATACTCCTATGATTGACTACACCACATATTCCGCCATCGGAGGTATGGTTAAAAATGTTACTTTTTGTGAAACTGTTAAATGGCAAAAACAAACAAACGGTATGTGTTGCTCAGGTGTGAAAGTATATATTGAAATATTACAAAATCCTCCAGAAATGCTAATCGGTGACCATCCACAGTCAAAACATTTCTTGGACAACATCCGTTCGTACAATAATGCCTTTCAAATGACATCTTTTGGTGCGAAACAGATTTCAGAAGGCCCATTTATGTCAACATTCAAAGTGTAAGGCCAAGTTTACCACCTTATTGGTTCATTATTGCCTGAAAATGACGTCTCGAATCGTCTCGCGCATCCCGTTGTTTTCCAGTCCCCGGGCTCTTAGAATTCGCCATCAGACGTTTCAGATCTTCGATTTTGACGACCCCGTTGTCGCTGGCATAAGCAACAGGATCCGCGTACGAAGTCGCGGGCAGAAGCTAGTTCATAAATAATTATATAATTATAAAATCTCGATGTTTTGACAAGGACTTGCGCGGGCGTCGAGCGGCTCGCTAGAATATGTTTTGACAATGGTTTTGACAAGGAGTGGCGCGGACGCCGCGCCGCGCCGCCGCGCCGGGCGGCTCGCTAGAATAATATTGTTGCGCGTGTGAGAAAAGGATTAATCCATTAGATTATGATCAATATTTCTGAGAGAGGTACCTAAATCAGATGAGTTGTTTGACTGTGTGGGGGGTTGTGTGTACCTGACTAAGGGTTTTTAGCATTTAAAAACAACAAAATAGGCAAGACTAGGTATTTATTATGAATAAGCTTTATACTTGGTTAGGAAGATACTTTTAAACCTAGTCGCTCGTTCCGAAGTTAACTCCGCAGGAGAAGAACGAGCAAGAAACTCCTCGGTTTATTATTATGATTAGATATTTATCATTACATTCATTACAGAATTCAAATCGACTAATCTAACATAGGATACCACATGGATGTGGATGGAACAAGATATCTGACATACAGAGTCACAAATTAACTTACACAGGGCAATTAATAATGTTACGAGCTTCGGGTTCGTGACAATAAAAACTGCCGATTTAATAACCAAAAATAACAATTTATTTTACAACACTAATTACAGCTCAAACAGACTAATTATTAAAACACAATTACACTATTGATCACTCTTAATTCGCACTTGAAGGTTGCTTAGATGTTTTCGCTCTTGTCGCTTTATCCAAACTGTGTCGGTCGTCGCGCATCCCGGCCTTATATAGTGCCGCAGATAGTTCTAGAACCTTCCATTGTAGAAACATCTAGAATGTTCGAGTACATACCGGCCCCGACCGACTAGGTGTCGATAGTTCGAGAAAGTTCTACAAAGTTCTAGTATCGAATTTTCTAGAACGATCGTGACTCGACTAGTTCTGCTACTCGATACTAGATGGCGCTAGTGGTAACTAATGTCACCATGTACCAGGCATTAATTGTGGCGCGCAACACTGCCCCCTCCTAAGACATGCTCGTCCCGAGCATTATCAGCCCCATAATAACGCGCCAGTCGGTCCACATGGACGATCTTAGGAGTACCTCTTGCACCTTTCTGTATCCGGTAGGTTACGTCATTGATCTTTGTCACAATCCGGTACGGTCCGTCCCATTTAGCTTGAAGCTTAGGAGATTTCCCTTTGCTGCGGACTGGATTGTGCAACCACACTAGTGAACCTTCGTCGAACCCTTTATTGTTCATTTTGCGGTCATAACGGGTTTTCATCTTTTCAGACATTTGCTGGCCCGATTGTCTGACGTGCTCATAAATGTCATTCATTTTGTTCCGCAAGTCATTCGCATAATCGGTTATACTGCGTGGGGCATCAGGTGGTATTCCGGTGATCAGGTCTGCAGGCAGCCGTAATTCTCTTCCAAAGTTTGCGAAAGCTGGTGTCACCGATGTACTTTCGTGAACAGCGCTTCGATATGACAACAAAAACGGTTGTATGTGCTTGTCCCAATCTCGTTGCCGATTTTCCACAACTTTGGCTAGGTACCTCTCCAATGTCTGATTAAATCGTTCCACCATTCCATCCGACTGTGGGTGGTAAGAAGTTGTTCTGGTTTTATGAGTACCCATAACTCGACAAGTTTCCTGGAATATTTGTGATTCAAAATTCCTTCCTTGATCACTGTGAATCTCTAAAGGTACTCCAAAACGACAGAAGACTTCATGAACTAATTTATCTGCAACTGTCGAAGCTTCTTGATTTGGAATGGCGAAGACTTCCGGCCACTTGGTGAAGTAATCCATCACAACCATGAAATACTTGTTGCCACTTTCACTTTCCGGAAACGGCCCCGCAACGTCAAGGGCTATCCTCTCCCATGGTGCACCAACATTGTACAATTTCAATGCACCTCTACTGCGAGTCTGAGGTCCCTTTACAGCTGCACAACTTGTACATTTGCGACACCAGTCCTCGACATCGTCCCGACAGTGGACCCAGTAAAACCGTTCTTGTATCTTCAGTAGAGTCCGTTTTACTCCCAGATGACCTCCTGAACAACCATTATGGTACAGCTGTAGAACATCCGGCACTTGAGCTTTAGGGACTACCATTTGCAAATGACAGCTGTCTCCCCGAGTATTTTCCCATTTACGGCACAGGACTCCATCCTGAATCACCAAGCTGTCCCATTGGGCCCAATAGCTTTTTGTGATCGAACTCATCGCTGAGACGTCGCTCCACCTGGGCTTAGGAGCTCTGGCCTTCATCCACTCCAGAATCGGCTCGATGTCCGAATCTTTCTGCTGTGCACGTTGTAGGATTTCCTTCCACTCGTTGCTGAGGTCTGTCCTGAGCATCCTCACAGGTACCACTTCGTTACCCTCTTGCCTAGTACCATGCTTGCGGTCTTCAGGACAAGGTCTTCTTGAAAATGCATCTGTGTTGCCATGAGGTTTCCCGCCGCGATGTTTGACCACAAAGTCGTGTTCCTGCTGCTGCTGGGCGGTGCTGTTAGCCGCACTTCTCTTTGGAGACCAGACATCATCCCTTTCTGCAGTTCGCTTAGGGCAACTGGATCGAAGGTGGCCCTTTTCCGCACAGCCGTAGCACCTAGGGCTATATCCTTTATTGCGGTCGCGAACTGTAGCCGCTGCAACCTCCCTGACGCGATGGGAACGATGATCCTGCCGCACAGCTTCCACCTCCAGTGCATGGGCCAAGGCGTCCTTAAGCGTCCCGTGGTGACCGAGCCTCACAGCAACTCTCACTTCAAGGTCGCGGATGCCGTCGATGAATGCCTGCACCAGGTTTCCATCAATAAGCGCAGGTACAGACTGGTAAGCTTTGCGAACCAGCTTCTCCACTTCAAGGGCCCACTGCTGCAGGTTTTCGTTACTGCGTTGCACGCGATCCTTGAGCTGCGCACGAAACACGTGTTCCAGGTGAGCGTCACCATACCGAGACTCCAATGCCTCAAGGAGCTGCTCGTAAGTCACTTCCTTACCGAGAGCTTCCAGAACGGTTAAGGCCTGGTCGCGCAGGCCTAGGGTGAGGGCAGTCATGGCCTGACTTTTATTCCACCCGTTCGCCTTCATGACAGCCTCAAACTGGATTTTGTAGGCCGACCAGGAAGAAGTACCGTCGAACGGTGGCACTTTGAATCCACGTAGCGAAGGTGTTGTAGCTACGGGAGCTGCGATTCCATCCCCAAATTTGAGGTAATCCAGCGTTTTCTTCACGTCAGCCATCACGGTTACCTTCACGTCAGCCATCACGTTGTCAACCCGATTATTTACTTGGTCGATTCGGGTTTCAGCTTCCGACAGGCGGTTGTCATATTGAGCAACCTTATCCTTCACCTCCTTCATGTCTTTCCCGAAGGTAGCGTGAAGGTCCTTCATAAGGAGCATCTGCTCCTCCTGGCGGCGCGCCTGCTCCTCCTGTTGGCGGACCTGTTCCTCCTTATCACGCTGGAGCTGTTCTTCCAGCCGACGAGCCTGTTCCTCCTGTCGACGGGCCTGTTCCTCCTGTCGACGGGCCTGTTCCTCCTTATCCCGCTGGAGCTGCTCCTCCAACCGACGAGCCTGTTCCTCCTGTCGGCGAGCTTGCTCCTGCAGCATCATCATCAGAGCAGCCAAATCTGGTGCTGATGATGCTGGAGCAGCTGTGGACGGTCCGGCCTCCGTGGTCGGTAGCTGGCCTTCCGACGTCTGTGGCGTACCTCCACCAAATCGCCTCTGGTCCGTCTCCTGCTGTCGTTGACTCCGGGTACGGATACCCTCCGTGTCGTCTTTGGGTAAGATCGGCATTTTAATCCCACTTCTGACACCAATTGTTACGAGCTTCGGGTTCGTGACAATAAAAACTGCCGATTTAATAACCAAAAATAACAATTTATTTTACAACACTAATTACAGCTCAAACAGACTAATTATTAAAACACAATTACACTATTGATCACTCTTAATTCGCACTTGAAGGTTGCTTAGATGTTTTCGCTCTTGTCGCTTTATCCAAACTGTGTCGGTCGTCGCGCATCCCGGCCTTATATAGTGCCGCAGATAGTTCTAGAACCTTCCATTGTAGAAACATCTAGAATGTTCGAGTACATACCGGCCCCGACCGACTAGGTGTCGATAGTTCGAGAAAGTTCTACAAAGTTCTAGTATCGAATTTTCTAGAACGATCGTGACTCGACTAGTTCTGCTACTCGATACTAGATGGCGCTAGTGGTAACTAATGTCACCATGTACCAGGCATTAATTGTGGCGCGCAACAATAACATACAATTATGGTATTTATGATTGGCAGTGACACAGACAGGATACAATATAATATGATATGATTATATTATAAAAGCAGTTTTAAAGAATACAAACAGTCATGGTAGGTACTTAACTTACTTGACTCCTTGAAGTTTTGCCCCCAAAAAAAAAGAGCTACCTAGCGCATCCCCTTTTATTTACTTTTTCCTCTTCCTTATCGGCTTCACATTATGCCGCCTTTATAAACCAATCATATAATTTAACCACATAACTTTTAATATTAACAGTCGCAAGTAAATCTAATTAGGCAGAACTGTTTTAAAACATTATAACATAATTAATGTATTTTTATCACAATTTATCAGAGTTTCATTAGATAAAGCCTCTTAAACATAACATTCACTGAGTTTACTGTATTTATTATTTATAACTACTTACACCTCTAGAATTGCACATAAAATTAAGAAAATATTTTAAAATAGGTACATGTTTAATTTTGATATCCTTACATTTTGGGTGAAAAGTAAAATAAGTTATTGTATTTATTTAGACCGACCCACAGATCTCTGGTTTCGTTCGGAATCGTTGATTATTTCGTCAAGAAACACTCTTGGTGGTTTAGCAAAAATGTAGTACAGACGCCAGCAGGTCAACCTACCCGAAACTGTCAGATTTTCCCAATCAACCTTGAACCTTATGCTTTAGCAATAAAGTCGAAAATCTATTAAAGAAATCTGACAGATTGTAGTAGGTTGATGTGCTGGCGTCTGTACATACTAATCCATGCATTTTAGGAAAGTACATACTAATTCCATGCAATCTATGAAGATTGTATTCCTTTTAATTCTACATATTCCGACACGCGCCACAATTAAAGCCTGGTACATGGTGACATTAGTTACCACTAGCGCCATCTAGTATCGAGTAGCAGAACTAGTCGAGTCACGATCGTTCTAGAAATTTCGATGCTGGAACTTAGTAGAACTTTCTAGAACTATCGACACCTAGTCGCCTAGAATGTTCGAGTACATACCGGCCCCGAGGCCGGTATCACAGTATAAAGATCATACAGTATTGTAACTCGGCCGTAACCTTGAAATAAATGCCTACAGCCGCGCGGTACGTAAACATGCGATAGGGCTGCCCGCCTCCAGCATTTTAATTACATTTGCCTACTTTGTGTTTCCATTTAGTTTTGTTATTTTATTTTACTGTGTGTACATAAATATTAATAATAAAAACCACGTCTTTACTTTGAATTATACAAACTAACAAAACAAAACACACATGCCCCGAGGTTTTAACACAAGCGTACCTACCGTATAATGATTCATGAACCGCCTGTAACTACCTATTTCACTCGTGTCTATCACTTTCCTTTACTCTATTCACTTTATTTATTAATCCTGACATCTTTTTTTTCGGGAGATAAAAGGAAATACTTATCCATTAAAAAGACACACATTATGTACCTACGTACTTAATAGTAAGTAAAATTATTTTATAGTCTTACCTTTCAGAGTTTCCAGGTAATTTAAAAAAAGTTATCTCTGGATGCGTTATTGACGAATTCATGCAACCAAAAACCGCACATTATAGCCTACTCGTCATATTAAATATGTACCTACTTCAATTTATTTTTAATGAAAAAGTCGCGCGGTTATTGTTAAAAAAAACAACACACCGTCCGTTCGTCACTGCGGCACAGTCGCGACTGTCTGCATACCGAGCGCATTCCGAGGTCGAGGCGCGTAGGTATAGCTCGCGTTTCGTCCGTTTGTATGAAGTCGAAATACTGTATGATCTTTATACTGTACCGGTATGTACTCGAACATTCTAGATGTTTCTACAATGGAAGGTTCTAGAACTATCTGCGGCACTATATAAGGCCGGGATGCGCGACGACCGACACAGTTTGGATAAAGCGATAAGTGCGAAAACATCGAAGCGATCTTCAAGTGCGAATTAAGAGTGATCAATAGTACAATGTGCTTCTCGCATCCAACGGGTTCCTGCGGCCTTCACAAGGTCGTCGGTCCACCTTGTGGGAGGCCTTCCATCGCTACGTCTTCCGGTACATGATCGCCACTCCAGAACCTTTCGGCCCCATCGGCCATCTGTTCTGCGAGCAATGTGCCCTGCCCACTGCCACTTAAGTTTGGCAATTCTGCGGGCTATGTCGGTTACCTTGGTTCTCCTGCGGATCTCCTCATTCCTGATTCGATCACGCAGGGAAACTCCAAGCATAGCCCTCTCCATTGCCCTTTGGGTGACTTTTAGCCTTCTTATAAGGCCCATTGTGAGCGACCACGTTTCAGTGCCATAAGTCATCACTGGCAACACGTCTTGAGACACTGCGGTATGTGGGACGAGAAGATATTGCGTAGCTTCCCGAACGCTGCCCAGCCGAGTCGGATTCGACGATTGACCTCTTTCTCGAAGTTAGACCTACCTAACTGGACAGTTTGTCCGAGGTAAACATACTCGTCCACGAAGTGGAAGTGCTTGGGGGAGGCCTATGTCCAGCAGTGGACGTCTTTTGGCTGAAATGATGATGAGTAGTACAATTGTGTTTAGTAATTAGTGTGTTTGAGCTGTAATTAGTGTTGTTGATTAAAGTCTTATTTTTTAGTTATTAAATCGGCAGTTTTTATTGTCACGAACCCGTAGCTCGTAACAATATTATGATTCCTACAACTTTCGCAAATAAATTTTTTAATGATGAAGCCCTCCTGCTTAATGAAATAAGTATAGAAAACGACATAAAAATAATTATTACGAACCTTCGTAAACTGATTATTACAAACCTTCGTAAACTCTCGGCGATATACGTGGAAGTTCCTGCAGCGATAAGTTGGGTGTGAGCTGGGATATCGGTGTGACATCAAAAGGATTGGGGAGCAAGTCAACGCTCTCTGACGTCCTATTTATAACGGCGCGGCGGCGGGCGGCGGCGGCGGCGGCGGTAAGACGCGCGATTCGGCGCGACCGTGGGACACGCCGCGCCGCCGCGCCGCCGTGCGCCGGAGCAACTCGAGGGTACACGGAACATGTTAACGTCTGCTTGCTGTGGATACTAGAAAATATGTATGTCATTAGAGTCCGAAAATTGCCGAAAACCGAAAACAAAAACGTAATTCGGTCGGACTCAATCTGTCGGACTCGGAACCAATGACCAGAACATTAGATTCAAAACCGTTGCTATGAGGTGACGACATTCTATTATTTGAGCATAACTTAGCTTTTCTAGCTTTTGTGTCTGTCTGTTTGACCTCGTTATTCTTCAAAACTACGGCGAATTTTGAAGTTTTCACCATGATTTAAAAAAATTATTCCGAAAGGATATAATGCATTTATATTAAACTTACATATAATACAGGAATCTCCATGTTTTGTCAAGTCGTAAAAACCGTGCGAAGCGGGGCCGGGTCGCTAGTAATTAAATAAATAGATAAGTCATCCCAATGCTATCAGACAGAGATAACAGTTTGCAGGATTGAAACGTGTTGTTGTTGCTATGTTCTGGGGAGAGACTTGTGTCTAGTTATGTCAAACTATTTAGTAATCTGTGGTTATGTGTATCAGTAATCAGTAATTATTTCTTGGATTCTTCGACTGACTCTCTACACTCGTATTTGGCGACCACCACACTTGCCAGCGAGGCGCTTCGCCGAAACGATGAGCATTTGAGAAGAACTGCGGGTTGGTGACATACCTACTGCGACCGCACCTGCTTCTGTCTTACTTAGCTCTCTCATTTGAAAACTTTTTTACAAAAAAACAACTGACTTCCAAAAAACACTATAAAGTGAAAAATAACTTTAATTTCGGAAGTCGGTGTCTTTGGGTTTGTGTTTTAGTTTTCTGCCACCGACTTCCGAAATTAAAGTTATTTTTCACTTTATAATGTTTTTTGGAAGTCGGTTGTTTTTTTTTGTAAAAAAGTTTATATTTTTCACTTTTAATCCAATTCAATTCAATTCATTTATTGCATTAAATATGGTAGGTACATACATTAAGTTCTTATAAAAAATATTAAGTAACACATTTGGCCAATATTTAGCATGCAATAGTACAATTTTTACATTTAAGATTTTAATTAATACGTAACTACATTTTGTCAATTTATGTATCTACATAACACTTATCTATATCTGTGCTTTATTGTATAAAATTTACAGGGACACTTTTGAAAGAACTCATCTATCGAATAAAAACATTTTTGTAACAACCACTTCCGCAACGCAACACAAAACTTATTGAAGGGTAATTGTGTTATTAATTTAGGCAAAGCATTATAAATAAGAGGAGCCATGTAAACGCAGCTCCGCCGAAAAAGTTCTAGCTTTGGAACGGGCATTTCAAAATCTAAATGTGTAATTTTTCTTTTATTTGTGTTATCTTTCCGTTCAAATAGTTCAAGATTGGACCTCACAAACCTGGCAATTTCGTAAATATAAATGCATGGGACAGTCAATAGATTGTGCGACTCGAATATAGGCCTGCATGAGTCGGACCACTGCATTTTAAATATTGCACGAATAATTTTTTTTTGGGCGATGAAGATCTTCGCCATTTCGGAAGAGTTTCCCCACACTACTATACCGTATCATATTAGTGAGCAGACGTACTTATGCGTGATACACCATTAGGGCGGTACGCAAAGATGTGATATTATTAATTCTTTTTAAGGCAAATACGAATTGATTGATTTTTTTAGAAATTATTTCGATGTGATTCTTCCAAGTAAAATGCTCATCAAGTGTTACACCCAAGAATTTTGCACTACGTACCTGTTCTATATTATTATTGTTAAGTGCAACATTAAGGCGTACAGGATACCGGGCCTTAAGAAGAACTAAGGCCCCTCGTCCACGGCGACTTTTTGTAGCGACGCTGTCGCGCGTTTTGTAAACGCGCTTTTGCATCACTACTATCGCGTTAGTCGCGTTTGCAACGTGCGACAGAAACGATGCTAATGTGTGGCTTTATCGATACACAGAGATAAACTTCATCAGAAAACTAAAAGACCCATGATAATCTAATAATTCAAACCACCTATAAAAGATACTGGAATTTAAAAAATAGTAACGATAAAACTGAATTAAATAAAGCAGGTAAAAATAACAAGCAACTTTAGAAACATTAAAAACGTCACTAATATGTCTAAACAGCGAAATTCCAAAAAAGCCAAATTGGAATTTATTGTTGGCTATAATAATTTTATTTTTTTTAATAATAATATCGTTTATTTATAAAAATGGTGCAGATTTACAATAACTTATGTTAAAAATTATAAAGAACACAGTTGCTCATTTGCCTGAACTAGGTAGGACCTGTGTTTCAGGCTAGAAAGGTGCTTAGAAATTTAAAATATATAATTAACAACTGAGAAAACTAATTATAAACTAACATTAACTTAAAAGACTAACATGTTTTATTTACAGACAACGAGTATCTAATTCCTCAGTCTCACTGTATGATAATTATGCTAAGTAAAAATTGCAGAATAACCTTTTTACAGTCGTAATTATTTAATTTATAGATACTTAATTTCTTATTTAATTTATTGTGTAGAAATGGGCCTAAAAATGTATAAAATCTGTTTACAAAGACATATTTAGAAGATGCATTTGACTCGCATACAATATCCTTTCGTCTCTTATTAGTACTTTCAATGTTATAGGAGAGCATGGTGTGCTGTTTTAATACCAAGTGCGTTATGAAAAGCTGGCGAACTGTCAGCACGTTACAGGATTTGTATAGCAGATCTGTAGGATAGAGAAAGGGATGGAAGTTTGCTACTTTTAAAATTGCTCTCTGTGCTCTTTCAAGAGGCAGTAAGTAAGTTTTAGGTGCTCCACCCCATGAAGTAATACAGTACTGTATTACAGATTGACCTAGGGCCAAGTAAACTTGTGACACCAATTTTTTATCTGCAATTGCTCGCAATTTTTTAAAAACAAAAATTAACCTGCGCACTCTTGTAACCAAACTGTCAATATGTGGTCTAAAAGAGAGCAACTCGTCTATTTGAACCCCTAGATATTTTATGTTACATGTTTTAAGGATAAAAGGACACTTACATATGCTGACTGAGCGGAGTCCGCAATGATGGGCATACAGATGAGAGTTAGTAATATTTAAATGCGGTTTGCGGATGGAGAAGTGAATATATTTTGTCTTGTCGGCATTTAATGTTAGTAAGTTGCTTTGAAGCTAGTTAGACACAGTATTGAAACCTATTTGAGCATATTCGTACAATTCGGTATTTGTTTTAGCGGTGAATATTAACGCCGTGTCATCTGCATACGATATAATTTTGCCTTGATTAATATTTAAACTACACAAATCGTTAATATAAATCAGGAAAAGGGTGGGGCCCAAAATACTTCCCTGGGGAACACCAAAACCTGTGTTTTTTTGCTCGTCGCTACTAATATTGTCAATTTTAACACATTGATAACGATCGTCTAAGTAGTCAGCAAAAATTTTCAGCGGCGTTCCCCTTATTCCTAAGGCCTCTAATTTGTACAAAAGCGTCGAAACCGAGACTGTATCAAAAGCCTTCGCCAGATCAAGGAAGATCCCCAGGGTCTGGTTTCCTTTACCAAGTTCTTCTGAGACATAATCTGTTAGACTGTGCACTGCATCGGCTGTGGTTAATTTGGCTCTAAAACCAAATTGCGCAGATGATAAGAGAGTTCATTTTTCTCTAGATAGTTAACTAGTCTACTGTTTATAATTTTTTCTAGTATTTTAGATATTGAGGGGAGTAGTGATATTGGCCGATAATTGTTCACTAGGTCTTTGTTTCCGGATTTGAAGATAGGGATTACAATTGCTTTTTTTAGACATTTAGGGAAAATGCCTTCAGAAAAACACATCCCACCAAAAACATTTTCATGTAAAATGTTGCCAAGACGACACCACATATGGCACAAAAAGTTATCAGATCTCATGTAGAGCCAAGCTTCTAACTCTACACGCCCTAACTTCACAAACTCTACACCTTAGTCAAAATATGAGGCTTGGCCGTTTCGTTACTACAAAAACTATTGTATAACAGAAAAGTAATGAACAGTGAATAAATTTTTCACCTTACGCCCATGTGATGGTAGCGAAACGGCCAAGCCACATATTTTGACTAAGGTGTAGAGTTTGTGAAGTTAGGGCGTGTAGAGTTAGAAGCTTGGCTCTACATGAGATCTGATAACTTTTTGTGCCATATGTGGTGTCGTCTTGGCAACATTTTACATGAAAATGTTTTTGGTGGGATTTCACATCTTTTTGAAAGTTGCTTATGAAATAATTTTTTTTTGGGGGTTTCTTTACTAAAAATCCTGAAATATATATTTTATTATTTATTACAAGGAGTCCCTATATCAATTTTCAGAACTCTAGCATCAAAATTTGCGGAAGTCTCTTACAAACTTCCATCCCCTAGTTTAAGCGGTTGGAGGGTAAAAGTTCCCACTATCCCTATATCAATTTTCAGAACTCTAGCAACAAAATTTGCGGAAGTCTCGTACAAACTTCCATCCCCTATTATAAGGGGTTGGAGGGTAAAAGTTCCAAGTTTTAGAGTTTTTTTGTTGTTTTTGTACTATTATTAGCTTACATACCAAATTTCAGCTTTCTAGGACTTCAGGAAGAACCTTAGAATATTGATGCTTATTAAATAAATAAAAAATTTTTGGGTAGGTTGGGGGGTTATTTACTGAAAATCCTGAAACACGTATTTTATTATTTGTAACAAGGAGTCCCTGTATCAATTTTCAGAATTCTAGCATCAAAATTTGCGGAAGTCTCATACAAACTCCCATCCCCTAGTTTAAGGGGTTGGAGGGTAAAAGTTCCAAGTCTTAGAATTGTTTGTGTACTATTACTAGCTTACATACCAAATTTCAGCTTTCTAGGACTTCAGGAAGAACCTTAGAATATTGATGCTTATGAAATTAAAAAAAAAATTTTGGGGGGTTGGGGGGTTATTTACTGAAAATCCTGAAATACGTATTTTATTATTTATAACAGGGAGTCCCTATATCAATTTTCAGAACTCTAGCATAAAAATCTGCGGAAGTCTCGTACAAACTTCCATCCCCTATTTTAAGGGGTTGAAAGGTAAAAGTTCCAAGTTTTAGAGTTTTTTTGTTGTTTGTGTACTATTACTAGCTTACATACCAAATTTCAGCTTTCTAGGACTTCAGGAAGACCCTTAGAATATTGATGATCATCAGTGAGTCAGTGAATCAGTGAGTCAGTGAGTCAGTGACGAAATCGGGGTATTTTAGATATCAATTAAATCTAAAGTATAAGAGCTATGCAATTGAAACTTTATAGGTTTAATAAGTCAACCACTGACATCATATCCCGAAAATTTTGTTTATCTGGTATAATCCAAACCCAAGTTATGAAGGTTCAAAAATACGACGAAGTGCTTCGAGAAAAGGTAGGTAGTGCCCTTGCGCTTCGCTTGGCTCGTCTTGGCGGGGGCACTCCCGTGCCCCCAGATACGAAAAATATGTGTTAAGGGAGGTACAAGGATATGCTTAAAGTGTTTGAGGGTCTTATTGCTAATGTTATCCCATCCAACAGCACAGTCATCTTTTAGTCCACAGATTATTCGGGTAATTTCGTCTTCGTCGGTGTCTAGCAAGGCAAAAGATTTTAGGGTACATATCTATTTCCACACTTTTGGGAAGAAGATTGAGCACAGTCAGGTTTTGGAATCTGCTCAGCAAGAGTTTTCCCAACATTTACGAAAAAATTATTCACTTCGTTGGCTGACAGGATAGGTGAAGGATTAGAAAGCAGTAAACTTGAATTTGATTCGCGCTGTTTTGACATATAGGTGACGTTTTTGATATGTTTCCAAAGTTGCTTGCTATTGTTTCCCGCTCTATTTAATTCATTTTTATCGTAATTTCTCTTTAAGGTCTTTAGGAGCTTGTTACAAAAATTCCTGTATCTGGTATAGGTGACTTTAGTGACGAGATTTTCTGGGTCCCTCCTATATCTTTGATGAAGTTTGTCTCTCTGTCTTATGCACCGAATTAGGCCAGGAGTAATCCAAGGTTTAATATTATAATTTTTCTTGTTTACTGTAATAACGGTGGTGTTTTGTAATATAGCTGATTGAACATGTTTTATTAAGTACGATAAAGCAAAATTAGCGTCAGGTGTATTGAAAACTGGTCTAAAATCAATGTTGCATAAATCATATTCAAGTTTGTTTCTGTTTAGTTGCGTTTTTGTCTGCGGGCGATTTTGCTTAGGCAGCGTTAAGTTAAGGGTCAGTAAAACTGCGTGATGGTCGGTAATTGTAGAGTTAGTAACAAGCGTAATAAACGAAAAATTGGATTTAATTATCATTATGATCGAGCCAGGAACCGCTTTGATGAGTAGGCAGTGTATGTGTGGACAGAAAACCGTGGAATGAGCAGATATTAAGGTAGTCTTGAATCCCTGCATTGGAGTTATCTGAGTTAATGTTTATATTTATATCACCTGTTAGTATAACATTCTTAAAAGTGGATACTGCTTGAAAAATTTGGTTTAAGGAAGCATGAAAAGTTTCTAGCAGAGGGGGATCTATATACAGCAATTATTGCTGCGGTTGTACCAATTTTGATAATCAAGCAATTACTCTTACAGTCGTGTAGATTGGGTTCCTCGACTGTGACCATTAAAGAGTCTTTTGAATAGACAACCACACCATCATTTTGATTGTTGTTGATTCTGGTAAAAGATACGTTGTACCCTGGTATTACTGGGAGGTTATCCTGGCGATTAGATAACCAGCACTCGGTTAGTATTATTAAATCACAATTTAAATTAAGTCTACGAAGAAAAATGTTAAAGCTATCCATGTTCTTATAGATACTACGAATATTTTGGGTTAATATGGTTAGTGACTTTTGATACACGGAAAGATATTGTCTGCAGTCCTCAACCTTACATGACTTTGAAACAGTTTGAAAACTATTATCTGTGTCCGTAATTAAGGTACTATCCATAGTATATTAAAAATTAAAATAAAAAGTAGTCTAAAATAAAAACAGATATGTGGCGCTCTTAGGCGCCTTCATAGTCGATTGAGTTGATGTACCTGTTTTCGGCATAATAATAATCCTTCATTACTCTTATCAGCTAACAATGTAAATAACTTTTTTGTAAATGTTGGGAAAACTCTTGCCGATCAGATTTCGAAATATTGCTACCATCTTTCCAAAAAGCAAGCAATAGCTGTAACCCGAAATCTTTTGCTATGTTGGATACCGATGAAGATGAAATAACCCGAATCATTTCTGGGCTAAAAGACGACTGTGCAGTTGGATGGAATAACTTTAGCAATAAGATCCTTAAACTCTAGCATATTTTGGTCCTCCCTTACCTCATATATTGGGCCTTATTTGGACCTTAGTTGCCTGACAATAAAATGATTATTATTATTATCTCCTTTATTCAAATAAATTCTTATAAATTATATTTTTAAATATTAGTATAAAGAAATATAAAAACATTTAAAAATATAAAAAATAGTAGCCCACCGGTATCGGGAACAGGGTCCAAGCTACCGGCGGTCAGGGCTCCAGAGAGAGGAACCTCCTAACTATTCGGGCCGTGTCCAGAAGTACCGCTTTCTGGATCAAGCCTTTGATCCAGCTGCCCAACGAGAGCCTCCTCAGGTGTTGGTCGAGGGTCTTGGCTATTAGACCATTGGCTGTCACGACTATCGGCACAATGATCGCTGAGTCCACATCCCACATGTCGACAACCTCGTGAGCCAAGTCAAGATACTTGATTTGTTTATCTTTCTCGGCTTTCACGAGGTTCCCATCATGCGGGACGGTTATGTCAACAATCATTGCGCGCCGCTCTGATCGATCCACCACCACTATATCAGGCTTATTGGCAGCAATAGTCCTGTCAGTGATGATGGATCGATCCCAATATAATGTGATATTACCATTTTCGAGAACTGGGTCGGGCACATACCTGTAGTACGGCACCTCCGATTCCACAAGGTTGTATTTCAGAGCAAGTTGCTGATGGATTATCCTGGCTACAAGGTTTTGTCTATGCAAGTACTCTTCGTTAGCTAGACGAGAACACCCGGAGATAATATGCCTGATTGACTCTCCCGGCCGGTGGCATGCCCGACAGATGTCAACCGTGCCGTCTTTGAATAGAATAGAATAGAATCGTTTATTTCTGAGTACATGGTACATAAAGATCTCAATATTAGACGGAATCACATATACTACCATTGCTGGTGTAGAAATATAAAATGAGTATCTAATTTACAAAGTCACTAGTTATAAATCATGCTATATTAAATAAAATTTTAAATCAATCAAACAAACATAAAAAAATCATAATAATAATAGTAGTAATAATAATATGTGTACTTTATGGACCACATTATTTCTAAGCATACATAATTAAAAATTAAATGTTTTCAAAGTTAACTATTTTATATAATGTCAATATGCAATAAAAAGTCATCGAACAATATTATGATAATGTCAAAAAATATTCCGAAAATGTCAATCCATATTTATTATTAATACAATGTCAATATTTATTCCTAATATAATGTCAATATTTATTACTAATACAATGTCAATATTTATTACTAATACAATGTCAATATTTATTGCTAATACAATGTCAATACAAGTATCTACTAATTATACAATGTCAATATTTTTGATTTAAAAATTCATTAACTGAATAGAAACATTTATCCAAAAGCCAAACGAAAATTAATTTCTTAAATTTATTAGTAGGCAACACTCTAATGCGTGCAGGTAGTTTATTAAAAATTTTGATTGCCATGCAATAGGAATTCCTGCTGTATAAATGTAGTCTCTGTCTAGGTACCAGTAATTCGTTTGGATTTCTGTTCTGTACTCTTTTGGAAACGTGCTCATATAATGGGAACAAGTGAGAATATTTCTTTACAAACAAACAGACTTCAAAAATGTATAGACAAGGAAGTGGAAGAATTTTTAGTGATTTAAATACGGGTTTGCAATGTTCCAAATATCCCGCTCCATAAACCGCTCTTACACATTTTTTTTGTGCTAGGAAGGCTCTGTTTACGTCTACTGAGTTACCCCATATCACTAATCCATAACGAAGCACTGATGAGACATATCCGTGATATGCGTTAAGAGCTGTTTCTGTATTAGCTATGCGTCTCAGTTTTCGAAGAGCAAACACAAATTTGTCCAATCTTGTACAGACTCTCTTCACGTGCTCTTTCCAATTCAATTTTTCATCGATAACGATTCCTAAGAATAAAGTTGATGGTACTGGTTCTAATATTGTATTAGAGTATTGTATGTTGGCAGGTGTTATCGAGGAGTTATTAGTTTGAAACTGTACTAACTTTGTTTTTTCAATGTTAACCTGTAAATTATTACATTCCAGCCATTTTATAGCGCAAAATAGTTCGTTGTTTGTGTCAGTTTCTAAGTCATTCCTATTCAAAGATTTTATGGTCAGAGTAGTATCATCCGCAAATAGTGTACAATCTTGTTTTAAGTTCATGCAAAGATCATTAATATATATAATAAATAATGGAGGCCCTAATACGCTCCCCTGTGGAACACCGCAACTATTAATTTTAACTTCTGAACAATATTCTCTTTTCACATTGTTGGCAATTTTTGAGATTACTGTCTTTTGCTGTCTACCTGACAAATAAGTTTTAAACCAGTTATGTGCATTGCCTCTTATGCCGTACTTCTCCATTTTACAAAGTAAGCGATTGTGTGGGACAAAGTCAAATGCCTTGCTCATATCTAAAAATATTGACTGTACAGACATTCTGTTATTTAGAGCTTCGGTTATAAGTTTAACTAAGGAAAAGCAAGCAAGTGAGGTTGAACTATTTTTCCTAAAACCGAACTGATTATCTGTAAGTATATTGTTTTTATTTAAGAAAATGATTAATTTTTCATACATTGCTTTTTCAAAAATCTTTGATATGATAGGTATCAGTGTAATGGGCCTATAATTGCTCACATCCGTGGTATTACCTTTTTTGAATACCGGTTTAACTATTGATTGCTTTAATCTAGTTGGGAATATTCCTGTTTCAAATGATAGATTAATAATTATATAAGCTAAAGGTAACGCAATGATATTTTTACTTAATTTTATTATTTTTGTAGTAATCTCATCATATCCTGTTGCTTTAGTATCATTCAAAGAGGTAATAATTTTTAATATGTCCTGTTCTACTACCGGTGTCAAAAAAATACTGTTTGGATTAATAGAAATGTCAATGTTCTTATTTGCGTCATTATTATTGGTAGGGTTTTTTTGGGTCAGTTCTATAAAATAGTTATTGAATTGATTGCATATGTCATTAGGATCAGAAATTATTGCATTGTTTATTATTAATTCTTTGATGTCATTTTTACAGTTTTCGTCATTACTTAAATTATTTTTTATAATAGACCACGTTGCCTTACATTTATTTTTAGAATTATTAATATAATTTTTGTTATTAATCAACTGTGAATGTGATATGCATTTTTTTAGTATTTTAGAATAGGTTAGATATATTCTTTTATGATTTGATTTGCTGAGAGCGTTATGTTGGTGATTATAATATAAGGTTCTCTTTTTATGCATGATAGTTTTATACCTTTACTGATCCATTTATTTTTTATTGGTTTCTTATATTTTTTAATTATTATTTCTGGGAAGCATAATTTATAAAATAGAATAAATAAGTCATGAAATATATTAAAAGCATTATCACAGTCTGTTTCCTCATAAACTTCATAAAAACTTAAGGCCGATATACAGTCAATAAATTTTTTTATGTTGTCTTTGTTGTAATCTCTTTTCACTTCATAGAGGATTTTTTTAATCTCTGATGGGTCATTAGGTTTGTCAAGAAAGAAAACTAATGACTGCCCAGTATCATGATCTGAGAGGGCTAGATGATGTATACTACTTTTAATGTCTCTGATCGATATATTACTGGCTATTTGATCAAGGCAGCTATTTTTCCTTGTGGGCACTTTTATATGTGGCAATAAGTTAAAGTTGTCTAAGATTGCTATTAAATCCCTTGTTTGCTTAGTATCCTTTAGTAAGTCCACATTCCAGTCTCCACATATTATTACACGATTTCTACTCGTACGGGTTAATCTGAGTAACAACAATTCTAATTTTCTTAAAAATATCTGTATATCAGAGTCAGGAGTTCTGTAAATACAGACTAATATTAATTTATTACTCGGAACCTCTATTCCACAGCATTCAAAACAAAAATCATTACTGACTTCATTTGTTATTGGTAGTGGGGTGTAGGATAAGCCTTCTTTCAGCAATATACACGAACCACCCCGTTTCTTGTTTCTTCCGTCTCTTTCACAATAAATCTCCGGTAATTGTTCGTCATCATAACTTCGTCCATAATTGCACAGACAAAACCTTCGGTTTCCCCAAAGAGGTCACCGAAACGCAGCCAGGCTACGGACGCTAGTAGATTAACATCGGGTCCATGTAGGGCCCGCAAAAAGCGTCCGTGAAGCTCCTTACTCTGCCATACCTCCATGCGATCATTAGTGTCAAGCACTACTGGCTTGCGCCAGTTCTCTTTAGCCAAGGAGAGCGGGGTGAGGCCCTTGTCCACGGCGACTACATCTCGATGCATCCCCACGTCGGTTTCTAGAAAATATTCCCTGAGACTGCATATCTCGCGATTGTGGAGGGTCTTAGCATTTAAAAACCCTCGACCTCCACACTTTCGCGGGATATACAGCCTCATTACCGATGACCGTGGGTGATGCATTCGATTTGCAGTCAGCAACGTACGGACCCTCCTATCCAGGGCGTCGAGTTCGGTCTGAGTCCATTTGAGTATGCCAAAAGAGTACATCAAAACCGGCATGACCCAACCGTTGAAGGCGCGCACCTTGTTTCCGCCTGATAGAAGACTATTAAGTACTTTTTTCAGGCGGCCAAAGAAGCGCTCCTTCAACGATTGCTTCATGTCAGTAACATTGATGCCTAACGCTTCCGACATACCCAAATTCTTATAGGTTTCGGATGCGGAGAGGGCTCTAAGGTTTGTGGAATCCGAGAGTTGGGTTCCCACGGATTCAACAATCTCCCCTCGCTTTACATGCATGACCGCACATTTGTCCACACCAAATTCCATCCTGATGGCGCTACTGAAAGTTTGAGTTACTTTCAGTAGCTTATTATTATTATTATATTACGAATTGGTCTTTCCGAAGTAATTTTCCCTTGTTGTCTAAAAAAGGCAGTTGTTAAGAGGTTGCATTAGATAAGCATACTAAATCATTCCGTCTCTTGTTAGTGTTGTCGGCATTGTAGGCAAGCATGGTGTGCTGTTTTAATACTGTATAATGAAAAACTGGCGAACAGTTAGTACATTGCAGGATTTATATAGCAGATCTGGGGGAAAAAAAGGGATGGACGTTTGTTACCTTTAAAATTGCTCTCTGAGCTGTTTTAAGAGGAAGCAAGTTAGTTTTTGGTGCGCCACCCCTAGAAGTGATACAGTATTGAATTATAGATTGACATAGGGCCAAATCAACTTGTGTGAATAATTTTGAATCTGCTAATATTCGCATTTTTTTTTAAACATATATTAATTTGCCCACTCTTTTAACTAGGCTTTCATTATGTTTTGTAAAAGAGAGTGTGTCGTCCATTATTACCCCCTGGTATTTTATGTTGCTAGTTTTGTGGATAAAAGGACCACTACACATTCTACGGTTTCCACATTGATGGGCTAGTAATGTTAGGGAGATAAGGGTTAGTAATGTTAAGTTGAGGCTTGCGCATGGAGAAGTGAATACCTATATTTTGTTTTGACGGCATTTAATGTTAGTAAATTGCTATGAAGCCAATTAGTCACAGTATCAAAACCCATTTGAGTAATTTCGAACAGTTCGCTGCTGGTTTTAGCGTTAAATATTAACGCCGTGTCGTCGGCATATAATATTATTATTAATATCTAACATATGGCAATTAATTTAATTTAATGTTCTGTGTCCTGTAATGTTAACTACTTTGCTTAGCTTGTATTTGTATACATTCAAGTATTTTCTAACTGAACAGACAGCTGTGCTGCCCCAGCAGCAGTTTGTTGCGCCACTTCTTCTCCTGAGCGAAAGCACTAGGAAGTGGTGAAGGGCGGGCGTTCTGTGGGACTGTCTTTTGTAATTTTGACGTTCGAAAAGTGCTGATTGGCAGCCTAGTTTGAATAAATGATTATTGATTCGATTTGATTCAGTGGAACGGCCAAGCCATACATTTTGAGCAAGATGTAAAACAACTCTCACATGCAATACCAAGTCACTGTCTGATGGTTGGATGTTCGTGCGTAGTGTTGGTGAAGCATAAAGACGCACAGGTGTGCCACGTCCCGCTAGTTGAAGTCCTTCAAGTGTCACTGTCTTCGGTGTCGCGTGTCAGGCTGTCGGGCTGTCGTGAGTCGTGCCGTGTCGGATCACCGCGCGTACTGACTACACGTGCGCGACGTGTGCACGCACGCTCACCCTCCGCGTATCGACTTACAAGAACTACATTCTAAGTAATATTATTTACCTAAAGGGACGCCTGTATTCCCCGAAGGGGTACGTACAGTCACCTGCAAAAGTCCATGGGTACCCTAATCTGGGGGCACGGGAGTGCCCCCGCCAAGACGAGCCAAGCGAAGCGCAAGGGCACTACCTACCTTTTCTCGAAGCACTTCGTCGTATTTTTGAACCTTCATAACTTGGGTTTGGATTATACCAGATAAACAAAATTTTCGGGATATGATGTCAGTGGTTGACTTATTAAACCTATAAAGTTTCAATTGCATAGCTCTTATACTTTAGATTTTATTGATATCTAAAATACCCCGATTTCGTCACTGATTCACTTACTCACTGACTCACTTACTCACTGACTCACTGATGATCATCAATATTCTAAGGTTCTTCCTGAAGTCCTAGAAAGCTGAAATTTGGTATGTAAGCTAGTAATAGTACACAAACAACAAAAAAACTCTAAAACTTGGAACTTTTACCCTTCAACCCCTTAAAATAGGGGATGGAAGTTTGTACGAGACTTCCGCAGATTTTTATGCTAGAGTTCTGAAAATTGATATAGAGACTCCTTGTTATAAATAATAAAATACGTATTTCAGGATTTTCAGTAAATAACCCCCCAACCCCCCAAAAATTTTTTTTTATTTCATAAGCATCAAGATTCTAAGGTTCTTCCTGAAGTCCTAGAAAGCTGAAATTTGGTATGTAAGCTAGTAATAGTACACAAACAATTCTAAGACTTGGAACTTTTACCCTCCAACCCCTTAAACTAGGGGATGGGAGTTTGTATGAGACTTCCGCAAATTTTGATGCTAGAGTTCTGAAAATTGATGCAGGGACTCCTTGTTATAAATAATAAAATACGTATTTCAGGATTTTCAGTAAATAACCCCCCAACCCCCCAAAAAAATATTTTTTTATATCATAAGCATCAATATTCTAAGGTTCTTCCTGAAGTCCTAGAAAGCTGTAATTTGGTATGTAAGCTAGTAATAGTACACAAACAATTCTAAGACTTGGAACTTTTACCCACCCTCCAACCCCTTAAACTAGGGGATGGAAGTTTGTACAGGGACTCCTTGTTACAAATAATAAAATCTGGGGGCACGGGAGTGCCCCCGCCAATACGTATTTCAGGATTTTCAGTAAATAACCCCCCAACCCCCCAAAAAAATATTTTTTTATTTCATAAGCATCAATATTCTAAGGTTCTTCCTGAAGTCCTAGAAAGCTGTAATTTGGTATGTAAGCTAGTAATAGTACACAAACAATTCTAAGACTTGGAACTTTTACCCTCCAACCCCTTAAACTAGGGGATGGAAGTTTGTACAGGGACTCCTTGTTACAAATAATAAAATACGTATTTCAGGATTTTCAGTAAATAACCCCCCAACCCACCCAAATTTTTTTATTTTATTTCATAAGCATCAATATTCTAAGGTTCTTCCTGAAGTCCTAGAAAGCTGAAATTTGGTATGTAAGCTAGTAATAGTACAAAAACAACAAAAAAACTCTAAAACTTGGAACTTTTACCCTCCAACCCCTTAAAATAGGGGATGGAAGTTTGTACGAGACTTCGGCAAATTTTGTTGCTAGAGTTCTGAAAATTGATATAGGGACTCCTTGTTATAAATAATAAAATACGTTTTTCAGGATTTTCAGTAAATAACCCCCCAACCCCCCAAAAAAATATTTTTTTATTTCATAAGCATCAATATTCTAAGGTTCTTCCTGAAGTCCTAGAAAGCTGTAATTTGGTATGTAAGCTAGTAATAGTACACAAACGATTCTAAGATTTGGAACTTTTACCCTCCAACCCCTTAAACTAGGGGATGGAAGTTTGTAAGAGACTTCCGCAAATTTTGATAATAGAGTTCTGAAAATTGATATAGGGACTCCTTGTAATAAATAATAAAATACATATTTCAGGATTTTTAGTAAAGAAACCCCCAAAAAAAAAAATTATTTCATAAGCAACTTTCAAAAAGATGTGAAATCCCACCAAAAACATTTTCATGTAAAATGTTGCCAAGACGACACCACATATGGCTCAAAAAGTTATCAGATCTCATGTAGAGCCAAGCTTCTAACTCTACACGCCCTAACTTCACAAACTCTACACCTTAGTCAAAATATGTGGCTTGGCCGTTTCGCTACCATCACATGGGCGTAAGGTGAAAAATTTATTCACTGTTCATTACTTTTCTGTTATACAATAGTTTTTGTAGTAACGAAACGGCCAAGCCTCATATTTTGACTAAGGTGTAGAGTTTGTGAAGTTAGGGCGTGTAGAGTTAGAAGCTTGGCTCTACATGAGATCTGATAACTTTTTGAGCCATATGTGGTGTCGTCTTGGCAACATTTTACATGAAAATGTTTTTGGTGGGATGTCTATTTTCCTGTGAACGTTTGAAGTTCAAGTTGTGAATATCAATTTATTAATAGGTAGGTACCTACCTATTGATAAATTGATATTAAATTTTAACATAATAGGTTAATAATTAGGAACAATTTTCTTTAAAAGAAACTATTAATTATAAATTGTTTGAAGAGACAAAAAGAACACCGTCATTTCTTGATTCATAGGATTTTGAATCTGAACTGCCCATCCATTTTTGCAGCCGACCGTACATGTGCCTGCATACTCGTACCTACCTATAAAGCACACCCACATTTCTTCTATAACTAATCCCACCAAAAACATTTTCATGTAAAATGTTGCCAAGACGACACCACATATGGCTCAAAAAGTTATCAGATCTCATGTAGAGCCAAGCTTCTAACTCTACACGCCCTAACTTCACAAACTCTACACCTTAGTCAAAATATGAGGCTTGGCCGTTTCGTTACTACAAAAACTATTGTATAACAGAAAAGTAATGAACAGTGAATAAATTTTTCACCTTACGCCCATGTGATGGTAGCGAAACGGCCAAGCCACATATTTTGACTAAGGTGTAGAGTTTGTGAAGTTAGGGCGTGTAGAGTTAGAAGCTTGGCTCTACATGAGATCTGATAACTTTTTGAGCCATATGTGGTGTCGTCTTGGCAACATTTTACATGAAAATGTTTTTGGTGGGATTTCACATCTTTTTGAAAGTTGCTTATGAAATAATTTTTTTTTTTGGGGGTTTCTTTACTAAAAATCCTGAAATATGTATTTTATTATTTATTACAAGGAGTCCCTATATCAATTTTCAGAACTCTATTATCAAAATTTGCGGAAGTCTCTTACAAACTTCCATCCCCTAGTTTAAGGGGTTGGAGGGTAAAAGTTCCAAATCTTAGAATTGTTTGTGTACTATTACTAGCTTACATACCAAATTACAGCTTTCTAGGACTTCAGGAAGAACCTTAGAATATTGATGCTTATGAAATAAAAAAATATTTTTTTGGGGGGTTGGGGGGTTATTTACTGAAAATCCTGAAAAACGTATTTTATTATTTATAACAAGGAGTCCCTATATCAATTTTCAGAACTCTAGCAACAAAATTTGCCGAAGTCTCGTACAAACTTCCATCCCCTATTTTAAGGGGTTGGAGGGTAAAAGTTCCAAGTTTTAGAGTTTTTTTGTTGTTTTTGTACTATTACTAGCTTACATACCAAATTTCAGCTTTCTAGGACTTCAGGAAGAACCTTAGAATATTGATGCTTATGAAATAAAAAAAAAAAATTTGGGTGGGTTGGGGGGTTATTTACTGAAAATCCTGAAATACGTATTTTATTATTTGTAACAAGGAGTCCCTGTACAAACTTCCATCCCCTAGTTTAAGGGGTTGGAGGGTAAAAGTTCCAAGTCTTAGAATTGTTTGTGTACTATTACTAGCTTACATACCAAATTACAGCTTTCTAGGACTTCAGGAAGAACCTTAGAATATTGATGCTTATGAAATAAAAAAATATTTTTTTGGGGGGTTGGGGGGTTATTTACTGAAAATCCTGAAATACGTATTGGCGGGGGCACTCCCGTGCCCCCAGATTTTATTATTTGTAACAAGGAGTCCCTGTACAAACTTCCATCCCCTAGTTTAAGGGGTTGGAGGGTGGGTAAAAGTTCCAAGTCTTAGAATTGTTTGTGTACTATTACTAGCTTACATACCAAATTACAGCTTTCTAGGACTTCAGGAAGAACCTTAGAATATTGATGCTTATGATATAAAAAAATATTTTTTTGGGGGGTTGGGGGGTTATTTACTGAAAATCCTGAAATACGTATTTTATTATTTATAACAAGGAGTCCCTGCATCAATTTTCAGAACTCTAGCATCAAAATTTGCGGAAGTCTCATACAAACTCCCATCCCCTAGTTTAAGGGGTTGGAGGGTAAAAGTTCCAAGTCTTAGAATTGTTTGTGTACTATTACTAGCTTACATACCAAATTTCAGCTTTCTAGGACTTCAGGAAGAACCTTAGAATCTTGATGCTTATGAAATAAAAAAAAAATTTTGGGGGGTTATTTACTGAAAATCCTGAAATACGTATTTTATTATTTATAACAAGGAGTCTCTATATCAATTTTCAGAACTCTAGCATAAAAATCTGCGGAAGTCTCGTACAAACTTCCATCCCCTATTTTAAGGGGTTGAAGGGTAAAAGTTCCAAGTTTTAGAGTTTTTTTGTTGTTTGTGTACTATTACTAGCTTACATACCAAATTTCAGCTTTCTAGGACTTCAGGAAGAACCTTAGAATATTGATGATCATCAGTGAGTCAGTGAGTAAGTGAGTCAGTGAGTAAGTGAATCAGTGACGAAATCGGGGTATTTTAGATATCAATAAAATCTAAAGTATAAGAGCTATGCAATTGAAACTTTATAGGTTTAATAAGTCAACCACTGACATCATATCCCGAAAATTTTGTTTATCTGGTATAATCCAAACCCAAGTTATGAAGGTTCAAAAATACGACGAAGTGCTTCGAGAAAAGGTAGGTAGTGCCCTTGCGCTTCGCTTGGCTCGTCTTGGCGGGGGCACTCCCGTGCCCCCAGATATACCTTTAGTTACATATAATTGGGGGTGATCCTGTTGCCATCAACCCATTTACACTTTACGTGGCCTGGACACGAATCGATGCATCGGTTCGTGTTTCAACACACAACCATAATGCGTTGTAATATTTCAAATATGTTTAGAGTCTACCTCGTTGGTTAAGTGAACGTAAGCGCGATCGGTGCGACCAAGGACCCCACGCTCTGGGTTCGAGACCCAGGCCACGTAAACTGTAAATGGGTTTTTGCACATGGAATGGTGGTCTGTGTAGGATTTATGAACATTGACACTCAAATATATTAGATTGCATTACATACTTACTCCCGTACTGTCACAACTGTCCGATAGATAGATGTATAAAATCGTTAATACGTGTTATATCCAGCTCCGTGTGTCAGGAACTCAGGATGACTGCCTGATGACTGCCTGAATCATAATAATAGTGAACGCCATTGTGGTAGAGCAGTGATTCGTCTGACCTGAAATGATGCCCACGAGCCTCCGACCGAGCTCAGCGTAGTTCATTGTGGTAGAGCAGTGATTCGTCTGACCTGAAATGATGCCCACGAGCCTCCGACCGAGCTCAGCGTAGTTCATTGTGGTAGAGCAGTGATTCGTCTGACCTGAAATGATGCCCACGAGCCTCCGACCGAGCTCAGCGTAGTTCATTGTGGTAGAGCAGTGATTCGTCTGACCTGAAATGATGCCCACGAGCCTCCGACCGAGCTCAGCGTAGTTCATTGTGGTAGAGCAGGGATTCGTCTGACCTGAAATGATGCCCACGAGCCTCCGACCGAGCTCAGCGTAGTTCATTGTGGTAGAGCAGTGATTCGTCTGACCTGAAATGATGCCCACGAGCCTCCGACCGAGCTCAGCGTAGTTCATTGTGGTAGAGCAGTGATTCGTCTGACCTGAAATGATGCCCACGAGCCTCCGACCGAGCTCAGCGTAGTTCATTGTGGTAGAGCAGTGATTCGTCTGACCTGAAATGATGCCCACGAGCCTCCGACCGAGCTCAGCGTAGTTCAACACATTCAGTTTTACTTATGTAAGAGAACAAAATATTTTGAAAGATGTTTTACCAGAGGTAATCGACGAAGGTGCACAAACACGGTAACAGAGTGGAATGAATCTCTTGCAGCCGTAAATAGGTCACCGTGCCACGGTGCCACGGCTTCGCTCTCCTGTGCAATGTGATGCTGATTGCGTCGTGAGCGGTGCGGTGCTGTGCCGAGCGGTGCGACACGCTGGCTAGATGGATGGCCGCAAATGGCTTTTTAATCTGCGCGAGATCGCACCGCGTCGCGACGCGCATGAGCGACGTGGGACGTGATGCTCACAGATCACGGGGGTCTCAGAGCGGGGACTGAGCTACTGTTACTGTACTGTCTGTTAGGTAGGATTTGCTTATGTCTGGCTGATGCCCGTTCGTCCTTTGTAATTCGTAATTTTTTCTTACATCTTTTTAGTAAAAGAGGTGAAAGACATAATTATAGTACTAGAAATAGGGACCTATTAGTTCAACCAGGTTTCAGACTGGCTAAAGTAGACTCATCTTTTATGGGGTACTGTTCAAAATGTTATAATAAAATACCTCCCCACATTCTTCAACTGAATGAGACAAAATTCAAGTCTTGTATAAAACGCACACTATGCTGTCAGGCATATTATAAGTTAGGGGATTACATAGCGGATAAAAATGCCTGGCTCAATGCTGGTCCTGCTCCACAACCACAACTAATTGATTAACACCTGAAAATACTGTTGGAGCTGCTGAAGATTGTAAGACTATCTTTGCATTGTATAAACTCAATTTCATGTGTATTGTATAATTGCATAGCACAGATGTGAGTTCTATGTAAGTACTATACCATATTTTACCATTTACCGGGTAATATGTCTTTCATTGACTTGAATGTGCCCTGGCGGCTGATAGTATGTCATGCTCACACAAATGTCTCGCTGACGGTGGCGTGTATGTTGGATCATTTAGCTCCCTTCAAAATGGTTGAGCTGAATGGTGCTGATCTATGCGTCATGTTCGTGAACGGGCGCCGTCAGTTGGGGCTGGTCATCACTTAGCTGCCTCGGCTTATTTTTAATTATTTTATTTTTATTTTTGGATTGTTGTTTTAGTACTATTTGTTGTACTCTGGATGCTTTTAACGCATACGTCTTGTTTATTTTTACATCGTCCCACCCAGGACAAATGTTTGTGTGATGAGCATGATCATTTGTTCTGTGTCTGGGTGTAATTTATCTATATATGTATGTATTTAGAAATATATAAGTATGTTTATCAGTTGTCTAGTACTCATAACACAAGCTCTGCTTAGCTTGAGACTAGACGGCGTTGTGTGATAGTTGTGGAATATTATTATTATTATTATTTTTGGTGAACGAATTTTGTTTCTTAGCTCTTTGGCTAGTTTAAGCTACATTAACGGGCCCAAGCCAAGTCAATGTAGCGTGTGTGGTGTTTTTTTTTTTTTTTTTTTTTTTTTTTTTTACGAAGAATTAATGTTGAGGGGTGATTTCATTTTCGTCAATTTGCATGAACTTTCTTACTATTCTGCAAGTATTTAAAATTGCGGCTTTTTGGAGTGTTATATAAATTGAGTCTTTTAGGTCTATTTGTTTAAGGCTATGGTGGAGGTGATTGGGTATAACACCCGTCGTGGAGACAACAATGGGTACTATGTAAACTTTATCCTGCCTCCAGATTCTGGACACTTCTTCTTTCAGTTCTGCATATTTACTGATTTTCTCACTTATTGTTTTTTGTAAATTATGTGTATTAGGGACTGCAATATCTATGAGGTATGTGACTTTATTAACTTTATCTTGAAGGGTTATATCTGGTCTATTATAGTGAACGGTCCTGTCAGTTAGTATGGCACGATCGTAGTAGAGTTTGTGTGTGGTACTTTCTAGAACTGTTTGTGGTACGTACAGTCACGAGCATAAGTATGTATACACTTGGCTATATTCTAAGGCGATTTTCTCCTTTATTTTTGAATGAAATTTTATATTATTAGGAACATAGTATTTTCGAACCCATAGGTTTATGTAATGTGTCGTATTTCAATGTTGAATTCGTTATTTCGTGAAAAAATCGCAATTTAAAATTGCCAAGTGTTGACATATTAGTGCTCGTGACTGTACTTGTAATAAGGAGTGTTTGTATCTTGTATGAGTTTATATTTGAGTGCTAGTTTTTGATGAATGACGTTGGCTACCTGATTGTGCCTGTGTGTATAGTCTGTTTGTGTGAGTGTTGTGCATGCCCCTGTTATGTGTTGTATGGTCTCTGGTTGGCTGTGACATTTGCGGCATTTATCATTTGTTACTGTGGGGTCTTTTATAATGAATTTCCTGTAGTTTTTAGTATTTATGATTTGGTCCTGTATTGCAATAATAAATCCCTCGGTTTCCGGAAATAAGTTACCGATTTTAAGCCATTTATTTGACGCTATTGTATCTATATGAGACTGTTCTAGATCATGGGGGTGCCGTCCATGCAGCACTTTCTTTTTCCAGTCTTCTATCTTTTGCTTATGTGGGTCTTCGTTGCTAGTGTGTTGTATATCTATCTGTTCGTGTAGGTTAAGTGGGGTGTAATTGATATCGTTCATAACTACGGCTTTATGAATGTTGCTTGTGTGTGATTTATAATGAAAAAATGTTCTTAGTTTGGCTATCTGTTTCTGCCAAAGATGATGGACGTCTATAAGGCCTCTCCCTCCGTATTGCTGTTTGATGGTCAGTCTTTCTATTGCAGATTTTGGGTGTAGGTTATTGTGTTTAGTAAGTGTGGTGCGTGTTGTTCTCTCTATTTGTTGTATGTCAGTTTTGGACCATTTGATCACTCCAAACGAGTATGTTAATATCGGGTTTGCGTAGGTGTTCAGCGCTTTTATTAAATGTTTTCCGGAGAGTTGGGTTTTACATACTGCGATCACTCTTCTTTTGTACTCTGAGTTTAATGTGTATTTTATTGTGGAATGATCTAGCCCTTTGAGTTGCCTGTACCCTAAATATTTATATAAATCTGTTGGTTCCATTGCTGTGATTGTGTCTGTATTGTTAATAGGATAGTCACCCGGATTTATTTTACCTCTTATTATATGAACTGTTTTGCATTTATCTAGACCAAATTGCATGTTAATGTCTTTACTAAATTCTGTCGTGATATCTATTAACTTTTTCATCTCTTTTTCAGACTTTGAGTATAATTTAATGTCATCCATATATATAAGATGTGAGATAATAGTTTCTTCTGTGGTATGTTTTATGGAATATCCAGCTTGGCTGCGATGTAGTAAGTCGGATAGAGGGTTCAGAGCAAGACAAAACCATAAAGGACTTAGAGAATCTCCCTGATAAATACCCTTCTTTATGGATATCTGCCGAGTGGTGATAGCGTTGTTTCGGTAATTTAATTGGAGTGTAGTTCTCCAACGGGCCATGATATTCTGTAAGAAGTCTATTATTTTTGAATTTATTTTATATATTTGTAGTATTTGAATTAACCAAGAGTGTGGAATACTGTCGAATGCTTTTTTATAATCTATGTATGTACAGTGTAGATTTCTATGTTTTGTGTTGGCATGTTTGTGGATTATCGAATCTATAACTAGTTGTTCCTTACACCCCATGTGGCCCCTTCGGCATCCTTTTTGTTCCTCTGCTATTATGTTGTGATTTTCTATATGTTTATTGATTTTTGTTGTGATTGCGGACGTTAGAATCTTGTATATTGTGGGTAGGCATGTAATTGGTCTGTATTGAGAAGGTTGGGGAGAGTACTGTGCTTTTGGTAACATGTAGGTTATTCCTGTAGCAATAAATTCAGGAATGTTTTGTTTCCCTAAGATGATTTGTGTTAAATTTTTAGCTAAGATTTTGTGTAATGACTCTAATTTTTTATACCAATAATTATGAATTTTATCAATACCAGGGGATTTCCAATTGTGTAGTCTTGCTGTAACACAAGTTATATCAGACTCGGTTAACTCTACGAATTCCATTTCTTCTAATGAGCTCCATTTTGTTTCTTCGTCTGTTATCCAATCAGAATTTTTATTGTGTTGCACTTGCTCTTCCCATATTCCAGACCAAAATGTTTCTAGTTGTTCTGCTGTTGGTAATTCTACATTGTTTTCGGTTGTCAGTATGTTAGTGTCAGTTTGTGCTGTCTGTAAATTTCTGTAAAAGTTCTTTTCGTTTGTGGCAAACAAGGAGTTATCATGTTTTCGTTCTTGTGCTTTCTTATATCTTCTCAACCGGTGAACTTTTAAGGCTAATTTCTGTTTCAATGTATCCAAGAATTCTTCCGGTTTTCTATTGTTGTTTTCGTGTCTCGTGTGGGTAGCCATGTTTTTAAATATTGCTTCTACTCTCTTAACTACTTTGTTTGATCTATTGTTGTTAATGTACTGAGTTAGTCTACCGCAGTCTGCTCTAAGTTTTTCTATATCTTTTTCAAGCCTCTGCTGCCATGCTGGCTTGTTAATATTTCTTTGTCTTGTATTGCCTTTAAATTCTGTGATTTTAAAATTAAGTTCTTCGGAAATTACTAACGCTGTGCAATATATCAGAGTATGAATGTCTATTAGGTGAGTTTCTTCGCTAATATATTGTTGGAGAATTTTTTGATTAAATAAATGAATGAGCTGAGATAGTTTTGGTGTGTACCTAAGTTTGGGCAGTCTTGGTCGAGCTGCCGGGTCCATACCGGAATATTGAGCGAGAGCTGTTTTAAATTTATCGTGTATTTCTTGAATATGTGTATCTGTTGATTGATTTGTATTAATGTCGGCCAGGGTCTCAATTTCATTTTCTAACATTATGGTTATACTTTCGGTTTGCGTGGATGTATTAGTGGTTTGTGAATACGCTTGTGATTGAAAGTATGGTTGGGATTGTGTGATAGGTTGAGATTGTATGATAGGTTCTGTTTGACTGCACGGTTGTTCCTGTTGATTACACGCGGTTGTGTTTTGGGTTAATGCGATAGTGATTGCGCCCGCAGTATTTTCTGATTCTCCTTGTAGTTGTGTACGTACTTCTTCTTTTAACTGGTCTATTATGTCTTGTGACAGGAGTTTATTTCTAACTATTATTCTTCTTTGATCTGAAATTCTTTGTTCTGTAACGGTAATCTCTGGGTATTGACGTGTAAAAAGTTCATGCAGTTGTTTTCTGTAAGTAGTCAAGTCGGTCTCTAATTTAGTGATGTATAGGTAAGTTCGCATGATGAATAGGTTTACTTCTTTGCTCCATCTCATGCTTTTCCAGCCTTGGTGGACGCGGGTAAGAAGGTAGATACCTCCTGCGAAACATTCAAGGTTGAAGTGGGTTGAACTGAATTGAAACTAGTAATGGGGGGTGATGATGATATGGAAGGTGACGATGGTATGGATAGTGTTGATGGCCTAGAAGGTGTATATGATACTGTGCTTGGACTATACGGTTCTACAGGGGTGTTTATCCTGTCCGTCAGTCTGTCACCATCGTCAATGATATCGGCTGTAGCATCTTTGTCGGTGGGAGCCCGCCTGTTCAACTCCTCACCGCTGACGGTTCGCATGCTGAGACACTCAGCGTCAGCTCCAAGTGCGCCCCGGCGATCGCCCCCGGGCAGCGGTCCTATACGTTTTCTTTTTGAACGAGTCTCCATTTTTAAGTGGGTTTCCAGAGCCACGTTAGCCACGCCAGTAATTTCTCATTCGTGTGTCCGCCCCCCACGTGATTAGATGGTCAATCAGGACGTGTGGTTGTTTGGGGGGCTTATTATTATTATTATTATTTAATTATAAATTCAAAAGTAATGATGTAACTAATATTTTTGTAAAATATAATTTAAAAAGAGTGTCCATGGAGTTTCTTGTCCGTTCTTCTCCATAGGTACCTACGCTTTGGAATGGGCAACTAGCTTCACATTTTTCTGACTGACCTACTTCTTGACAATTCAAAAGTGCCTGTAAAATGGTTTAATTGAAATAAATGCTTTGAGTTTGAGTTTGAGTTTAGCAACAAAGCATCGACAAAAAATGGCGCAAATAGGGCGCTTCACAATATTTCCTACATCCCGTCACGTGAGTCACCGCGTCATGTGCTCGTGTCGTGCCCGTCCCATGCGCGGACACGTCACATGAGGCTGTGTAATTTTGCTTCACGTCCGTTGCATGCCTCAGCCCGGCAGCTAATTTAGTGTCCAAACACACTATGCCGAAGGTACGCGACCGAAGTTCCGCGGCTGATTTTACGTTCCGACGTATTCGGCTGAGACACACCATAAGTGCCGAACTTACGCGGCAGAAATACAGTTGCGCAACTTTGTGTGCATTCTGTGTGTCTCGAGCGCTGTCGTGGAGTCGTCGATTACTATAGCTTGCATCTCCATTGTTCCATAAACTCGGTCGCGACTCAACCGCGACCGACAATTCATTTATTGAATCAAACATGGAGTACCTATAGCGAACAAACGTTGGTTGAAATTGCCGAATTCTCTCAAAAGGATCATGTTGACTGGCCTGTTGGTCTAGTGGTCAGTGACTATGACTGCTATGCCGGAGGTCGTGGGTTCGATTCCCACCCAGGACAAATGTTTGTGTGATGAGCATGATCATTTGTTCTGTGTCTGGGTGTAATTTATCTATATATGTATGTATTTAGAAATATATAAGTATGTTTATCAGTTGTCTAGTACTCATAACACAAGCTCTGCTTAGCTTGAGACTAGACGGCGTTGTGTGATAGTTGTGGAATATTATATTATATATATTATATGTCTATTTATAAATCACTATTTAAATTGTCATGCTTTCATCATCTTAGGTACAAGATATTTTATTTCCAATCGATTGATTCCTGGCCGACCGCTTATTATTCGACACATGATTGGATACATCAAGGTGCGCACTTCGTTTACATCGCCCTCTCTACGGCGAACGTACGCGTACATGTCTCGTGCAATCGTTATTATCTGTCCAAAGACATCGTTTTGCATCGCATCGTCACGTCACTATTGATTAGCTCCGAATAGTTCTGTTGACGTCGATTTTCGTAGACATTGGTGCCGATTCTGTTGTGTCACAAACTAAACAAAATTTAAGTTCAGGCATCTTTTTCTTTCTATTTCATTAAGAAAAGGACAGAAGATAAATATTAGTTTAGTCCTGTCAAATTAGTCAGCGCCTGACGTAAATTGACGTATTTTTAATGGCCATTTTTTAAATCTCGTCTAAATTGTCTATGGAGTATTAATTTGACAGGACTAAACTAATATTTATCTTCTGTCCTTTTCATAATGAAATAGAAAGAAAAAGATGCATGAACTTAAATTTAGTTTAGTTTGTGAACAACAGAATCGGCGCCAATGTTGAATGAATGATGCTAAAATAGGATTGCGATCGCTTGTGATACAAAGGGGCGAACCCGAACAGCCGAACACAGTGTGACAGTACTAGAGTGATACGGGGCACTCAATCTTTGTATTCAGGTACCTACTAGGTACTAAAACTTAGCAAAGATTCACTTGCTTTTGTCTCGACGGTTTTAATGGCTTCTTTATTGTATGTTCGTAGTTCGTACCAATCAAGTATTTAGCCACTTTCACTTCGTTTCATTAAGGTTTCCGAAACCCTACCGATTCCCCTCGACATCTGACATATAACCTAACTTTTAAACTAATTTTAGCCATTTTAAGGCTTTCCAAGCTCGTAAAGTACCTTCGTAAAAACAATTTGATTAAATTCAGCGACCGCCTTATTCGAGCTTCATCGTTCATCGTTAAGTAAGTCCTGATTATATCTGGAAACTTCTATTTGCGACGAGAAAATTGAGTCATAACACTATTCTGTTTCAATCTTGAAGAGGTCACATATACACGGGGTTACTGCCAGGGGCGCAGGGGCATTGCTATTGCCATGAACGATTTAGCAGATCAATGTTAGACGAAAAGTGAAGAGTCATTCGTAGTGTGATGCGATTTGTACCATGATGTGCGCGAAAAGTGAAGAGTCATGCGTAGTGTGATGCGATTTGTACCATGATCTGCGCGAAAAGTGAAGAGTCATGCGTAGTGTGATGCGATTTGTACCATGATCTGCGCGAAAAGTGAAGAGTCATGCATAGTGTGATGCGATTTGTACCATGACCTGCGCGAAAAGTGAAGAGTCATGCGTAGTGTGATGCAATTTGTACCATGATCTGCGCGAAAAGTGAAGAGTCATGCATAGTGTAATGCGATTTGTACCATGATCTGCGCGAAAAGTGAAGAGTCATGCGTAGTGTGATGCAATTTGTACCATGATCTGCTCGAAACGTGAAGAGTCATGCGTAGTGTGATGCGATTTGTACTATGATGTGCGCTACTGCTACCTTGGACAAATCGTGCTAGCTAGAATAGAAATAATTCTGATCTCACAGAACAGATTCCAAGCGGATGTCTGTCCGTAAAGGTAGTACATCTGTTTCTGCTTTTGTTAAACCATTATTTTTTTCCGATGATCCGGATCCACTGCAATTGAGTCACATTTTTAAAGATAGAAGCTGCGAACTAGAATTAGGAACCCCTTCCTTGTGAAAATGGAAAACTACCTTTTTATCAGTGTGATCAAGTCCTGAGTCCTACAGCTCCACGTCAGATGGCGGCGGCGGCGCGGAAGCAGCAGATTGTCGTTGCGGTAATTTCCTCGGGGGCCGCCCCCTCCCGCCGCGCCGCTAGTTACCGCCACACACTAATAACGCTAGCTAATTGTAATGTCACAGCCACTGCTCGCGTGCTATAGTCTGCGTCGTGCACTGCATCACCTGCAAGCCGGCGGCGGCGTCGCTGCTCCCGTCGCGTACGAGCGATCTTGTGACAAGAGTTGACAAGACATGGCGTTGTCTCGTTTGTATGCATTCGTTGTCACTTCGGTTCCTGTCATTGTAAATGTACCTATCTCAAGCTTCTTCCGTAAATATCCGTCGTCCTTGGTAAACATAATATACGCATAAAATTACATAAAAGTCATAAAACATAAGACTCAAATTCAAATATTTTGAAGATCTCTTTTCTGGTTTCGAAACAATTTTTAAATATGCAGAATTTTAAATCATGTGTGAAGAGACCTACATGCCTAGAATAATGAGCTTATGAGCATCGTAAGACATGAGAGGGCTGCGACGTACAAGTAAAACAGCCAGAAACAAAATAACATTGTCAGTTACCTACATTCTGGAGTAAGTTTGTGAGGCGCAGCAGCCGATAAATGGAACGTTGAAAGCTAATAAAGCGGTGGTTGAGAGCGGTGTAGCGCTTTAGAGCGCGGCGATAGCGCTCAGCCTCGACGAGACGCCGCGCCGCCGCCCGGGCCTATCTCCACCAGGCTCACAACCAGGACATACCTACAGAAGGTGCACTTCAGACAGCGGATAAATTGACAATGATAATACCAACTAAGGCTCGCAAGCTATATCCGCGTTTCACCTCTTACAAGTAAACCTTCTGCACGTTGATATGTTGCGGGCATCGATCGCTCCGCTACATTACACTTCAAACGCTTGCCATTTAACACATTTTACCATTTTCTTACTGAAATAGTGTTGCTAACCTAAACTAATCTTTCGGGGTTTCCAAGGATTTGTAGGGTAGTTTTTTTTTCGAAGTCCGTGATTTGATTTGGATATGATGCTGTTTAATGGAAATCAGATCTTGAATTCTATCTGTCCTTATGACATGCTGCTCCACAATGTACGTACCTAACCAGTAAAAAAAAACTAAAAAACCGCGGTAAAAAAAAATAGTTTAAAAAAACTGAAAAGCTAAAAACAAGGCCATTTTAAATTAAATAAAAGTTTGAAGCAGGCGGGACCCATACCATTTTTTATTTATTATATTTTCAAACTCAAATGGGTCCCGCCTGCTTCCAACTTTTATTTAATTAAAAATGGCCTTGTTTTTAGCTTTTCAGTTTTTTTTTAACTAATTTTTTTTACCGCTGTCGGGTTTTTTAGTTTTTTTAATTACTTGTTTTTTATTTCCAGCTTTTTAGTTTACAAATTTGAAAGATTTCGCACACGATTTACTTATGTAATAATTAATAGCTGACCCGTAAAGTCACTCAACAGGGAACAAGAAATAATTATTTTATTTAACGTGTTTTTTACGATTTGTCACTTCGAATTACTTTTAACCATATAAGTTGTGTATATTTTTGTAATCACCTTTTAAAACCCTTAATTTTGATATTTCACTCGATGGTATTAGAAGAAAAAAAAAATTCGAACTCCACAATATGGCACCCTAAATCCGCCATTTTACTTTGTTTTTGATTTTAATGTAGCCAGTGACACTCGCGCTACCAAGACAAATCTAAAGACGTATAATTTATTCAAATCCGTTCATTCGTTTAGAAGTTACGAGGGAACAAAGAATCGGACATACATACATACATGCATACATACATACAGGTCAAACACATAACCCTCCTTTTGGACTTCGCCGCAGTCGGGTAAAAAGCAAAGAAAATGTTTGTTGTCGTCTAATGTAAAATACCGTCAGTTGTTACAAAGTAGTGTAAAGTCGTTGGACGAGGTCGGCGGCAGTCGGCGGCAGTCGGCGGCAGTCGGCGGCAGTCGGGGGCAGTTGGCGGTGTGAGTCTCGCGCAGAAACTAGCTCACTGGCGCGCCTCCCTCGCTGCTCGCGCGTGTAGTCGTGGAGCCACGCGGTGACAGGGCATAAGGGCACTGCTTCACTGATAGCCTGGACATAGCCGAAGCTAGTCCACTCGCGCTCGTCTTCTTTGATGTGGCTGCCCTGCCGAGCATGTGGTGTTCCGTAGTGTTCCATGAAGGATACAAGGCATCTTTGTAAGTTTAATAAAGTCTCAAACATAATTACTTATCATAAATTAAAATAGGTACCTACCTACTTAGCTAGAGCCAAAGTTATTATAAGTTTTTGAAAAGTTCTTTAGGGCAGGTCCCGACCGGAACTCCAACTCCACTATTATCTTGAATGTAAGTAAACCATTTTATAATAGTTTTGTGAAGTCAGCCGGGCACTTGTTGCGGCGCGGTGATAGTTCCACTGCACTGGTTCCACGGGAGGTGGCGGGCGCGGGGTGCGGGCGTGGGGCGCGGGGCGCGGGGCGGTACGGCAGGGGCTAGTCATTGTTTTATAATTATCATGCATAATGTAGCATAACACCAGTTTGACCTCTGTCGCATGTCGCGAAGTTGTGTTACTGCTGCACTAAAATAATGCGATTGCTATTCATGAAGCTTGGAAGACCTGCTTTTGGACATCTACTCAATATTTAATTCGTTAAACTTTAGGGAAGACAAGATTGGTACAAAGCTGAGAAAAATAGCTTAGAATGGAGGAGACTGAAGCCATCTGTGACTGGAGAGTGAAGAAGGCTGCAAATCATCATGAGGACTGACTTTTATAGACAACTGTAAAAAAACAGTCGCAAGTGTTGCTAATGAGAACCCCTCACAGAGATGAGGCCCGTGTCCCAGCAGTGAGAACATTATAGGCTGATTATACTTATGCTAAGTGTAAGAAGAATTACAGTTAGCATTCAGCAGCCATTACTTAATATGTTACGTGCACGCTCGTGGGAAGTTACCATTGCCAGTAAAAAGTAGTAGCTCACCCAGAATTCTAACTTGACCAGTTTACAGGACTCTACTTGTCCTATAACCACATTATGAAGATGTTCTTAGACAGAGCAGGACTCGTATAGAATCCTGATTATTTGGAGCCATTTGATAGAGCGACGAGCGAAGACCACCTGCACTATCTATTAACTTTTGAGAGAGACCGAAATAAAATACAATTAAGCGCAGCGTCGCGTGGCGTACTGGGTCGCGTCGTGTTTTTATTTCAATTCACGTTTAGACTGTGACACGTAGTCCTATTTTTAACCGACTTCAAAAAAAGGAGGAGGTTAACAATTCGGTTGTCATAATATTTTTTTTAATGTTTGTTACCTCCAAACTCCTTTATTTATGCCGATTAGCAAAATTCATTTTTTTATTTGAAAGGATATATAGACTTTCAGATTGATCCCATAGAAATTCCCATAGATCCCATTAAAATCGGTACAGTATTTTGGTTTTTTAACCGACTTCAAAAAAGGAGGAGGTTCTCAATTCGACGGTATGTTTTTTTTTGTGTGTTTGTTACGCGATTACTCCGTCAATTGTGGACCGATTTTCAAAATAATTTTTTTGTTTGAAAGGGTATGGTCTCGAGGTGGTCCCATTGTCACCAACTCGGAATCTGATGAGGGAATCCCATGGAAATCGAGGGAAACCCTCAAATTTTATAGGCACACTTATAGCGATTTGGGTATTTTTTTACCGACTTCACAAAAAGGAGGAGGTACTATGTTCGGGTGTTTGTATGTTTTTTTTTTTTTTTTTTTTTTTGTATGTTTGTTCATCGAATACTCCGCCAATTGTCGACGGATTTTCAAAATTCTGTTTTTGTTCGAAAGTAGATAGTTCTGAGGTGGTCCCATTGTCACCAAGTTAGGATCTGATGATGGGATCTTAGAGAAATCGAGGGCAACCCTCAAATTTTATAGGCTCACTTATTGTTTTTCGCATATTTTATGAAGTATCTTGTGTATTTGTGTATGGCTGTCACCATCTCAGGTAGCTGGGCTGATGATGGAAGGTACAACTCCTTAACAGTAAGAAGTTACTCGAACAGGCAAGGACTGTTTTAGTAAATTGTTTTGATGTTTGATAGGGCATTTGCCACATTTGGTCTCATGATCATCAAGTCATGACCTGATGCTGCAGTCAGGATAGTCTGCAGAGTACCTAACTCCTCGACAACTAACAGCAGATATATCGTGTTTAGGCTCATTGAAAAGGGCTCGATGTGTGGATAAACGTACTGTTACTGAGGAACACCGAAGACCTGATGCTGAAGCCAGGAGCATCAGAAAAAGTACAAACCTTGAAATTAGGTACAGCACCGTAGTCGTGTTTGGGCTCATTTTAAACAGGACAAATTTTAAGTTCAGTGCAATGTTGACATAAGTCTGGCCTGATGCTGCAGCCAGGATTATCAGCATCTAATCTAAAAACTAATAAAAGGAGAACTCCTCAACAATTAACGTCCCTGCATCGAGAAAAGGAATATCCCACCAAAAACATTTTCATGTAAAATGTTGCGAAGACGACACCACATATGGCTCAAAAAGTTATCAGATGTCATGTAGAGCCAAGCTTCTAACTCTACACGCCCTAACTTCACAAACTCTACACCTTAGTCAAAATATGAGGCTTGGCCGTTTCGTTACTACAAAAACTATTGTATAACAGAAAAGTAATGAACAGTGAATAAATTTTTCACCTTACGCCCATGTGATGGTAGCGAAACGGTAAAAAAGTCGGTGGCAAAAACTAAAATACTGATCCCTAAGACACCGACTTCCGAAATTAAAGTTATTTTTCAGTTTGTAGTGTTTTTTTTGGAAGTCGGTTTTTTTTTTTGTTAAAAAGTTTTTATAGTACCTAACTCGTGCATTTGCTTTCGGAAAGCACCATTTGGTGAAGTGGAACTGATGATGAAGACCACAGATGGCCACCGGAACTACTCAATAATAAGCATTTCTCGGGTTACGATTCGATTAGGTACTTTAATGTGGTTGCTAAGCAATTTATGCTCGTCACAATGCCGCCGCTCGTCGTTTGCTTATGGTGAAGTGGAGCTGAGGGTGACTTCTCAGCTCCAGTTCTCCTGGTTCTTACTAGGAGAACTCCTCAACAATTAACGTCGCTGCATCGGGAAAAGCAATATTTTGTAAAAGCTATTGTAAATTAGATAAATGACAAACTGACCCACTAAAAAGTGAAAAATAAAAACTTAAAAAAAAAAAAAAAACAGCCGACTTCCAAAAAACACTACAAAGTGAAAAATTACTTTAATTTCGGAAGTCGGTGGCAAAAAACAAAAATACAGATCCAAAGACACCGACTTCCGAAATTAAAGTAATTTTTCACTTTGTAGTGTTTTTTGGAAGTCGGTTGTTTTTTTTTTTTGTAAAAAAGTTTTTTAAACCAGAATTATTGGTATAAATTCAAGTAAACGAAATTGCGTCGTTCGCTTTCCTATGTCTTTTCAGTGGTGGCTTAGTGGAATTGTCATTGCATTGTGGCTATAAGTGCTATATCTTTACATAATCAACCGACTTCAAAAAGGAGGAAGTTCTCAATACGACTGCATTTTTTTGTATGTATGTTGCAAAAATATTTTTTTAAATCGATTTACCATTTATTGCCGGAGATAGAGGTTACACCTCAGGGGTGGTCCCATATAAATTTTATTAACTCTGTTTGGGTAGTTTTTGAGTTGGCTTCAATAATACGTATTTTTGCCACTTAGTTTATATCTTCGATCAATAATAGTACTAGATGAATGATTAGGAACAAAAATAAGTCGCTAAAGTGGCCACGTTTGCACACACATAAACATTTATATTTCTTACTACGAACTATAGAAAAAAGTTTAATATTATTAACAACTTCAAATTATTATAAACCTTATCACTCTAACATAAAGTTTAATTACGATTGCAAATGATTAATATTTAAGTCCTTCTGTCATCGAAGCAATAAATTTAAAATGTCTCTTAAAATAAAAAGTCATTTTTATAATAAGTACAAACATATTTATTCTAAAATGAAACTTAACGTCTAAGCAATAAGGTTAAAAACATTTTGTTGACAATTTTGTACTTACTCGAATTTGGAACTAGACGTAGTTCTTGGAATTACATTTCAATGCTTCAATGTTTGTTACAATAGAGTTGGCGCGTTATCGCAAACATTGGCCAAACAATCATAATATTTGCTAATTGATTTATATTTACTATTTAATTGTGTTATTATTTTATGAAAAACATTTAATGATAAAAACTTACCGAAAAAAAGATATTCCTTCCAAAATCTTGGTGTTACGGTGGTTATTTACACAATTTTTGAACGCGCACTGAGGCATTTTGACGTCTTAACATTGGCTATGATTGGACCATACTACTTTGAAATAAGAGCACAAAAGTATTCGTGCTTGTATTTTTCGGGCCGTTTTTGAAGCGCTTATCGGGCATCTAGTACTATTATTGATCGAAGGTTTATATTGATGTTTTTATTATATTTACATAGCAAGTAGTGTTATATGAATTTGTATGGGATACGTAACGTGTCTGGCTTATTTTTTACACAAAGTTATCAGTATTCAGAAGTTCCAAAGTATATAGAGCAGTTAATGTTATCTGAGGGAGCCTGGTTGTCCCTCAGTCGTGTATTACACGGGAGTTCGTGTCGCGTGCGTCACGTTGTCGTGTCGATCAGACATGGTCAGATATGGGCTTGTGAGCAATCAAGCGAATACAAGCAATTAGCAGCGCCCGACGACGCCCGACGACGCCCGACGACGCCCGACGACGCCCGACGTCGGCCGAGTACATCGTGAGCTTGCATAACGCCCCGTGTAACGCAGTCTCCAATCTCTTGGTTGGAGTCTTGGGCATCGTGGTCTTTGTTCTTATTAATTACAGCTATTAGTTCGGCAGGTTTGTAACGTGACTTTTGTGACAATCTCGATACATAATCAAACATGTTTATTAATTTTCCGCCCAAAATCATCCACCGCTTCTGTTCTGTCGTATACCACCTGTTCATGAGATTCGTATACGACTCTCTCACGCCCTTCATGTTCCTGTCGGTCCGGCTGCTGGTTTATTGTAAATATCGTATCGTTTATGAGCCTGCCACAGTTTAGCGTGCGACGTCAACGGTACCGAAGCTAAAGATTGCTGTTGCTGCGGTCGCCTTTATTGCGACGGCACAAGGTTCAAGTTCAAGTGGCTGGTTGTCATGCGGACACCGCCACGTCCGTCACACGCCACTCCGACAACAACAGATTACGATTCAATTTTGCAATTAAAACTAGAGCAGGGAACAAACGCCACCGGTCGCGCCGTGCCACCCACCGGCGGAGGATAGAAGGTTCACCGAATACAATGTGGGACCTTCACCCACCTGTACGTGTTCACAGAATACAATGTGGGGGACGCTCACGCACCTGTACGTGTTCACCGAATACAATGTGGGGGACCCTCACGCACCTGTACGTGTTCACCGAATACAATGTGGGGGACGCTCACGCACCTGTACGTGTTCACCGAATACAATGTGGGGGACCCTCACGCACCTGTAAGTGTTCACCGAATACAATGTGGGGGACGCTCACGCACCTGTACGTGTTCACCGAATACAATGTGGGGGACCCTCACGCACCTGTACGTATTCACCGAATAAAATGTGGGGGACACTCACGCACCTGCACGTGTTCACCGAATACAATGTGGGGGACCTTCACGCACCTGTACATGTTCACCGAATACAATGTGGCGGACGCTCACGCATCTGTACGTGTTTACTTACTGAACAAATGTTATCTATCGGCTGATCGACGAGCGATCTTATTAAAACCGCGGTTAAGTTTCCCGTGACTTCACTTTTCAACAGGCCAGCCAACAAGGCTGCGGCACAGCTTGCTGGTTGTTTAGGACCTATAAAGCCGGTGTAGGCGCAGTACTCTCATCATTTTAAACAGTTCCTTGTCAACACTGGGACTGCTGTTCTCTTGCATTCGATTGTGCATCGAACTAATGTGCGCTTCCCGCGGCAATTTGGCATCACTGACTGTACCAGTTGTTATAGTTCCGCCGATAACTTCTTTTTAACCATCCCGTAACGTAACTTGAACAATATTGTAAGATTGTCGCCTCGCCATTCACTCGTTTTCGGCTCTTCGAGATGATGTGAACTGAAGTGAAACATTTTATGTTGCGGCACAAACATAAACTTTTTATGAGATAATAGCGTACAGGCTTCATTTTCAAGGTAAACGAGCCATGAACGTTCCGACTTTTGGAAGGCTTAAAAGATAATGAAATGTATCTTTACACCTGTATGTACGCGCCTTCGTGCAAGTGTTGATAATCCGTCAAACTGCACTGCAATAACTGCTGTTACTAATATCCGACTATTCTATTGAGACTCATCTGATATTCGCACTGCTAATTCTATCGGGACTCATCTGATATTCGCGCTACTAATTCTATCGGGACTCATTTGATATTCGCGCTGCTAATTCTATCGGGACTCATCTGATATTCGCACTGCTAATTCTATCGGGACTCATCTGATATTCGCGCTACTAATTCTATCGGGACTCATCTGATATTCGCGCTGCTAATTCTATCGGGACTCATCTGATATTCGCGCAGCTAATTCTATCGGGACTCATCTGATATTCGCGCTGCTAATTCTATCGGGACTCATCTGATATTCGCGGAGCTAATTCTATCGGGACTCATCTAATATTCGCGCTGCTAATTCTATCGGGACTCATCTAATATTTGCGCTGCTAATTCTATCGGGACTCATCTGATATTCGCGCTGCTAATTCTATCGGGACTCATCTGATATTCGCGCTGCTAATTATTGAGACTCATCTGATATTCGCGCTGCTAATTCTATCGGGACTCATCTGATATTCGCGCTGCTAATTATTGAGACTCATCTGATATTCGCGCTGCTAATTCTATCGGGACTTATCTAATATTCGCGCTGCTAATTCTATCGGGACTCATCTGATATTCGCGCTGCTAATTCTATCGGGACTCATCTGATATTCGCGCTGCTAATTATTGAGACTCATCTGATATTCGCGCTGCTAATTCTATCGGGACTCATCTGATATTCGCGCTGATAATTATTGAGACTCATCTGATATTCGCGCTGCTAATTCAGATGAAGTGCTTATGATGCAGTGTTATGAACTACAGTTATATACTCGTTGTGTGAGGGAGGGAGGGCTATATGGTGTATTGAAGTTAATGCCGGTTCATTTGGCACGCGCCGCGCGGTGCTGCGGCCGCGGGCATATTGCGCACTGCAGGCACAGAAGAACCTCGTGACGTAACGGACACACGCACTCGTGGCGTCGATATCAACAACAATATCGACTGAGCCTAATCAGCCTGTCCTCGCGCGCCTGTATGAGTGGCGTGCGGAGGCACTACGCCGGGGGGAAGTTCCGCTTCCGCGGCAAATTGCTGCGGAACGGACGGATCTCCGGCGCGATCTCATGGCGACATGGAAGGAGCGACTGTCGCAACCCAGCGCAGGGCACGCCGCGATAGCGGCGATAAGACCCCTCTTTGAGGAGTGGCTAGAGAGGCGCCACGGCACCCTCACCTACCGCCTGACGCAGGTCCTAACCGGACACGGAAGCTTCGGGAGGTTCCTGCACATTATAACGTCACCATTGCCAGGATCGCCCAGAGGACACGGTGGAGCACACGGTGGAGGTCTGCCCCGCTTGGGCGGAGAACCGCCGTGTCCTCGTAGAGGCGATCGGCAGCGGCGGCGACCTCTCGCGCCCGGCCCTGGTGCAAGCCATGGTCCAGGGCGAGAGGGAGTGGGAGGCAGTCACCTCCTTCTGCGAAGCAGTCATGCTAGCGAAGGAGGTGGCGGGATGGCTCAGGGAGAGAGCCTCCCGTCCCAGCCGCCGCGGGAGACGCTCCGGGCGTCGGGAGCCGCGCGACGACTCCCGGCCACCGTAGGCGCGGGCCTGCGAGCGGAGAGTAATGGGTAGCTCACCGTCCGATCAGGACCTGGCCCGTGCCGGACGGCGCGTACTAGTTCCACGCGCGCCTCAAAGAGATGTCAGCATCGAGGAGGGGCCCCATAGGGCCGAAGCCTGCCGGGTCAGCGGGATTGTCCGAAAGGGGAAGGAACACGGGTGGGTTTTAGTCAGTAAGAGTCTGACACTCCCTTCCGCTCCACCCAGAGCGGGAGGGGTCATTTGATGATTTCGCATCCGCAAAAAAAAAAAGCCTAATCAGCCTATAATGTTCCCACTGCTGGGACATAAGGTGGATTAAGGTCCAGTAACTGTGCGAGTTACTGGACCTTAATCCACCACGCGGGCCCAGTGCGGGTTGGCAGATGTCATATGTCTTCGAATCTTTGGTTCTAGGACATGCCGGTTTCCTCACGATGTTTTAATTCACACTTTTTTGAGAGCAGTGGTGATGAAATAATTTACACAAAGTAAAGTTCTTGCTTGGGTTCGAACCCACGACTCGTAAGTCGCGGCTGTTACCACTGGGCCACCACACTGCTCTCGCAATCACTGCTATCTTCGATGTTTTATAAACAATCCTTTCCCCACAAACGTAGTAATCATTTTTACCGACTTCACAAAAAGGAGGAGGTACTATGTTCGGCTGTTTGTATGTTTTTTTTTTTTGTATGTTTGTTCATCGAATACTCCGTCAATTGTCGACGGATTTTCAAAATTCTTTTTTTGTTCGAAAGTAGATAGTTCTGAGGTGGTCCCATTGTCACCAAGTTAGGATCATGATGGGATGATGATGGGATCTTAGAGAAATCGAGGGCAACCCTCAAATTTTATAGGCTCACTTATTGTTTTTCGCATATTTTTATGAAGTATCTATATTCTTCTATCTTCTATATATGTATTTGCGTATGGTTGTCACCATCTCAGGTAGCTGGGCTGGATGATGGAAGGTACAGCTCCTTAACAGTAAGAAGTTACTCGAACAGGCAAGGACTATTTTAGTAAATTGTTTTGATGTTTGATAGGGCATTTGCCACATTTGGTCTCATGATCATCAAGTCATGACCTGATGCTGCAGTCAGGATAGTCTGCAGAGTACCTAACTCCTCGACAACTAACAGCAGATATATCGTGTTTAGGCTCATTGAAAAGGGCTCGATGTGTGGATAAACGTACTGTTAATGAGGAACACCGAAGTACATAGAAACCTGATGCTAAAGCCAGGAGCATCAGAAAAAGTACAAACCTTGAAATTACAGCACCGTAGTCGTGTTTGGGCTCATTTTAAACAGGACTAAATTTTAAGTTCTTTTGAATAGCAGCCAGGATTATCAGCTAGGAGAGTGGAATACTAGGAGACCTCCTCAACAATTAACGTCCCTGCATCGGGAAAAGCAATATTTTGTAAAAGGTGATCAGCAGTTGACATTAGGCTATTGTAACTTAGATAAATTACAAACTGACCCACTAAAAAGTAAAAAATAAAAACTTTTTTACAAAAAAAACAACCGACTTCCAAAAAACACTATAAAGTGAAAAATAACTTTAATTTCGGAAGTCGGTGGCAAAAAACAAAAATACAAATCCAAAGACACCGACTTCCGAAATTAAAGTTATTTTTCACTTTATAGTGTTTTTTGGAAGTCGGTTGTTTTTGTTTAAGTGTTAGCATGTTCTCGGCCGTTGTGCAGAGTTAGCTTTCTGACTGGTACCCACAGTGGATGGGCTTATTGTTTAAGTGTCAGTATGTTCTCGGGCGTTGTGCAGAGTTAGCCTTCTGACTGGGACCCACAGTGGATGGGTGTATTGTTTAAGTGTCAGTATATTCTCGGGCGTTGTGCAGAGTTAGCCTTCTGACTGATACCCACAGTGGCTGGATGTATTGTTTAAGTGTACGTATGTTCTCGGGCATTGTGCAGTTATCCTTCTGACTGATACCCACAGTGGCTGGGTGTATAGTCCGCTTGCTGCCAAACGGCGAAATCTTAACAACACATTCTGATAATGTTATTCGCTGTACAGATGGCCACCCTTGCACTATGTATTGTAATGTCTCTGCTCGTACACTATTTGTACGACTGTTGTAAATGCTGGTTTAATTGGTCACGCTGAAAATTGGTCGAGTTTAGGAATTAGCCGGCATTGTTGACGTCTGCTGATCTTGGCCGAGTGCGAACACAATCACACGGGGGATAAGAAGCAGAGTCATCGGTACAAGAGGATGACTGGGAGGGCTGGGGTCACCCGCCCTTTGTATGCTCTAGTTGAAATCAGACCCATCTCCAATTAAAAATGCGAGTTGTTCCATAATAAACAGTGTATGTCACTTTCCGGCCTTAAAAGCGGAAGCGGGAGCGGCTTTTAGGGTAATTATAATGTATTTATAGATGAATATCGTATTGTATGTGTTTATATGGACCTTGATGCCTGAAATAAATGTATAAAGAAATAAAAGTACCTCTATGCAAAAAATCACGTCGATCCGTTGCTGTAGCGAGTGTAGCGGTATGAAAGAAAAGTAAACAAAAAAATCAACAAATACACTCTGTTCTGTGATCGATCAAAAACAATAAAGGCAGTGAGGTCGGTCGGTGAGTCGCCAACAGTTGCCTACAAATAAAGACAGTGAGGTCGGTCGGTGAGTCGCCAACAGTTGCCTACAAATAAAGGCAGTGAGGTCGGTCGGTGAGTCGCCAACAGTTGCCTACAAATAAAGACAGTGAGGTCGGTCGGTGAGTCGCCAACAGTTGCCTACAAATAAAGACAGTGAGGTCGGTCGGTGAGTCGCCAACAGTTGCCTACAAATAAAGACAGTGAGGTCGGTCGGTGAGTCGCCAACAGTTGCCTACAAATAAAGACAGTGAGGTCGGTCGGTGAGTCGCCAACAGTTGCCTACAAATAAAGACAGTGAGGTCGGTCGGTGAGTCGCCAACAGTTGCCTACAAATAAAGACAGTGAGGTCGGTCGGTGAGTCGCCAACAGTTGCCTACAAATAAAGACAGTGAGGTCGGTCGGTGAGTCGCCAACAGTTGCCTACAAATAAAGACAGTGAGGTCGGTCGGTGAGTCGCCAACAGTTGCCTACAAATAAAGACAGTGAGGTCGGTCGGTGAGTCGCCAACAGTTGCCTACAAATAAAGACAGTGAGGTCGGTCGGTGAGTCGCCAACAGTTGCCTACAAATAAAGACAGTGAGGTCGGTCGGTGAGTCGCCAACAGTTGCCTACAAATAAAGACAGTGAGGTCGGTCGGTGAGTCGCCAACAGTTGCCTACAAATAAAGACAGTGAGGTCGGTCGGTGAGTCGCCAACAGTTGCCTACAAATAAAGACAGTGAGGTCGGTCGGTGAGTCGCCAACAGTTGCCTACAAATAAAGACAGTGAGGTCGGTCGGTGAGTCGCCAACAGTTGCCTACAAAATAAAGACAGTGAGGTTGGTCGGTGAGTCGCCAACAGTTGCCTACAAATAAAGACAGTGAGGTCGGTCGGTGAGTCGCCAACAGTTGCCTACAAATAAAGACAGTGAGGTCGGTCGGTGAGTCGCCAACAGTTGCCTACAAATAAAGACAGTGAGGTCGGTCGGTGAGTCGCCAACAGTTGCCTACAAAATAAAGACAGTGAGGTTGGTCGGTGAGTCGCCAACAGTTGCCTACAAATAAAGACAGTGAGGTCGGTCGGTGAGTCGCCAACAGTTGCCTACAAATAAAGACAGTGAGGTCGGTCGGTGAGTCGCCAACAGTTGCCTACAAATAAAGACAGTGAGGTCGGTCGGTGCGTCGCCAACAATTGCCTACAAATAAAAACAGTGAGGTCGGTCGGTGAGTCGCCAACAGTTGCCTACAAATAAAGACAGTTAGGTCGGTCGGTGAGTCGCCAACAGTTGCCAACAAATAGTGTTTTCTTTCAATATTTCTACAGCATTGCAGTGTGAGGCATGTGTAGACAACAATGCGGAATGTTCCATGATTGTTTTGTTTTGTCGTTCATTACGATCGTTAGGCGATCGCTGCCCGACGCGCCGGCGCGGCGCGGGCGCCGCCGCGGTTGTGTCTAGGTATTTGCTGGGTACTGTGTGTAATTTAATTTAATCAAAGTATTTCACAATTCATTTAATACGTTTGTTTTACATATCTTGCTTAGTTAAAAATAAATTACGTATTAAATGAATAGTGAAATACTTTGATTAAATTAAATTACCTACTCAAGTTTAGGATACAGTATTAACATGTATGCATATATATTTTATACTTGTTACTAGTTATTGTTTTTTTTTTTTTTTTTTTTAATTTTTTAAGGGAGGAAGGTTTGATGTGTTCATAAGTGGGTACATTAACACTGTGACGTTTAATAAACAAATAAAGCGTGCTGTGGATTATAATAATTGCATCCACAGAACGCATTACTTGTTTGGTTAGTAGCTTTGGGAATTTATACGCCTTATGAATTAGTTTTCGGTAAAATTTGTAGGTTACCAAGTAGTCTACAGGGTGAAAGTGTTGAACCTTTGTATAATTTTGATGATTATCCTTTAGAATTTAAGTACAGATTGCAAAGGGCTCAAAATGATGCGAAAGAGAATTTGTTAGCAAGTAAGTTAGCAAGGAAACATTGTTATGATAAGAATCTTAATTCTATAACTTATAAAGAAGGTGACAGGATATTGGTAAAAAACGAAACAGGCAATAAATTAGAATGTATTTATAATGGACCGTTTGAAGTTGTAAAGGACGAGTCACCAAATGTCATTGTTAAATATAAAAATAAGATAGATGTAGTACATAAAAACAGAACAAAATTATATTGTAAGAGTTAGACTATAAGCTTAAAATGTATAGAAAAAAAAAACATTGTAATTTAGTTTTTTTTTTACTTTAAGAGGGGTGATGTGGTGTGAAGGCACGTACATCACGTATAGCACATAGCTAGGATAGAGATGCTGTGTTAGTAGTCTTAGTATCTGCATATTGTCACATACAAGCTATGTATATATACGTTACCAATTAAAGGTACAAGAGCAGTCAGTTGTGAGTTGACTCTTGGAGTACTACACATCATGTTGTTTACTTAACCCCTTCCCCCTACATCGCATCCCAATGGTTACTTAATTAATAAATTGGTGGTAGTATTTTTCACTATTTCTAATCTTACAAGTTTGTGCCGGATTTCCCATCGGCAAAACTGACGAGCTTCCATTTATTTTGATCCCGTATTCCTTTAGAGGGTGAATTTGCAAAATGTTTCCTTAGTGCTCACTTTCGCTGTGTACGGAACTCTTGTGCAGACATGCTCCCGGACCCAGCACTTTAGGCTATACGTTGTCTGACAATGAATTTAAAATTATTATTATTATTTTCTTTTCCGTTAGCCTGTTCTGTCCCACTGCTGGGCAAAGGCCTCTCCCATTTTCTTCCACATTTCCTTATACTGTGCCTTCTTCGTACAGTCGGTTAGGAACGAGTCTAAATCGTCACGCCAGCGTTTCTTAGCCCTGTCTCGGTGACGGCGCCCGTCTTCAGGCACCTACTGTGTGACGACTTTGGGCCATCTGTCTGGATGCGCCCTATAAGTGTGACTCGCCCGGTCCCACTTCAGCCTCGCAGACTTGCCGCCAACATCGGCGATACCTGTCTTGGAGCGTATTGTGGTGTTGCGAATTTGGTCGTTGAGTTTAATCTTTAAGATACTACGCTCCATCGCTCTTTGGCAAACCTTGAGTTTGGACTTCTGAGCCTCTGTCAAAGACCAAGTCTGGACGCCATAGGTTAGGATAGGCAGGATACACATGTCGACGAGTTTACGCTGTAGTGAAACAGGAAGGTCGCCCTTCATTAGCGCCTTCATGGACCAGTAGCTCTGCAGGCAGGCATTTTCGACTCGACGGTCGATCTCTTTGGCCTGTCTGTTGTGGAAGGCAACTAGCTGGCCCAGGTAGATATATATATTCGTCGACATAGTGTATTTCCTGCCCATCGACCTCGACCTTATAGTTGGTGGCATTGGTCATGACTTTAGTCTTTAACTGATTCGTCGTCAGTCCATCCTCAAGGCTTGCAGTGGTCAGTTCTTGGAGCATTTGTTGCAGTCGATCTGCTGTATATGCAAAAAGAACTATGTCGTCTGCAAAACGAAGGTTTGACAGCATTTTATCGCCGATTGGAATACCCCTCGTTGCCCATGCGTCTGCGAGTTTTTTGAACATCTCCTCAAGGGTGCTCGTAAATAGTTTAGGAGAGAGCGGATTACCCTGTTTTAGCCCTTTGTCTATTTTGAATGTTGTGCCTACGGAATCTAGTTTAAGGTTTGCCGTGCTATTATTATAAATAATCTTTAGAAGATCTATGTAGGGTTCCTCTATATCTTGACTTCGTCAGGCTGAAAATATTGCGCTGTGTTTAATGCTGTCAAAAGCCTTTGTGTAGTCCACGAAAGCCAGATATAGAGGTTTTTGAAATTCTGTGTTTTTCTATTATCTGATTTAAAGTTTGAAGATGGTCCGTGGTAGAAAAATTTAGGCGAAATCCGGTTTGTTCCGGTGGTTGATGCAAGTCTAATTTTGCATCTATGCGATTGTGAATGATCGTAATAAATACCTTATAAATATATATGTGAGACTATGCTAATAGGCCTGTAGCTGTTTATATAATATAAACAACTACAGGCCTATTAGCTTAGTCCAATATAAATTATATTGGACTTGTCTCCTTTCTTATGAAGAAGAACAATGTTTGAGTGGCACATCTGGGTTGGGATTTTACCTGATTATAAAATTGCATTAAATAAGTTTGTGAGGTGTGGGAGCAGTGTGGCAGATCCTAGTTTCAGAGCTTCAGTTGTAACGCCATCTTCTTCTTCATCTTATCGTAGTGCATTGTTTTATGGGAGGGATATCCTTTTGACAACTGTATCTATTTTCTGTTTCTAATTTTTAATATCTGAATATAAAGAGCTGTAGAATTCTGTCCAAATTTCTATAATTTTCTGTTTAGTGTGATGTTTGGTTCCATGTGTGTCCAGTAAACTATTAAGCCAAGGTTTGGTTCGAGAGATTCCCTGTTTTGCTACTCTTGACGAACGGTGCTTTTGTAAGGCCACTTTAACTAAATGGGTATTCAAGTTTCCTATACCTGTTCTAAGAATAACTTACCCAGGATTTTGTAATATCTTGATTTCTAAGAGTGTCCTTGGAGTTTCTTGCCCTTTCTTCTCCGTAGAGATCTACGTTTTAGATGGGCAACTAGCTTCAACTTTCTGACTAACTGACCGACTATTTGACAATTCAAAAGTGCCTGTAAATGGTTTAATTGAAATAAATGCTTTGAGTTTGAGTTATTGGTGTTTTATCAATTTTGTTACAGGCTGTTTGTATGTCTGTGTGTTTGTGCTGTGTGTTTGTTTGTTTGTCTGCTGTTTGTCGATAAACCTTATTTTATATCATTTGCAAAAAAAACATTATAACTCGGTTACTTGGAAACAAGTGCGTCATAAGCATAATGAAGTTCCCTCGATAATACGTATCTAAAAATAAAAGAAAGGAAATATATTCTGAACTTCCGCATACACATCGATTTATTATGCACCAGAGTACGCAAACTAATATACATTTTTAAAAATTTACGTAACATTGCCGACTTTAAATTAATTAGACAGGTTTATTTGGTTTTGTGTCAATCTATTATTTCATACTGTATAACGTCCTGGGGTGGTGCCGCTAAATCAATTTTACTGCACCTAGAACGCGCCCAAAGAGCAGTTTTAAAGGTTGCTACTTTTCGTCCATTCAGATTTCCTACACACCAGCTTTATTTGGCATGTAAGGTGCTAACAGTACGTCAATTATTTATTTTGAACGTAGTTTTATTCCAACACACTGAACTTTATTTTAACCCAGTACCTTCAGATAAGAGAAGAAAAGATTTGGTTTGTGCTAGCTCGCAGACTAAGCATGCTTTTGCTAACCGATTTTATATATTTTTAGGGCCCTACCTGTATAACCAGTTTAACAGAGTGTTAAAGATTTATAGTTTAAGTTATAATAGGTGTAATTTACTAGCACAGGAATATTTGGCAAAACTCAATTATGCAGACACGGAAAAACTACTAGAAATTTTAAAATAAAATCTATCTACCTAATCTAATATAAGTCTCTTCATTTACCTAATAAATAATAGTCTCCACTCTATATACTTTAATATTATTCGTTAATTTATTTAAACATAATATTATCATACATAATCTAGTTTTAAAATAATATACCTACCCAAATAGTAACTCTATAAGACATTAAATATATTTTACTTTCTTTTTTATTTAGCTTCTAAGACATTTATTGTGTCTTCTTTTGTTAAATGTTTGGTGTAAATTGATGGCCTGAAACACAGGTTTTCCATAAACCTAGATCAGGCAGGTCTACATTACAGTTAGAATTTAATTTTTCCTAGATTGTAATTACTGTAAATCCTATTTGTACTTTGTTTTATACTTGAATAAAATTTTATTATTATTATTATTATTATTATTTATTTGCGGTAAAGCTGACCCAAAGGAATAACACATAAACAAAAAAAAAACAAATGCCAAACAAAAAACTTCTAAGTATCTCTATTCCGATCCGCTTGAATTGTCGCTCAAAATAATAACAGTAGAATCACTTCTACCAGAACGTGAATTAAATATTGGTACGTGCTTAGTACATAGCCACGGTGTAGTTAACGCGCTTCAGACTATTGATGTTGCAATCAGCACGCGGTTGACAAGATACACGTAACATGTACAGTCACGAGCACTAATATGTCAACACTTGGCAACTTTCAATTGCGATTTTTTCACGAAATAACGAATGCAACGTTGAAATACGACACTGCGAACATAAACCCATTGGTTCGAAAATACTATGTTCCTAATAATAGATATTATAAAATTTCATTCAAAAATAAAGGAGAAAATCGCCTTTGAATAAAGCCAAGTGTATACATACTTTTGCTCGTGACTGTACATGCGGCCGCCGCCATGTACAATACCTACTGTGATTTATCGGACTGTGACTGATTCCATCAATCAATAACAAAACAAAATATTCTTATTATTAGTATATTATTTTTTATTGTAATTAAGTTGAATTATGTCAAATCAGAAGACTGATTGTAATTGTATCTACTATACGTACTGTGATTTATGGGACTGTGGCTGATTAATAGAAAACAAAATAAATATTTGTAACTTATTTAAATACAGATGATTATAAATCTAAACCACTAGTCTTTAATTTAATGTAATGTTGCAGTATGTGTGGCATTACTTTTAAGAATTAATATATTAAATTCAATTCTATGGGGGACAAACAGGAATAAAAAGTTTTATCTGCCCCCCTATCAGTGATAGGGGGGCAGATGAAACCGTTAAGGAGTGAATAAAGTTCGAACTGTCCCCTCATTGCTAACAGGGGGACAGATCAAACTTTTTTTTCCGATCTGTCCCCCTAAGGGGACAAAGCGGGGTGACAGATCAGAATAATTCGTTAGATGGTGCTTCTGAACATATTCAGGTGTGAGGATCTGCCAAGGCGTGGAACATTCAGCGTCGGTAAGCAAAAGCTCGCGCCCTCGTGCTCTATGAAAAGCCAATATTCCGCTGTTTATAGCGCCGGGCCGTGCTACCGCTTCAAGACATAATGCCACACTCACTGTACTTATACGGACACGTTATTACTTTACATTTATGTGCGCCACTCAGGCCGTAACGAAATAGCCACTTAATGTAAGTAGCTGCCAGCGTTCCGTACAGACGTACACACGCACTTGTGCATAGGTGTTTGTTGACAATAATAATAAAAGTGCACACAAAGCTTTATTAGAATCTACATACAAAGAAAAGCAGTTTATTATGAAGAATCGACCATTTATTCACTACTTTGAACATAACAAGCATTAATCAGTTTACAGATTTGATAACTTATTTCAGTTGAGATTCGATCCAAATACAATTTGACAACGCTACGAGGAAAAAAACAAGTTTCTAGGGGGCGATACTGCACACATAAGACAAAGGGAACCAATGCAAAATGCGGCTCGGGGACTGGTTCACTGTGGTTCCAGAGGTGACAGAGGCAGAGATGGGGGCAGCCATGATGCGGCTCCGGGCCAAGAACGTGGCTCCGGGGCCCGACGGGATCCACGGCTGCGTGTTAGCCCTCGCTGTGAAGGAGCTAGAGCCCCAACTGAGAGGACTCTACACAGCGTGCCTTGAGCAGGGTCAGTTTCCCACTTTGTGGAAATCTGGTCGTCTGGTCCTGCTCAGGAAGGCGGGGCGCCCTGCGGACTCGCCGTCCGCGTACCGGCCCATAGTGTTGCCAGACGAGGTGGGTAAGCTGTTTGGGCGGATAATCACAGCCCGCCTCGTCGGCCACTTGTGCGGAGAGGGGCCGGACCTGGACGGCAGCCAGTTCGGTTTTCGGCATGGGCGCTCCACCATTCACGCTGTGTCGCGGGTGAGAGTCCTGGCGGAGGAAGCGGTGGCCCGGGGCGAGGTGTTGTTGGCGGTGTCCTTGGACATCTCCAACGCCTTCAACACCCTGCCCTGGAGTTGTGTTCGGGAGGCACTGCGGTATCATCGGATGCCTCCCTACCTCCGCCGCATCGTTGGGGCTTATCTGTCGGAGAAGAGTGTCACCTACATGGGACGCGATGACGAAAACCAGCACCGCATGTCGTGCGGTGTTCCACAGGGCTCGGTCGTAGGCCCGCTCCTGTGGAACATCGGGTACGACTGGGTGCTGAGGGGTGAGCTCCAACCGGGCGTGGACCTGACGTGTTATGCCGATGACACGCTGGTCACTGCCCGGGGGAGCCCGCACAGGGAGGCAGCGTTGCTAGTGACGGCTGCGGTGTCACAGGTGGTGAGCCGCATACGTCGCCTGGGCCTGGAGGTGGCCCTCAACAAGTCGGAGGACATGGTGTTTCATGGCCCCCGGCGGGCGCCGCCGCCCGGCTCACACATCGTGGTCGGGGGGGCTCGGATTGCTGTTGAGTCTACCATGAAGTACCTGGGATTGGTGCTCGACAGCCGGTGGGATTTCGGCCCCCACTTCCGGCGGTTGGCGCCCAAATTGTTGGGCGCGGCTGGAGCGCTGTCAACGCTGCTTCCCAATCTGGGGGGCCCGAGCGCCGCCTGTAGGCGGCTCTACGTGGGGATCGTGCGATCGATGGCCCTGTATGGGGCCCCGATCTGGGCGACTGACCTGGCGGCCGGTAGCATCGCAATCCTGCGGAAGCTGCAGAGAGCGCTGACCGTCCGAGTCGTCCGGGGGTATCGCACGATCTCCTACGAGGCGGCTTGCGTACTGGCTGGATCCCCGCCCTGGGACCTGGAGGCGAAAGTACTTTCGTCACTGTACCGGTGGCGCGAGGATGCGCGGGCGCGAGGCGAAAGGCTGATGGAGCTGCGTCGGTCTCAGCTTCGCGTGGTCCTAGTGGCGGAATGGCGGGACAGGTCTCGCCCTACCTCGGTACCATCGGGGCGGTCCAGCCAGTGCTCGGCGCTGGCTCGGGAGGAGGCCCGGCTTCCTGTCGTTTCGGGTGACGCAGGTGCTCTCGGGGCATGGTTGCTTCGGGAAGTACCTGTGTCGCATAGACAGGTAGCCGGACGCTCGGTGTCACCACTGCGTCGACTGCCGGGAGGACACGGCGTGGCATACGCTGGCAGAGTGTGCCGCTTGGGAGGAGCCGCGCCGAAGAAGCCTCAGAAGTAGGCAGTGACCTGTCGCTGCCGGCCGTGGGATGGTCGGCAGCGAAGAGTCCTGGGACGCGGTGGTTTCCTTCTGCGAAACGACCGTTTCGCAGAAGGAAACCACCGCGTCGCTGCGGAAAGGGAGAGGGAGATCTCGTCCACTCACCCGGCCCGCAGCAGGCGCACTGGGCGTCGGCGGAGGGCGGACAACGCCCTCTTCCAGCCCCCCTAAATGGGTCCAGGGGCGACGGACTCGGGGACGTCCGTCGCCCCCCACACATCAGGACCCGAGGTGGCGGCGCGTAGTGTTCCACGCGCGCCCCTCTTAGACGTCACGGGGGGAGTCAAACACCTCACTCGCTCCCCTGACCCGACGAGGCCCGCCGTGGCAGGCTGGCACCAGTCGGGGGTTGCGGAAGGATCGTACGTTCCCACGACCCCCGGCGTAGGTGTGAGATGGAACACCGGGGTGGTTTTTAGTCAGTAAAAGTCTGACAGAACCCGCCGCCCACCCCAGGGCGGCGGACATCCATGATTTTCCAACCCGGAACAAAAAAAAAAAAAAAAGTGGTAATCGTTTAATATCTACTTAGGTTACTATTACCTATAACTACGATAGAACTACTACTACTACTAGATTTATATACTCTAAACGGAGCCGGTCGAAACCAAACAAGGTTTTGAAAAGGCAGGGTCCAGAGAAGGACACGTGCGACAAGGATGGTTTCATCAAGGTGGAGAAGAAGAAGAAGCCTTCTTGTCAGAACCAGTGCGGCACCGGGCAGGCAGGACCCAACATGCTGCTGCGTCCAGCAATCCCATCGATACAGCTGTACGTGTCCAGACTGCACCACTCCACGAAGGTTGAGGAGATTGTGGAGTACATGCGTGTGAAGACCAACTGGACTTTGAGGGTCGAGAAGTTGGAGTCGCGTCACAACACGAACTTCAAGTCGTTCGTGATGCGTGTTCCGACACAGCATCTCGAGAAGTTCCTCAAGGAAGAGTTCTGACCGAAGGGTGTTGTGTACCGCCGGTTTCGTGACCGGCTACATGACACCAGTCAGCGAAACACACTAAAAACTAACAACTAACAACTAACCTGAAATAGTGAAAAAAAAAACAGCTGTTCTCTACATTTTGACGAGTTAGACGAACATAAATGTAGGGAACAGCTGATTTTTTTTCGCGATTTCAGGTTTGGTCCCATAGTAAAAGTTGTTCATAATTTTTTTTTTTTTAATTTAAGTACTTACGTCGTATGATAATCATTTAGCACGCATTTAAACACTAATCACTCACCAACAAATTACTTACACTGATATTGTTATTTAGGTTGTAGCATTCGATTCACACTGTCCTCCGTACTAGTCGAAACTGTATCACGGTAGGACAGTTAGTCAGTAAAATCACGTGTTTAAGTATCGGTCACTAATTACCAGTCACCCTATATACATATAATTCCGACTCGGATAGGTTAGGTTACAAGGCCTTCATGGGTTCGGCTTTTTTTTTTTTTTTGCGGATGCAAAATCATCAAATGACCCCTCCCGCTCTGGGTGGAGCGGAAGGGAGTGTCAGACTCTTACTGACTAAAACCCACCCGTGTTCCTTCCTTAGCCCTTTATGTTCCGGGCCAGCGGTAACCCTTTCGGACAATCCCGCTGACCCGGCAGGCTTCAGCCCTATGGGGCCCCTCCTCGATGCTGACATCTCTTTGAGGCGGGCGTGGAACACGTACGCGCCGTCCGGCACGGGCCTGGTCCTGATCGGACGGTGAGCTATCGTGGGTTCGGCTTGGGTTTGGTTAGGTTACCTGAAACCCTTTACACAGAATTAGGAGCTCCGCGAAGCGGGGCTATGTCGACATAGGATGCAAGAGCGAGCGAAGGGCACCCCGAGGTTCGGTTTGGTTAGGTTACTTTCCCCCCCCGGTGGGTTCCCGCATTGTCGAGGCGGGGGGGCTCAGTAGCCGTGGCTTGGACACCCACGGTGAAGCGAAGAGGAACCCGAGGAGGGGCCGCTCGTCAGGGCTTTTGCCGACAAGCCGACGACGTAGCGGCCAACATGTAGGTTGCGGTGCCGCTTGGGCGACATCGCAACTGAGGCGGGCCGCGATGTCGTACCGGAGGCATCGCGCCTTAGGGTTGAAGGCCGCGGCGGGAGAGGAGTGCCGGTATTACGGTGCGCCGCTCTCCCTACCTTCCGCGGCCTTGACGGGGTCGCCACCGTTCGATGGCGGACGCGGTGGGGCCGCAGGGGAAGAGGAGTGTTGGTATGACGTTGGCCACTCTCCCTATCCTCTGCGGCCGAAAATTGGCAGGCGGCGGGGCCAATGACCTGACCCGTCGCAGGGGGACCAAGGGTGGCAGAGACGGGGTCGTCTGGCGCCCATGTGCTGGTTTGGTCCCTGGGGTGGTCACGGCGTGCTATGTGTTCTGGTGCGCCGGTGATGGTGATGGGGAGTACTCCCCGGAGGAGGGTCCGGTGACGGACAGCCGCGGCGGGTTCACGGATGAGTGCTAACGCGTGCCCGTGTTCCCGCCATAAGCGGCAGAGGAGGACACCGTGTAGTTTTAGTGGGTTAGAGTCCCACATAACTGCACTATCTCCCCGTGGTAGTGCAGAATGCATGAGCATTTCTCCACGTAAAAAAAAAAAAAAATGGTTAGGTTACTTTCCCCCCGGTGGGTTCCCGCATTGTCGAGGCGGGGGGCTCAGTAGCCGTGGCTTGGACACCCACGGTGAAGCGAAGAGGAACCTGAGGAGGGGCCGCTCGTCAGGGCTTTTGCCGACAAGCCGACGACGTAGCGGCCAACAAGTGGGTTGCGGTGCCGCTTCGGCGACATCGCAACTGAGGCGGGCCGCGATGTCGTATGGGGGGCATCGCGGCTGAGGGTTGGAGGCCGCGGCGGGAGAGGAGTGCCGGTATTGCGGTGCGCCGCTCTCCCTACCTTCCGCGGCCTCGACGGGGTCGCCACCGTCTGATGGCGGACGCGGTGGGGCCGCAGGGGAGGAGGAGTGTTGTTATTACGTTGGCCGCTCTCCCTATCCTCTGCGGCCAAAAATTGGCAGGCGGCGGGGTCAATGATCTGACCCGTCGAAGGGGGACCAAGGGTGCCCAGATACGGGGTCGTCTGGCGCCCATGTGCTGGTTTGGTCCCTGGGGTGGTCACGGCGTGCTTTGTGTTCTGGTGCGCCGGTGATGGGGAGTACTCCCCAGAGGAGGGTCCGGTGACGGACGGCCGTGGCGGGACGCCGTGGAGTTTTAGTGGGTTAGAGTCCCACATAACTGCACTATCTCCCCGTGGTAGTGCAAAATGCATGAGCATTTCTCCACGTTAAAAATAAAATGGTTAGTTTACTTTAAACCTTTTACACAGAAATAGGAGCCCCGCGAAGCGGGTCTACGTCGACATAGGATGCAAGAGCGAGCAAAAGGCACCCCGAAGTTCGGTTTGGTTAGGTTACTATAAACCCTTTACACAGAAATAGGAGCTCCGCGAAGAGGGGCTACGTCGACATAAGATGCAAGAGCGAGCGAAGGGCACCCCTAGGTCCGGTTTGGTTAGGTTACTTTAAACTCTTTACACAGAAATAGGAGCTCCGCGAAGCGGGGCTACGTCGACATAGGATGCAGGAGCAAGGGAAGGGCACCCCAAGGTTCGGTTTGGTTAGGTTACTTGAATTGAAACCCTTTAGACAGAAATAGACAGTCGACAGAATGCAAGAGAGAGCATAATGAGAATACAAATACTTTTACCTAGGTATATATTAATTGATTAGAAACTCATAGTTTTCAGTACAACGTAATTTAAGCTGGTAGAAAAGTATTATAGTATATGTATATGTCGCAGGGAAATGAGGATATCAGGGATTTCACGAAATCCCGGTAGATGTCGAATATTCTTGTTTATTACGTCTTGTTACTAAAACTATCTAGTAATATGACAAAACACTAATTTATCGTCAGTGATATGTCATTTCACTAAACTAAATGTAGTGAAATAAAGAATACTGTTGATGAATAAAGTAATAAAACAAAATTAAAAATTAGCTGGTGCATTTTTATCAGAAAATAAAGTTTTAATCAACTAAACAATAAGCTGACAATGATATCAGGTATTACACCCTTTTCTATTACGTTTCGGGCAAAAGTAGTCTGAAAAATAGATTTAAAATTTTAAGTAAGGACAATTCTTATTTTTTCGTCGGAGCTTATTACTACCCTTAGACTAAATAAGTTTTATATATTTTGAGTGGTATGTCAAACGATTTTAAATTTAATGTATGTTAAGTCAAACGATGTTATATTTAATGTATGATATGCTTATAAAAATTAGTTATTTTAAAATTATATCAATCGTTCATTATATTAACTAATCGCTATATTAAATAAAATTATAGGTTCCGTTGTTATATGTTGTTAATATTAGAGATTTTGTTGTTATATCATCTATTACTTACCCGACACACACACATACACACCCTCACACACAAACACGTCAAACTTATAACACCCCGTCGTTTTTGCGTCGGGGGTTTAATAAGATACGAAAAATATTTAAGTACACCGTGTTCCGGACGATATACATAAACTTCGACCAGATGTTCAGACCATGAAAATAATCATTTTTCATTATGGACACATTAATGAATTATTATTTTTTGTTAATTTTTAACTCCCGACGCAAACTAAATACCTTGACGTAAATCACCCGATGCATGAATTGGCAACGACGTATTTTCATTCATATGATTTGGCGGGCTGAAACTTGTCAAAAATAAGTAAGTAAGACACTTTCTTACTGCACCATTTTTATTTATTTGTATAGATAACAAAATAAAATTCTAACTTAACTAAAACTATACAGAAACTAAAAAATAGCGTCGAAAAATTCATCCGCATCGCTGTCGACTGGTAATGTACCCAAGAGACTGGCGGCCTTACCACGTTGTATGGCGATGCTTAGCCTCTGGCCAAGATAAAAGCCAGCCCTTGGGTCACGGGAAGTGTCAACCAGCCGTTTCGAAATTTCTTTAAAAAGACCATGAGCACTCGGACCCCACGGCCCGAGAGTTTCAACCCCAAACGGCTCGAAAATATAGTTTCCGATGAGGTTATTATATTTTCGCCGCTTGAGGTTTTCCGCAGACGCAGCAGCAGCGCCAGCACAGCATGCCGAGCCAGGAAGATGGGATGGCGCAAGAGTATCGACACACGTAGCGTCCCACACTAAAGGCCTACCCACCTTCCATGGAAATAAAGACATACCGTCTGGTCTCTTGCCATCGTCGCGTGCCAAGCCATTGGGTTCTAATACAGCTGGAACACCGACGGTTACAAGAGCTCGTCGGATGATGTCATTAATATTCGCGTGCCGCGCTAAGCGACCCGCACTTCGGCTGCAAGACAGGCCGTGGTGTCCGAGGCTGTTGACATCTTCGCCACAGTGACAGCGATGGGGAGAACAGCAAGGAGTGCCTAGACGTAGGGAATCAGCGAGGCGAAAAGTAGTGTCGTCGAACAAAGTGCCTATGTTCGACGAAGGTAGTGCATGAAGCCAAAGACCCGACTCCCACCTACCCACAGCCAGCAGGCGCGCACGTTCCGCAGTAGTAGCAGACGAGTCAAGTAAATTGTTCTGTACTACTCTGCAGAGCGGCTCATCCCACCGTCTCTGGGAAGATGGATTGTCGGGTGGATCTGTATTCGGGCAAGCGAGACTCCAGGCATCCATAGCCTCGGTGAAACACGGCACATCATAATTAATCAGTGTGGAAGCTAGGATTTTCCTGATTAATTTATCAGTGCCGTGGACCGAAGATATAAAAGCCGGTAAACTAATACTAGAAATTTTGCGGACGCCGAGTCCCCCATACGAATGGGAAGAGTAGCTTGTGCCCAAGCTCGGTCATCCATGGCCACATTTAAAATGGAAGTTAATGTATGCCTGATAATTTGGTCCATTCTGTCTAAAAGGTGAGTGTGCTTCCATAAATGGGAAGCGCGAAGAAAATATGTTAATTTAGGGCCGAAACAGCAGTAGCGGATTAAAGTTATGGCCGAATGCATATTAATTTGGAACAATCTTTCCGAAACGTCATTGAAATTTTGGATTTTTTCGTCAATAAAAACGGGAAAGGAATTGTCAAAGATTGGGGACCCAAGGAGGCGAAGAGAGCTTTTTTCAATAATTTTGATTTCTGGAGCTATTGCGTTAAATTTGGGAAGTGTCAGATGTCTGTCAGTACTGTCCGCTAAAAATAGTTCACATTTCGAAAGATTGAGATCAAGGCCAATGGAATGAAGTTCATTTTTAAAAAATTTAAGGTCATGTAATACAGTTTCTTACTGCATAGCTCAATTAAATTTCAAAATTGAAATTACAAATATTTAAGCGGAACACAATTTGTTGATTTTAGTTTAGGGCTCCAATACCTTGGAAAGAGATAAGAGAGTTGGTCATTCGTTCTTGATAATATGTCAGTTATATCATTTATAGAGATATATTTTTACACCATATTCGCGGAGTTTTCCATAACTCTTCCATCCGACGAGTACACAGCAACACGGCCGCGCCAACGAGACGCCCTGTGCTAATTGCTTTGATAACATCTTCATGAATTTAAATGAATTCCCGAACGTTCCCGCGTTCGGCGTCACTTTGCAGCTCTATACATACTTAATTGATCCGTTACCGAGCGATAGTCATATGTCTACATCGGCTTGTAAACATTCGTCTGTTAATGATGGAAGACTTTGTTTCGTTGTTGCGAGGGAGGACTCGGTGCGGGATGGGTTCACTTGGAAACGGGCATGGAATTAACACAATATATGGAGTAAGCCTTCTGTACTTTCCACGATTATCTTGAGCCACAGTGTCCCACTGTGGCACTCGTAAGGCCATGCCTTCGTAACTCGGAATTCGGCTGTTTCCCCAAAAAGTCCACTCCAAACTGTTGTAGAAAGTTGAAAAATAAACTTGACAGTAATTTCCAAAGACCTATTTAAATATGCACGACAATTTGGAAGTTGTAATTTGGAGTGTTTTAGTTTAGGGTTCCATTGTCGCTCAGGAGTCGGGCTCGCTTGTTGCGACTCACTCGTGTTTAGGGAAGTGTTTGACTAGCTGGAGGCAGGCGCTCTCCCCTCGAGCGGCGCCGGGCAAGGTCAGGGGAACAATTCTGTGCCGGTTGTGGCACAGATGAGTGCATATTATGTAGAATATTTGCGACAACCTTATTGAACAGAGGGAGGGCTTTACAATTACATGCCTTCATATTATCAGCCATTTCAAACAATGCTGTATGTCGTCAATTCAGACAAACAAACGGTTGGTTTCGCGGAACTCGCACGCACGGTGTAGAATGTGAGTGAAGTCACCGGGTGGCGCGGTTATTCTCAAATGGTTCGCGTGTTATTCGCGCGTGCCGATTCAATTCACGCGACAGCACATACATGAATCTTTTATATGAGGGACCGGGCCCTCTTCTTGCCTCTTTTGTGTGAGTCGGAATTGATGAATGCCTGGGCTTAAAGGAAATTATATACAACAGGTGTGTGTATGGCACAATATTTTGCCCCCTACAAGTATTTGAGAAAGTTAGTAGAAATGTTTGATTCCAATTAAATGTGATTTGTTTTACCCATTTAACTAATAATATTCTCATTACCAAACAAAAGTTCACAGAACTCTTATAATCAGTAGCCGTTGGTCAGTTTGCGAAATAAATATGAATGGGTGGACGTCAGCTGTGAGTTATGAATGGAGGAGGCCCACCTGCCGCCGGGACGATGCTAAGCCGCGACTCATTAGGTAGATCACAACTAGCTTTGTTTCAAACTTTACTGCATGTGCTTCGAGATTTAAGCACTCCGCAATAATTCGCCACTATGAAGATAATAGAACATTAAATCATTATCTTGCCAAAACAAAATATGCGTGATATACACTCATGTTGTGGATAATTAGGATTTGTTTGTCTATTCGTGTGAGCCGCATCAGCAGTAGTACCCAGTGGTCCTTCTATTCGTGTGCGCCGCGTCAGCAGTAATACCCAGTGGTCCTTCTATTCGTGTGCGCCGCGTCAGCAGTAGAACCCAGTGGTCCTTCTATTCGTGTGCGCCGCGTCAGCAGTAGAACCCAGTGGTCCTTCTATTCGTGTGCGCCGCGTCAGCAGTAGTACCTACCCACTGGTCCTTCTATTCGTGTGCGCCGCGTCAGCAGTAGTACCCAGCGGTCCTTCTATTCGTGTGCGCCGCGTCAGCAGTATAAGTTGCCAGTGGTCCTTCTATTCGTGTGCACCGCGTCAGCAGTAGTACCCAGTGGTCCTTCTATTCGTGTGCGCCGCGTCAGCAGTAAGTAGTACCCACTGGTCCTTCTATTCGTGTGAGCCGCGTCAGCAGTAGTACCCAGTGGTCCTTCTATTCGTGTGCGCCGCGTCAGCAGTAGTACCCAGCGGTCCTTCTATTCGTGTGCGCCGCGTCAGCAGTAGTACCTACCCACTGGTCCTTCTATTCGTGTGAGCCGCGTCAGCAGTAGTACCCAGTGGTCCTTCTATTCGTGTGCGCCGCGTCAGCAGTAATACCCAGTGGTCCTTCTATTCGTGTGCGCCGCGTCAGCAGTAGAACCCAGTGGTCCTTCTATTCGTGTGCGCCGCGTCAGCAGTAGTACCTACCCACTGGTCCTTCTATTCGTGTGAGCCGCGTCAGCAGTAGTACCCAGTGGTCCTTCTATTCGTGTGAGCAGCGTCAGCAGTAATACCCAGTGGTCCTTCTATTCGTGTGCGCCGCGTCAGCAGTAGAACCCAGTGGTCCTTCTATTCGTGTGCGCCGCGTCAGCAGTAGTACCTACCCACTGGTCCTTCTATTCGTGTGAGCCGCGTCAGCAGTAGTACCCAGTGGTCCTTCTATTCGTGTGAGCAGCGTCAGCAGTAGTACCCAGTGGTCCTTCTATTCGTGTGCGCCGCGTCAGCAGTAGTACCCAGCGGTCCTTCTATTCGTGTGAGCCGCGTCAGCAGTATAAGTTGCCAGTGGTCCTTCTATTCGTGTGCACCGCGTCAGCAGTAGTACCCAGTGGTCCTTCTATTCGTGTGCGCCGCGTCAGCAGTAGTACCCAGCGGTCCTTCTATTCGTGTGAGCCGCGTCAGCAGTAGTACCCAGTGGTCCTTCTATTCGTGTGCACCGCGTCAGCAGTAGTACCCAGTGGTCCTTCTATTCGTGTGCGCCGCGTCAGCAGTAGTACCCAGTGGTCCTTCTATTCGTGTGCGCCGCGTCAGCAGTAGTACCCAGTGGTCCTTCTATTCGTGTGCACCGCGTCAGCAGTAGTACCCAGTGGTCCTTCTATTCGTGTGCGCCGCGTCAGCAGTAGTACCCAGTGGTCCTTCTATTCGTGTGCACCGCGTCAGCAGTAGTACCCAGTGGTCCTTCTATTCGTGTGCGCCGCGTCAGCAGTAGTACCCAGTGGTCCTTCTATTCGTGTGCACCGCGTCAGCAGTAGTACCCAGTGGTCCTTCTATTCGTGTGCGCCGCGTCAGCAGTAGTACCCAGTGGTCCTTCTATTCGTGTGAGCAGCGTCAGCAGTAGTACCCAGTGGTCCTTCTATTCGTGTGCGCCGCGTCAGCAGTAGTACCTACCCACTGGTCCTTCTATTCGTGTGAGCCGCGTCAGCAGTAGTACCCAGTGGTCCTTCTATTCGTGTGAGCAGCGTCAGCAGTAGTACCCAGTGGTCCTTCTATTCGTGTGCGCCGCGTCAGCAGTAGTACCCAGCGGTCCTTCTATTCGTGTGAGCCGCGTCAGCAGTATAAGTTGCCAGTGGTCCTTCTATTCGTGTGCACCGCGTCAGCAGTAGTACCCAGTGGTCCTTCTATTCGTGTGCGCCGCGTCAGCAGTAGTACCCAGCGGTCCTTCTATTCGTGTGAGCCGCGTCAGCAGTAGTACCCAGTGGTCCTTCTATTCGTGTGCACCGCGTCAGCAGTAGTACCCAGTGGTCCTTCTATTCGTGTGCGCCGCGTCAGCAGTAGTACCCAGTGGTCCTTCTATTCGTGTGCGCCGCGTCAGCAGTAGTACCCAGTGGTCCTTCTATTCGTGTGCACCGCGTCAGCAGTAGTACCCAGTGGTCCTTCTATTCGTGTGCGCCGCGTCAGCAGTAGTACCCAGTGGTCCTTCTATTCGTGTGCACCGCGTCAGCAGTAGTACCCAGTGGTCCTTCTATTCGTGTGCGCCGCGTCAGCAGTAGTACCCAGTGGTCCTTCTATTCGTGTGCACCGCGTCAGCAGTAGTACCCAGTGGTCCTTCTATTCGTGTGCGCCGCGTCAGCAGTAGTACCCAGTGGTCCTTCTATTCGTGTGCGCCGCGTCAGCAGTAGTACCCAGTGGTCCTTCCTTTGTGGCCGCCAATGCTCATCATCTGCAATACCAGAGACAAAGCTGAAACGTCTCATGTACAGACCAGCACATCAAGCTCCCGATACTGTCAAATTTCCCCAATCAACTTTGAACCTTATGCTTTAGGGATAAGTTGAAAATCTGTTAACGAAATTTGATAGATTGTAGTAGCTTGATGTGCTGGCGTCTGTACCTTTAGTTACAGCACACCATATAGTGTACCGTACCAGCAGCATTTCGGCAATAAAGAGGTATGGTGGAAGTACTTGCTCGGACAAGCTCCTTCACAAAGAGCTCTAATAGTGTAAGTCTTGAATGATTATTTTGGCGAGTCCAATGAAGCGCTAGTTCAGTAGTAAGGTAGCTTGTAGCTCGGCAGATGTAACAGCAGGTCTGTGTATCGGGCGGTGCATTCATTAGGAACAAAGGGGCGAGCGGGAGCGAGTAAACAGCGTTTGTCGGTAAGGGCCGCTAACGGCCAAAGCGCGACCCTGTTCGACACACACCCCGCGCCGCCGCACGCCCCCGCTGACGCCATGTCGATGTCCTAAGTTGTAAGTTTTCTCTATACTAACTAAACTGAAAGACCAATAAACATTGGGCGCGCAGCACCGAGAGTTATTATCTTTCTTCCCTGTCATGTAACTAAATGTGCCTAAACGTGATGCGTCCTTGAAGTTTCACTCTCAATTCTGTCCAATTATCGAATCGCCGCATAAGAGTAAGAGTAAGAACTTTCACTTCAAAAATCAGGGAAAAATTAATTTTGATAAAAATTTGGAAAATCCAAAAGTGCACGACTCTTGCTCAAATGAGCAAGGTAGAGTTTTTTATAAAAAACTATAGATAATATATATTATATTAGTTAGTTTTTTATTAATTATAATTAAAAGAATAAATAATATTAAAGATAATATAATAATAATTAATTTACTTTAAATAAAAGTGCCCTTTTCAATAGGGTTTTTTTTAGAAATATTTTGATGTTTTTTTTTGAAAAGTACAGAATTAATTTCTATTAAATTATCTATGCAATGGTATAGGTATACATTAAGTAGGTTCTGTGTACTAGCAGGAGTTTAACAATAGAAACAGTTGCAGAAAGGAGGCAAAAAATATTTTCGATCGTAAAGGCAGCGTTGTAGGCTGCATACTATTTTTAATTTATGTAAATGACCTCCCAAAAATTCTAAACAAACAAACCACATTACCTATACTCTTTGCTGATGATATCTCCATACTTATTAAATGTGACAAAAACTGCGACCCAAATACAATCTTACAAAATACTCTCCAGACAGTAACACTTTGGCTACAAGATCACAACTTAGAAATAAACTGGAACAAAACTAAGATGATGCATTTCAAATCGTATAAAAGCCCCCCCCTTAGTTCAAATGTAATTTTTAATGACATCCCTATAGAAACAGTAACTACATTTAACTTACTCGGTATAAACATAGACACACATCTCAATTGGAAAAAGCACATAGAAACAGTTAAATCTAAATTATCTAAATTTACATATGCCTTATTTCAACTTAAGTACAGCACAAATACAGAAACAGCGCTATCGGCATACTACGCCTACGCAAACTCGTGGCTAAGATATGGAGTGATGTTATGGGGAAACAGCGTCAACGCATGCGAAGTGTTCATAATCCAAAAAAAATGTGTCAGGATACTAGCCCATATCGACAATACCCAAAGCTGTAGGCCATATTTTGTTAAATTAAAACTCCTAACTTTGCCTTCTATATATATATATGACCTTTGCATATTTGTATTTAAAAATAGCAACATTTTTCCAAAAACAAAAGATATTCATAACGTCAACACACGCCATAAAAACAAATTGCATCTTCCTCCCTCTCGGATCAAAATGCTTTACCATAGCCCATATTACATGGCAATAAAAATTTTCAACAAATTACCGGAGCAAATAAAAGAAGAAACCAAATTTAATCAATTTAACAGAAAATTAAAAGAATATCTAACACAAAAATGCTTTTACTCGGTCGCAGAATACCTAGAACAAAATTATTAGTAGCTATGATTAAATAATAATAAATTCATTTTATTTCAGGTAAAGAACACCCATTAATTACCACATGACACAAATTAATAGAAAACATTTTCAAACTGTAGGTATGGATAATAATAATAATATGTACAAGTATATAAAAAGGAGAGGAAATAATCAAAGGGAATCAAAAAATTCATCCGCATCGCTGTCAACAGGAAACGTGCCCAAAAGACTGGCAGCATTGCCACGTTGTATGGCAAAAAAAAAAAAAAATATATATATATAGAAAACATAATAAATAAATTAAATTAAAAAAGATATAAAACAAATTAGAGTAAGTACCTACTTACATCAAATCAAATAAAATGAAATCAATATAAATCAAATTAATATAAACAAAATAAATTAACTTAAATCAAAATAACTCGAATAAAATCAAATCAAATTATAATCAAAACAATAATATAAAAATAAAATAAAAATACCTATGTAATAAATTAAAAATTTCGGACCCATAGCCCATAGTGTAGATTTTAGTGGAACTTCGTACCGCCAATTAAAGTTGTCGTTACTACTTTTATTGCCAAAAACTAACAAACGTAAATTCATTTTTATATTTATTCAAATTCAAAATCATTTATTTCAATCCATAAGATCATATGTTTTAGGTACATTTATAATAAAATTTAAATTGTAATCATAATAAATACATATAAAAATAATTAATAAAATAATATAAATTAAAATCAAATTAGAAAACTAAATTAAAATCATAAATATTTATAGGTAGATAGATAGATTAAACAAGTATGTTTAAAATTATTATTATTATGTTGCCGTGCCCTAACCGGGTTTCATGGAACTTAATTAAGTATACCTATTGTAACAACTATGTGAACACATGAATGCAATAAAGAGTTTGAGTTTGAGTTTGAGTTTGCTTTACGATTGAAAATATTTTTCTAATGCTTCGCATTATGAGTCGTGCAAAAGTACTAATTAAGTTTCGTCAACGTAAAATCACAACATTGAACAAGATCATTTGGCGTGTTTATTGATTGTATGAGTGCTGTCGTGACTGGCTTACGTAAAAAACCGCCACGGATGATGGAACAGGCTCTCCCGCCCCGAGCAGCACGCTACCTTTACACCGACGACTTGCACCGCGCCAGCAACGAGGGCAATTCGAACACTCATAGTCGCCATGTCGCCATGGAAAAGATCTTGCGCCCCGCAGGACACTCAGGGCGAGGGCTAAAATTAATACTGACAGCTACTTATGTCGGCACACATGTGAGGGGCTACCGTGCTTACGACCAAATGAAACTTTCCTTTAATGTTCCACACCCCTGATCTTGAGTCATGTCTGTTATACCTACAGTTTACTGATAATCTCACTGTGGAGATTTAACTGAAATCTCTGGGCGATCGAACTAACGAGTCGTAAACGTGACCTACAGACAATATGGATCAATTATTGGAATCTGTTTTTTCAGCTGCAGGCTGAAATTACGACATGGAAAGTAAAGTGAGCAAAGTAGTCTTAAAAAGAGGCTTTATAGTACGCAATTTGTAACAGCGAAGGTGGGCTCAGGGCTGCTTGTCTTTATGAAGTCTGCAACGTTCTGCAAATCAAACCAAGCTACAAGTGGTTATGACGAACTCACAAATAACTAAGCGGTCCTCGAAACCCTGCGAAACTTTCGCGCGACTTTAAGACGCAATAACACTCATTCAAATATTAACGACACATTCGAAACATGTTAACAAACTCCAGATTACCTTCATATTCTATTATTTTAACAAGACGCAACTTTATAAAGGTAAATTGGGAAACATTGCATCAATGAATTTATTTTATATGCAAGAAAAAGTAGCGTCTGCTGAAGAATAAAGTTACGCAAGCAAAAGAGTCTTCAGAATAAAACAGTCAACTGCGTAGTTTCTAGGACTATATAATCCGACGCGCGACGACCGAACAGTCTAGGAGCTTACGTTTTGCTGTTCCAAGCACAGGGAGGTGCGTTAGTGTGCCGGACTCTAACGCACCCTGACGCGGCAGAGAGCCGGTCTCTGCCGCGTCAGGGATAATAGTTTGAACGATACATTCTATTGAAAAGGAATTTAATCTAGAAGAAACGAGCAAGATGCGAGTGTGAGGCGGAACGAAGTGAAAACGTGACGCGATACGGGTCAGTGTGCCGCGGCGCCGCCGCCCGCCGCCCGCCGTGCTATCGTTACGTGCTATCGCGAGTTCGGAGAGTCTTGATTGAGTCAACGCTGCACCTTTTCAAAAACAACTCAAGTCAAATTTGCCCTCGAGACGTACCTACTTAGCACACTTTCTCATGTGAAACTTCGGGTCCGGTGCACTCCGCTCCTCCAACTTACCGGAGCAACTACTCAACAAAGAAAAAAGTGAATTCTACAGCTTCCGTCTGCTGCATTACAATGATCGTTTGCAGAAGTTTGTGCAAGGTTGTCGTTCGGCGCTAGGAGCGCTACACGACTGCTCGTTATTTGCAACTGTTTGCCGAGTCGCGAGGATACATAGAGATCTTCGTTCACTCCAACACATCTTGTTCTGTAACAAGTTTATGTTTGTATGTCTTTAGGCTGTTTGATTTGGACGGTCCCGGGAGAGCCAGGGGGGCCGTTTCTTTATCTTTGTTTGGTGTGAGACTGCCGTCTAAGTGAGTGCAGATGTTGCACCGCAGTAGGCGGCTACCCTTACTCTGCTCGGAGACGTTCGATTTGTGAACAATTCATGCGCGACTCCAGCTTCACGCTCGACTGTCGCTGAACTGAATACCTTTGCGATTTTTGACGTGACAACGTCTTAAATTAGGTTGCGACTGGGAGTCACTTATGAAAAAGTGTAACGCTCGGTAACGTTACGATGAGTCACCGAACGAGAGAGAGGCCCGCCGAATGCCTTGCGTCTCTCTCCCACTCAACTATGATCGGATGATCGGTCGTTGTCACGTAAAATCTTCGCCCGTAAAACCGACTTTACAGGCAACCATTTTTCGCTTTACGTCTAAATAAACGCAGTACGTGTACTAAAGCCGGCGAATATTTCCAAATAATGCATCGTTCGTGAAATACAAGCACCGAGTGAATCGAATATCGGAACAGCGAAGTGGGAATGGGAATGTGTTGGCGTGGTCATTTCATGAAAAATCCACATGAGTGGGTAGTACGGCGGGCAAACATGGAGGTAGGTGGTGATCACTCGTTACCACTTCACTGGAAAGAGTCAATTTTTATGAATACATAGTAGCTTGTAGCCTGATGCAACACAGCTTATTGTATCGACTTTTAAAGCAACACTACCAAATAACGTGCTAACAATACTTGACGACGAGTAAGCACGCATTTGTTACATGTATTGACTTGACGGGCGAATAACTAAACGCGTGCTCCACGCGGCGTGCCAGTGGCGAGGGGGAATTAATGAAACAAAAGTATCAACGTAGTAGGCGCATGTACGCATCGTTCAAATAAATTGAATATTTCATTTCTGTATTTCCTCATAACAGCAACAGTTCCATAATTTGTATCGGAAGTATTTCAAATAAGTTAGTACGAAGGAGGTCGTTATCGTTGATTGTATTAAAGCTATCTGGCGCAGCGCTTATCCTTAGTCGCCATCTCCCAACCGCGACGTGCGCGAAACGAGCGCAGATGTAAGCACAACTTCACAACGGTAAAAATATGAGCCAAGCGAGTCAAGTTACGAAATAATTGTAAAAATAACAACACAGCAAAACATCTCTCTAAATACAATCTTATTCCTCATGATGTAATCTGAAACATCTTTCATTCTTTTCACGTTGAATGGCGTATAAAAAAGAAATTCATTTTGTGCGGGCCGGGAATTAATAATTCTAAGCCGACCAACAATACTGGAAAGAAATGAGACCGCGAGAACGCGTGGTGCGCGCAGGTGAGGCGCGGGGCGGTGGCAGGGGGGGGGAGGTACACAAGTTGAGAAGGGGGGAGGGCATGGCCTGCTCCTATCGCGCCTAACTCAAAAGTCGTTTAATTAACTGTAAATCTTTAATAAAAACTTGTGAAACTCGGCTAGTTAGTATGAAATTGAATTTAAATTGGCCCGCGCGATGCCCGCTCTCTTCTGTAAAAAAGTTCAAACGGCAGAACGCGCCAGGAGTGGGGCTTCCTTTAATTTATTTAGACTTTTACGTATGTAAGCGGTTACTACCATTGTTCAAATCCGGTGATAGTAAAGATCCTAACAATTATAGACCTGTGTCAATTCTACCAGTTCTCAGTACGATGTTTGAAAAGTTGATGCTCAATCAAATGTTACGTCACTTTAATAAAAATTCCATCTTTCATGAACACCAGTACAGTTTCACCAAAGGGCGTTGCACTACTGTGTTACCCTAGTAAAGAACATTTTTAACGCCTGGTGCTTCTTAGCACAAGAAGCCATTGGAATCTTTTGCGACCTCTCTAAGGCGTTCGATTGCGTAAACCATGAGACACTTCTGATGAAACTGGAGCACTATGGAATTAGAAAAACAGCACTTGACTTGCTAAGATCATACCTGAAAGATAGAAAGGTTAAAGTTCAAGTAAACGGCGTAAACTCATTAGGGTCTGAAATGACAATGGGTGTTCCTCAAGGTTCGATATTGGGTCCATTCCTCTTTTTAGTATAGATTAATGATTTACCCCAATTACTTCAAAATCAACCGAAGATGGTGTTATTTGCAGACATCATTAATCTTTAAAATAGACCGACGGTCACAAAATCTTGTCGACGTGAATAACTCTATTCTTCAGGTCCAAGATTGGTTTACGGTAAATAATTTAGTACTTAATGAAAAAAAAACCAAATGCATTAGATTTAAATTACCGAATGTTATAAGTAGCGAATGTGAAATCATATTGAATGGCCAAAAACTAGAATTTATTGATCAGACAGTTTTCCTAGGAATCACGCTAGACGAGAAATTATAATGGGGACCTCATATAACATCTATTGCGGGGCGGCTAAGCTCCGCCGCTTATGCTGTTAGAAAGATAAGACAGTTAACAGATGTAGAAACCGCGCGTTTGGTCTATTTTAGTTACTTCCACAGTATTATGCCATATGGCATTTTACTATGGGGTCGGGCTGCTGACATTGAATCCATTTTTATTTTACAAAAGAGAGCTGTCAGAGCCATTTACAATCTACGTCGTCGCGAATCTCTTAGGGAACTATTTAAAAAGGTTAATATCATGACGGTACCTTACCAATTCATTTATGAAAATATTATGTATGTAAGAAAAAATCAACATCTTTTTAATAAAATAAGTGATAGGCATAATTTTAATACTAGAAATAAAGATAAATTAGATCAACCTTTTTTCAGATTATCTAAAGTACATACATCTTTTATGGGATACTGTGTTAAATGCTACAACAAAATACCTTGTGACATATTGCAATAATTAAATGAAAGAAAATTTAAAACTCATATTAAAAGTACACTTTGTAAACAAGAATATTACAAATTAGAGGATTATATCCAAGATAAGAATGTTTGGGAACATGCTGGTCCTGCTCCATAGGACAATCTAAAAGTCTAGACAAAATCAAACTTGTTCCTAATTTAATTTATATATATAATTTTTAAATTATGACATGTTATTTTAATCTGGGGGCACGGGAGTGCCCCCGCCAAGACGAGCCAAGCGAAGCGCAAGGGCACTACCTACCTTTTCTCGAAGCACTTCGTCGTATTTTTGAACCTTCATAACTTGGGTTTGGATTATACCAGATAAACAAAATTTTCGGGATATGATGTCAGTGGTTGACTTATTAAACCTATAAAGTTTCAATTGCATAGCTCTTATACTTTAGATTTTATTGATATCTAAAATACCCCGATTTCGTCACTGACTCACTGACTCACTGATTCACTGACTCACTGATGATCATCAATATTCTAAGGGTCTTCCTGAAGTCCTAGAAAGCTGAAATTTGGTATGTAAGCTAGTAATAGTACACAAACAACAAAAAAACTCAAAAACTTGGAACTTTTACCCTTCAACCCCTTAAAATAGGGGATGGAAGTTTGTACGAGACTTCCGCAGATTTTTATGCTAGAGTTCTGAAAATTGATATAGGGACTCCTTGTTATAAATAATAAAATACGTATTTCAGGATTTTCAGTAAATAACCCCCCAACCCCCCAAAATTTTTTTTTTTATTTCATTAGCATCAATATTCTAAGGTTCTTCCTGAAGTCCTAGAAAGCTGAAATTTGGTATGTAAGCTAGTAATAGTACACAAACAATTCTAAGACTTGGAACTTTTACCCTCCAACCCCTTAAACTAGGGGATGGGAGTTTGTATGAGACTTCCGCAAATTTTGATGCTAGAGTTCTGAAAATTGATACAGGGACTCCTTGTTACAAATAATAAAATACGTATTTCAGGATTTTCAGTAAATAACCCCCCAACCTACCCAAAAATTTTTTTTTTATTCCATAAATAATAAAATACGTATTTCAGGATTTTCAGTAAATAACCCCCCAACCCCCCAAAAAAAAATTTTTTTATTTCATAAGCATCAATATTCTAAGGTTCTTCCTGAAGTCCTAGAAAGCTGTAATTTGGTATGTAAGCTAGTAATAGTACACAAACAATTCTAAGACTTGGAACTTTTACCCTCCAACCCCTTAAACTAGGGGATGGAAGTTTGTAAGAGACTTCCGCAAATTTTGATGCTAGAGTTCTGAAAATTGATATAGGGACTCCTTGTAATAAATAATAAAATACATATTTCAGGATTTTTAGTAAAGAAACCCCCAAAAAAAAAAATTATTTCATAAGCAACTTTCAAAAAGATGTGAAATCCCACCAAAAACATTTTCATGTAAAATGTTGCGAAGACGACACCACATATGGCTCAAAAAGTTATCAGATGTCATGTAGAGCCAAGCTTCTAACTCTACACGCCCTAACTTCACAAACTCTACACCTTAGTCAAAATATGTGGCTTGGCCGTTTCGCTACCATCACATGGGCGTAAGGTGAAAAATTTATTCACTGTTCATTACTTTTCTGTTATACAATAGTTTTTGTAGTAACGAAACGGCCAAGCCTCATATTTTGACTAAGTCAAAATATCAAAATCAAAATCAAAATATTTTATTTCACATAAGATTACATGGGCACTTATGAAACGTCAGAAGCTAGGTGCACGGTTCCAATTGGTCGTTTCCTATGGAGAAGAACCGGCAAGAAACTCCACGGTTATTCTTTTTAAAAATAATTGGCTTTTACAATATTTTCAAATTACAGTAGGTATGGGAGGATAGCATAGGCCTGTCAACAAGGATCAGGTACTTGATAAGATAAAAAATGGTCTACAGATCTAAAGTCTACAAGGCCTACAAAGTCCTCACATTTACAAAATAAGAATCTATCAAAAGGATAAAATAAAAAATATAAACCTAATAAAACCTAGTGATATGATTCCCATTACAACCACTAATAAAGAGATGAAAAATTTGAATTGTCTGTATATATAATGTCAAGTAATAAAGAGATTATGTCAAAAAATAATGTAAAAAAAGTAAAGTAAATAAAAACTGAACATCGTAATTTGAGAGCAGTTAATAGACATTTAAATAGTTAAGCCGTTAATGAGGAGCCAGGGAAGCCACATGTGCAGAAGGAATTATTGCCAAACACCTTGTCTTCAACATAGTCTTTAATCTTATAATATGCTTTTTTGATGAGGACACGTTTGATGAAGGTTTTGAATTTTCCATCGCTAAGTTCTGTAACCGGCTTTGGCAACTTGTTATAAAAACGGACGCCGTTTACAAGAAATGACTTGCTAGTTTTAGTTAATCTAAAGGACCATGGGCACTTTTGAATGAACACTGGGCCCACTTTTCAAAGTTGTGCAACAGTGATGAAACCTATGTCATATGACAGCTCTTGGCGTGTACTTTATTTCGTTCTATGGCAGCTAAGTTCAAATCCAGCGCGAAAATGGTTTTTTTATGCGTTTTTTAAAAACGTTCAACATTGTGCAACAGTGATGAAACCTATGTTATATGACAGCTCTTTGCGTGTACTTTATTTCATTCTATGGCAGCTAAGTTCAAATCCAGCGCGAAAATGTTTTTTTTTTGCGTTTTTTAAAAATGTTCAACATTGTTCAACAGTGATGAATTATGTGTCATATGAAAGCTCTTGAAGTGTACTTTATTTCATTCTATGGCAGCTAAGTTCAAATCCAGCGCGAAAACGATTTTTTTGTGCGTTTGTTTTTTAAAGTTCAACATTGTGCAACAGTGATGAAACCTATGTCATATGACAACTCGTTGCGTGTACTTTATTTCATTCTATAACAGCTAAGTTCAAATCCAGCGCGAAAATGGTTTTTTTTGCGTTTTTTAAAAACGTTCAACATTGTGCAACAGTGATGAAACCTATGTTATATGACAGCTCTTTGCGTGTACTTTATTTCATTCTATGGCAGCTAAGTTCAAATCCAGCGCGAAAATGTTTTTTTTTTAGCGTTTTTTAAAAATGTTCAACATTGTTCAACAGTGATGAATTATGTGTCATATGAAAGCTCTTGAAGTGTACTTTATTTCATTCTATGGCAGCTAAGTTCAAATCCAGCGTGAAAACGATTTTTTTGTGCGTTTGTTTTTTAAAGTTCAACATTGTGCAACAGTGATGAAACCTATGTCATATGACAACTCGTTGCGTGTACTTTATTTCATTCTATGGCAGCTAAGTTCAAATCCAGCGCGAAAATGTTTTTTTTTTGCGTTTTATATTTTTTTTTTATCATAGTTGAACTATGATAAAAAAAATTATAGTGATGAATTATATGTCATAATGAAAGCTCTAGAAGTGTACTTTATTTCATTCTACGGCAGCTAAGTTCAAATCAGCCCTAAAAAATACGGCAATATACGGCCTATGATGATATTTTTAGTGTATTTTTAGTCAAACAAGAGCTATTTATAATCCTAGCTACTGACTGACAGCTAATTATAATTTAATATCAAAACAAAACAGATTTTAAAAAACGCATAAAGAAACCGTTTTTGCGCTGAATTTCAACTTAGCTGCCATATAATGAAATAAAGTACACTTTAGGAGCTTTCTTATGACATATAACTCGTCACTGTTGAACAATGTTGAAAAAGTGAGCCCAAAATGACGCATTTAAAACCGTTTTCGCTCTGGATTTGAACTTAGCTGACATAGAATGAAATAAAGTACACTTTAAGAGCTTTCATATGACATAGGTTTCATCACTGTTGCACAATGTTGAACATTTTTAAAAAACGCATAAAAAAACCATTTTCGCGCTGGATTTGAACTTAGCTGCCATAGAATGAAATAAAGTACACGCCAAGAGCTTTCATATGACATTAACTCATCACTGTTGAACAATGTCGAAAAAATGAACCAAAATGACGCATTTAAAAAACGCTTAAAAAACCGTTTTCGCGCTGGATTTGAACTGAGCTGCCATATAATGAAATAAAGTACACTTTAAGAGCTTTCATATGACATAGGTTTCATCACTGTTGCACAATGTTAAACATTTTTAAAAAACGCAAAAAAAAAACGCATTTAAAACCGTTTTCGCGCTGGATTTGAACTTAGCTGCCATAGAATGAAATAAAGTATACTTTAAGAGCTTTCATATGACATAGGTTTCATCACTGTTGCACAATGTTGAACTTTAAAAAACAAACGCACAAAAAAACCATTTTCGCGCTGGATTTGAACTTAGCTGCCATAGAATGAAATAAAGTACACGCCAAGAGCTTTCATATGACATATAACTCATCACTGTTGAACAATGTTGAAAAAATGAACCCAAAATGACGCATTTAAAAAACGCATATATGACCGTTTTCGCGCTGGATTTGAACTTAACTGCCATAGAATGAAATAAAGTACACTTTAAGAGCTTTCATATGACATAGGTTTCATTACTGTTGCACAATGTTGAACATTTTTAAAAAACGCATAAAAAAACCGTTTTTGCGCTGGATTTGAACTTAGCTGCCATAGAATGAAATAACGTACACTTTAAGAGCTTTCATGTGACATATAATTTATCACTGTTGAACAATGTTGAAAAAGTGGGCCCAAAATGACGCATGGTCCTTTAGGTAACACAATTTCATTTTTACTACCTGTATTTATATTGTGGAAATCGCTTCTTATTTTGAAGAGTCCTAAGTTTTTGCGAACATACAAAATACTTTCTAAAATACAAAGAGAAGGCAGAGTTAGTATATCAATTTCTTTGAATTTGTTTCTAAGAGACTCGCGAGGACCCATTTGATAGATTGCGCGGATTGCCCTCTTTTGTAAAATGAAAATTGAATCTACGTCAGCTGCCGATCCCCACAGCAGAACACCATAAGACATAATGCTGTGGAAATAAGCAAAGTATACTAACCTAGCTGTGGCTATATCTGTCAACTGCCTTATTTTTCTTACTGCATATGCAGCTGAACTTAATCTACCTGAGAGAGCTCTAATGTGTGCGCCCCATTGTAATTTTGAATCTAAAGTAATTCCTAGAAATACAGTTTCCGTAACAGCGTCTAGTTTTTTGCCATCAAGTTCTAAATTCAGACCCACTTGAGGTACATTTGGTAATGAGAACTTAAGACATTTAGTTTTGTTCGCATTAAGTAAAAGATTATTAGCTGCAAACCATTTCGAAAGAACAGCCAGACTCTCGTTAACATGTAAGACATCCGTATCTTTTCTATCTATTTGAAAAATAAGGGAAGTGTCATCCGCGAATAAAATGATATCCGACAAGTTAGCCATCATGTAAGGAAGGTCATTAATATAAACTAGAAATAGGAAAGGGCCAAGAATTGAGCCTTGAGGCACGCCCATCTTAACTAAAGACCCCGATGACGTCGCCCCATTAACTTTTACTTTTTGCTGCCGCTTTGACAGATAGGAAAGAACAAGATCAGCAGCTTGTCCACGAATTCCGTAATGGTATAATTTACAGATGTGACAGTGTATTATGGTCAACGCAGTCAAACGCTTTTGAGAGGTCACAGAAAACGCCAATTGCATCCTGGGACTTCTCCCAGGATTCCAAAATGTGACTGATGAGTTTTACTCCCGCGTCCGTCGTCGACCTACCTTTCGTGAAACCAAACTGGCGACTATGTAAAATCCCATTTGAATTAAAATGTGACAACATCTGGTCCAGCATGATTTTTTCATAGATTTTGCTCATAGCTGGTAGCACAGATATAGGTCTATAATTAGAGGGATCAAACTTACTACCCGATTTGAAAATTGGTACTACTTTACTATGTTTCATTAAGTCAGGAAACGTACCGCTGTCTAAACATTGATTAAATATGCCTGTAAGGGCAGGGGCAATTGTGTCAATAATATCTCCAAGAACCTTAACAGAAATCCCCCATAAGTCTTCAGTGTTTTTTATGTTAAGACTTTTAAATGCTTTTTTAATTGTGGCAACAGAAATGGGCTGGTATTCAAAGCTTGGAATATCCTCAGTAAAGTTTTCTTTAAGAAGAGCTTCAGCTAATATAGGTGATGAGGGGAGAGACTTTGTAACCTCTATTGGGATGTTGGTAAAGAAAATTTCTAGTGTCTCAGCAACTTTTAACTTATCTGAAATGGTTTCATTATCAATTTTTAGGGACAACACATTCTGATCTCGCTGTTTTGTGTTTCCAGTTTCTTTGTTAATTACCTGCCACACAGCTTTTATTTTATTATTAGACATACTAATTTTGTTACTTATTAATTTAGATTTAGCCTCAGCGCAGACTCTTTTGAATATTTTAGAATAATTTCTTACATAATTATGAAGGGCTTGATCAGAAGTTAATGATTTCTCGTGATACAGATTATATAAAATATCTCTGCTTTTTCTAATGCCAGCAGTGGCCCATTCACTAAATTTTGGTTTAGTATTGATAGTAACTTTTTTTTACAGGACATGCTTTATTGAATTCTTGGCATACTGTAGAAAATAATGTACCATAGTTTATGTTGGGGTCTTGTGAATCAAAACTTGCTGTTGAAAGATTGCTAAGAACATTATTATTAAACATTTTCAATTTATTTTTAGTTAGAGGTCTTAATTGAATTGATTTATCTGTGTAGTATTTTACCTAAGTCAAATGACACAAGTTGACCAGTATGGTCAGACCTGACGCCACTAATTAAAGACGAGTCTTTTATTTTACAATTAGTGAATACATTGTCGATGCATGAAGCTCAAGTTGCTGATATTCTAGTTGCTTCATTAAATATACATTTTAAATTAAATAATTTAAACAATGAAATGAGCTTAAATTTTTCTGGTGAATTATAATAATAATAATTTATTTCGCTCTCAGAGTACAACAAAAACATCTATTAAATAAGGTACAATATAAATAAGGTATTTGATGGTTGTACAGCAGCACGTAATTGATGATCTACCAACTCCCAAACTAAGTCAAAACTTGTATTTTGGGAGTTAGTGGTTCTTAAGATGAAGGGCTTACATAGGCACAACCTTTTGTTCTTAACTAATATATTTTATATATAATAACTAATAAATCAATAATATAATTAACTAATAGATCAATATTTAGGTCACCACAAACAAAAACAAATTTACTATCTTTAAAAGTTTACTAAGTATTTCTTCCATTATGATCAAAAATGATGACAAATTTGAGGCTGGTGGTCTATAAACACATAAGAAAGTATGGCCTTCAACTTCTGCACATGCTACCTCACATAAGCGATCAACAGAGCAAGCAGTGATTTCCTTTCTTTCTTTATACCTAAAAGAACTATTACATAATATCAAAGTACCACCCCCTAATGAGGACCTGTTGTGCGCACTGGCAACTGAAAAATTATTTACATTAAACAACATTCTATCCGGTTTTAACCATGTTTCACAAAAACATAATATATCTATATGATATTTATCTATTAACATTTCTACGTCTAGGATTTTGCCAGAAAAGCGATTTATATTTTGGTGATATAGTAAAATATTCTTATTAAGCTTCTCTTTTGTCGACTCTAAAAGTTTAAAGAATGAATAACAGTATTATTAGAAGTACTAGATAATACTGTTTCGTGACTTAACCTAGTCTCAGTTAAATTATCAATAACTGCGTGTATATTGTAAGCAAACAAAGTAGCCAATACATGTTGACTTTTCTTGGGTAGAAACATATGTTCCTGAACTAATACAAAATCCCTAACAAAATAGTTTGTATCAAAATACAATAAACGGTCACTATGACGACATGTCAAAATATGCATTAAGTTGTTTAAACTATAAATGTAATCGTTTTCTGCATCATACAAATTATCAGAATATGGCAATGCACATAATATTAATTTACCTAGTTTTAATTTAAGAAGGGTGTCAATACCATTATCTATGTCCATTTTTGTTAAGCTCAGACTGTTTCCAAATAAAAGAACTACAGTAGTCTGCTCATTAATTTGTGTATGTTTTATTTTATGAACAAGCTCATTAAAATGCAGGTTATGATAACAACAGTTAACTATAGTATGTTTAGAGCGGTTATTTAATAATGATCCAAAACCTGATCCTAATCTATCAGAAAATACCAAAACATTACTTTGAGCGGGATAGATAGTTTCTATAGTATGAGTTGAAATGGGTGAAGTAGTAGGTACAACATGCTGCGACATCTGAAGTGATTCGGGTGGTGAGGTGGTGGTGTTAGTGGGAGCACAACTACAAGTGAGATTGTTGGTCAGTGACTCTTACCTCTCTGCATTGTACTTGACGAGGTCCACCAACTCGCAGGCCTCCTGCAAGCGCTCGCTTAGCATTAGTTGACTAGACTCATACTTACAGGATATTTCCTTAAGTGAATTTTCCCTGCTCATTAATTCCTTTTGAAGTAGTGGCGTTAACCACCCCGGGTGGTCAATGGTCAAATGATGTCAAGCTCGAAGGGGGCACAATAGGAATAAACCAAGTAACTACGGCTACTTTTATTTTATAATAAAATCAGGTTTTGCGCAAAAAAATAAAACCATGACATCCAATTTGTTTTCTGACACCCACGCGAACGAAGTCGCGGGCACAGCTAGTTATTTTAGTAACTAGCAAGTATCCAAAGTGAACGGAGGCCGCCTATAGGTGCTTATGTACTACAAGTAGTATCTCTATGAATACGCAGTGTAGGTACTGCGACTGCCAGCATTGTAGGGCAGTTGTTATATGTATCAAAAGGAAAACTATAGAGTACCATCATTTTCAGACACTATTGATGTTCACGTGCAATTATCTATAAACAACTACGGGTATAATATGGAACAAATGTCTATGTTATGAGCCGGAATTATCTATATACAACTACGAGTATATGAAACAAATGTCTATGTTATGAGCCGGAATTATCTATAAACAACTACGAGTATAAGAAACAAATGTCTATGTTATGAGCCGGAATTATCTTTATACAACTACGAGTATATGAAACAAATCTGGGGGCACGGTAGTGCCCCCGCCAAGACGAGCCAAGCGAAGCGCAAGGGCACTACCTACCTTTTCTCGAAGCACTTCGTCGTATTTTTGAACCTTCATAACTTGGGTTTGGATTATACCAGATAAACAAAATTTTCGGGATATGATGTCAGTGGTTGACTTATTAAACCTATAAAGTTTCAATTGCATAGCTCTTATACTTTAGATTTTATTGATATCTAAAATACCCCGATTTCGTCACTGACTCACTGACTCACTGATTCACTGACTCACTGATGATCATCAATATTCTAAGGGTCTTCCTGAAGTCCTAGAAAGCTGAAATTTGGTATGTAAGCTAGTAATAGTACACAAACAACAAAAAAACTCAAAAACTTGGAACTTTTACCCTTCAACCCCTTAAAATAGGGGATGGAAGTTTGTACGAGACTTCCGCAGATTTTTATGCTAGAGTTCTGAAAATTGATATAGGGACTCCTTGTTATAAATAATAAAATACGTATTTCAGGATTTTCAGTAAATAACCCCCCAACCCCCCAAAATTTTTTTTTTTATTTCATTAGCATCAATATTCTAAGGTTCTTCCTGAAGTCCTAGAAAGCTGAAATTTGGTATGTAAGCTAGTAATAGTACACAAACAATTCTAAGACTTGGAACTTTTACCCTCCAACCCCTTAAACTAGGGGATGGGAGTTTGTATGAGACTTCCGCAAATTTTGATGCTAGAGTTCTGAAAATTGATACAGGGACTCCTTGTTACAAATAATAAAATACGTATTTCAGGAGTTTCAGTAAATAACCCCCCAACCTACCCAATTTTTTTTTTTTATTTCATAATCATCAATATTCTAAGGTTCTTCCTGAAGTCCTAGAAAGCTGAAATTTGGTATGTAAGCTAGTAATAGTACAAAAACAACAAAAAAACTCTAAAACTTGGAACTTTTACCCTCCAACCCCTTAAAATAGGGGATGGAAGTTTGTACGAGACTTCCGCAAATTTTGTTGCTAGAGTTCTGAAAATTGATATAGGGACTCCTTGTTATAAATAATAAAATACGTATTTCAGGATTTTCAGTAAATAACCCCCCAACCCCCCAAAAAAAAATTTTTTTATTTCATTAGCATCAATATTCTAAGGTTCTTCCTGAAGTCCTAGAAAGCTGTAATTTGGTATGTAAGCTAGTAATAGTACACAAACAATTCTAAGACTTGGAACTTTTACCCTCCAACCCCTTAAACTAGGGAATGGAAGTTTGTACAGGGACTCCTTGTTACAAATAATAAAATACGTATTTCAGGATTTTCAGTAAATAACCCCCAACCTACCCAAAATTTTTTTTTTTATTTCATAAGCATCAATATTCTAAGGTTCTTCCTGAAGTCCTAGAAAGCTGAAATTTGGTATGTAAGCTAGTAATAGTACAAAAACAACAAAAAAACTCTAAAACTTGGAACTTTTACCCTCCAACCCCTTAAAATAGGGGATGGAAGTTTGTACGAGACTTCCGCAAATTTTGTTGCTAGAGTTCTGAAAATTGATATAGGGACTCCTTGTTATAAATAATAAAATACGTATTTCAGGATTTTCAGTAAATAACCCCCCAACCCCCCAAAAAAAAATTTTTTTATTTCATAAGCATCAATATTCTTAGGTTCTTCCTGAAGTCCTAGAAAGCTGTAATTTGGTATGTAAGCTAGTAATAGTACACAAACAATTCTAAGACTTGGAACTTTTACCCTCCAACCCCTTAAACTAGGGGATGGAAGTTTGTACAGGGACTCCTTGTTACAAATAATAAAATACGTATTTCAGGATTTTCAGTAAATAACCCCCCAACCTACCCAATTTTTTTTTTTTTATTGCATAAGCATCAATATTCTAAGGTTCTTCCTGAAGTCCTAGAAAGCTGAAATTTGGTATGTAAGCTAGTAATAGTACAAAAACCAAAACAACAAAAAAACTCTAAAACTTGGAACTTTTACCCTCCAACCCCTTAAAATAGGGGATGGAAGTTTGTACGAGACTTCCGCAAATTTTGTTGCTAGAGTTCTGAAAATTGATATAGGGACTCCTTGTTATAAATAATAAAATACGTATTTCAGGATTTTCAGTAAATAACCCCCCAACCCCCCAAAATTTTTTTTTTAATTTCATTAGCATCAATATTCTAAGGTTCTTCCTGAAGTCCTAGAAAGCTGAAATTTGGTATGTAAGCTAGTAATAGTACACAAACAATTCTAAGACTTGGAACTTTTACCCTCCAACCCCTTAAACTAGGGGATGGGAGTTTGTATGAGACTTCCGCAAATTTTGATGCTAGAGTTCTGAAAATTGATACAGGGACTCCTTGTTACAAATAATAAAATACGTATTTCAGGATTTTCAGTAAATAACCCCCCAACCTACCCAAATTTTTTTTTTTTATTTCATAAATAATAAAATACGTATTTCAGGATTTTCAGTAAATAACCCCCCAACCCCCCAAAAAAAAATTTTTTTATTTCATAAGCATCAATATTCTAAGGTTCTTCCTGAAGTCCTAGAAAGCTGTAATTTGGTATGTAAGCTAGTAATAGTACACAAACAATTCTAAGACTTGAAACTTTTACCCTCCAACCCCTTAAACTAGGGGATGGAAGTTTGTAAGAGACTTCCGCAAATTTTGATGCTAGAGTTCTGAAAATTGATATAGGGACTCCTTGTAATAAATAATAAAATACATATTTCAGGATTTTTAGTAAAGAAACCCCCAAAAAAAAAAAATATTTCATAAGCAACTTTCAAAAAGATGTGAAATCCCACCAAAAACATTTTCATGTAAAATGTTGCCAAGACGACACCACATATGGCTCAAAAAGTTATCAGATCTCATGTAGAGCCAAGCTTCTAACTCTACACGCCCTAACTTCACAAACTCTACACCTTAGTCAAAATATGTGGCTTGGCCGTTTCGCTACCATCACATGGGCGTAAGGTGAAAAATTTATTCACTGTTCATTACTTTTCTGTTATACAATAGTTTTTGTAGTAACGAAACGGCCAAGCCTCATATTTTGACTAAGGTGTAGAGTTTGTGAAGTTAGGGCGTGTAGAGTTAGAAGCTTGGCTCTACATGAGATCTGATAACTTTTTGAGCCATATGTGGTGTCGTCTTGGCAACATTTTACATGAAAATGTTTTTGGTGGGATGTCTATGTTATGAGCCGGAATTATCTATAAACAACTACGAGTATAAGAAACAAATGTCTTTGTTATGAGCCGGAATCATCCTCACCGGCACGGAAACTTGGCCACTCGTGATTTTGCTGATTATTTGCATAAAAAAAAATGCATTTGCATTTATGACAATAAATTAAGGGTGAGTGGCTTTAATACGTGTCTCTAATGCTTTAAGAACTTAGAAATTAAAAGATTACCTCACCAATAAATCAGTTTTTAAAATCACGCACCTTCACTAAAATTAGGAATTTTTCACTGTAAATTTAAAAACACTACAAAATAAAAAATAAGGTCTTTTTCGTTATTGTCTATACGTTTTAATATCGGGTGTTTCCTCCTCTAGCCCTGATAACTGCCTGCATTTCGGACATCAACTTGCAGTATACTGCGCCAAGCGGCCAGCGCTGCAGTTCGGAGCTGGTTTAGAGTTTCCGGCGGGTTGGAGCTGGACTTTATCTTTCTTTTGAGCATGTCCCAGATATGCTCAATCGGGTTTAAGTCTGGGCTACGAGCTGGCCATTGCAATTTTCGTATGCCAACCTCTTCCAGATATTCTTCAACGCAATGTGCAACGTGTGGGCGTGCATTATCGTGCATTAGGAGGAATTGGTCGTGTCCAATGAACCCCGAATATGGCATTACGTGTTCCTGAAGAACTTCCTCGATGTATCGAACAGCTGTTAGCCGATTATCGTCGATAACCAACTCTGTACGTGCGTCGGAACTTATACCTCCCCATACCATTATTGAGCCTCCATGGAAACTCACTGTTTGAGTGGTAGTAATGGGTAAAAACCGCTCTCCTCTTCTTCGCCACACTCGTTCTCGACCATCTGGAGAACGTAAAGCTATTCGACACTCATCTGTGAACAGTACTCTAGCCCATTGCTCGTGGGTCCAGTTAACGTGTTCTCGTGCGAAGTGAAGTCGAGCTACTCGGTGCTGTCTGAGAAGTTCTGGACCTCGTGCTGGTCTACAAGCTTTTAAATTGACTTCCTCCATTCGTCTTCTCACCGTACGCTCACTAACATTAACGCCTCTCACAATTTGAAGCCGCTGGCGTATCTCAACTTAAAATCTCCAGGACAATAAAGCGGTCGTCTCGGGCCGATGTGCACCTTACGCCTCCACTGCCTGGCCTGCGGGTGTCTGACCTGTCTCCTGGTATCTTTTAAGGGCATACTGCATTGATGACCGTGGTACGTTAAGAGCAATAGCAACTTCACGCTGTGTCAGCCCTTGGTTAATTAACGCAACGGCTTGTGAAACCTGTGTTGGTGTTAGAGGCATTTTTATTGCTTTTAAAGCACCTTTACTTATTGAATTAAAAGCATAAAATCACAATAATTCAAAAACCGAACAGTAAGCTTTTCACAACACACAAATTTAAAACGTGAACTTAGTCGCTCAAATGACCCGATTCAACTGTAAATTAAAAGTTTCGTCGTGGTGCACTTAAACATAATGGATTACCCTCTTGAACTAAAAGTAATAATTTTTTGACATACCTGCACAACAAACATTCATCAGAAACCCTTAAAACTTTTGCTATCGCGAGATAAGCGCTTGGCCAAGATTCCGTGCCGCTGAGACAACTACGAGTATATGAAACAAATGTCTATGTTATGAGCCGGAATTTTATATTATGTATAAAATGGTAAACTGACTGACTGATTGTTGATATATCAACACACAGCCCAAACCGCTGGTCCTAGAGACATGAAACTTGGAAGAACACACCCTGTTCTTTATGAAGAGTAAGTATCCACTAAGGAAGGGTTTTTTGGGAATACTACCCCTAAAGGGGTGAAATAGGGGATGGAAGTTTATATGAAAGTGAGTCAGTTTTGAAGTTAGGGTCTTCAAATTTTGTATTTAAGCTGACGATTGAAAATTAATTTATACATATCTCAGCGTTTTTGATAATTCTACCCCTGAATGGTTAAAAAGGGGAATGAAGTTGTGTATGGAAAGTCCTTGATTTTCGAAGTAAAAATCACAAAATTTATAATCTAGGCTTATGGTTGGAAGGTAACGCAACGGTGTTGTTAGAATTTCAACCCTTAAAGGGGTGAAAAGGGGGATGAAATTTTGTCCTGACTGATATAGGCTAAACCGCTGGTCCTAGAGACATGAATTTTGGAGGGTGCATTCTTTGTGAAGAATAGGTTTCCACTAAGAAGGGGTTTTTGGAAATTCAACCTTTAACGGGGTGAAAAGGGGGGATTTTGTTTGTATGAAAAATCTTCTTCCTTAAGTTAATAACCATGAAACTTGGCACGAGTACTTATCTAAGTAAATTATGAAGTTTGACATTTTTTGTTTTTCTAAACTAACCCCTCAAGGGGGAATGGGAGGTGTCAAAGTTTGTGCAACAATTTTAATGCGCGATCCGATTAACTGGAAACTCAGTATTTATAATTAAGAGCCTATACTACCTCAAATGGCTTAGCATGATCCTCCGTTACGTCGAAAATACCGCAGCATTAATTTTGAAATAAATATATGCTAAAGTTGAGGATTAATGTAAGGTACTATGTGAGACGGAAACACGATTCCATAAAATTTTCTCGATAGAAAAAAATTCCAAAGTTACCTCCAAACCGAACAATAAACCGCTGGTATTCAAAAAATACTTCAAATTAGATCATGAAACTTTGCACACTAACTGAACTAACTATAAAGCAGGTCTTATGTTAGCTAGTTTTTTGAATTACCTTTATTTTCACCGTAAAAAGCAAATACCTAAACTATTGGCGCTGCCTTTCGCCCAGCACCGCAGTCTGTCTCGCTTTCACACAGTCCGCAAGCAGTATCATGCGAGCGAGATAAAGAGTGAATTTTAGCTGAGGTAGTATAAGCTCTTAAGACCAAAGTTAAAGAATAACGTCTATCAGGGTTTTTCGAAAATCTACCCCTAACGGGGTGAAAAGTTAATTTTACAGGGGAAGACTTTACTGCGTGGCTTGATTAACTCGAAAATTGGTATAAACAATCTTTGAATCAAGGTAATGAACACATCCCTAACGATTTTACGAAATTCCACCCCTGTGGTGGTGAAAAGCAGGGATACAGTTTATAAGAAAAGTCTTATTCATTTGGATAATAAACTTAGCAAGAACACTTGCCTAAGCAAGTAATAAAGTTTATCATTATTAGTTTATCATACCCCTCAAAGGGAGTTTTGGGGTGTTAAAGTTTGTGTGGAAGAATTTTAACGCGCGGTCCGATGAACTCGAAACTCAGTATTAATACTTTTGACAGAAAATAATCAATAATAACTGTATGGGGTTTTCGAAAATTGACCCCTGACGGGACAAAAAGTGGTAATTCGATTTTTAAGGTGATTTTAGTGAGTGACTTGATTAACTGAAAAAAAACGATATAAATAAATTTGAACTTGAAACTTGAAATTACTAAGTAGTTAAGTACCTAAATTATAAAGTTCGTAATTTTTTGAAATTCTAAACTACCTTAAAGGGAGATTCGGGGTGTCAAATTTAGTATGGAAGAATTTTAATGCGCGGTTCAATTAACTCGAAACTCATTATGTAAGACCAAAATAAATAATAAAGTGGTTCAGGGTTTTTCGAAAATCTACTCCTAACGGGATTCGGAATTCATCGGGATTTTGATATGTCATGGTGGTTACTTGGTGGCATAAATATGGAGTTTTTATTTTTGGATATATTTTCTGTAACATTTTTACCACAATCAGGAACAGGTTTGACTTTTCCTATAAAAAAATTATTGAAAGCTTCTGCTATTTCAGTTGGATTAGTTTCTGTTTTATCCCCTACTTGAATTTGCGTAATAGCCTCCTTCGGTACATTCTCTTTGGAACTGTTAATTATTTCCCATGTAGTTTTTATTTTGTTTACCGATGTTTTGATTTTATGTGTATTTTGAGCTCGTTAGGTCAATTTAATAATTTTTTTGTACGTTGTAGAGTATTTTTTAAATTGATCTCTACTTGCGTCACTGGGGTTCAGTCTATACCGCCATAGGAGTGCCCTTTTCTTTTTGCTACCAAGTTTTATTCCACGTGACACCCATTGTGGTTTCCTATATGTTTTAACTAAGACTCTTTTCAATGGAAAACATAGTTCATAGAATAACAAGAATGTCTCTACAAAAACATTGAATGCTCTATTTGGATCATTGATTTCATAAACTTCAGAGAAGCTAATATTCTTTATGCAGTCTTTAAATTTGTCCACATTTTCTTGATTATAATCCCTACGATGAATATACCATTGGTTAATCAAACTTTTTCTTTTAACTGGACATTTTAGTATTTGGCAGGTATGATCGGAAAGGGCAAGGTCGATGACTTCAGATTTACATTTCTTTCCTAGATTGTGTGCAAAATTATCAATACATGTACCACTTTTCAGTCTAGTAGGCTGGAATACTTGCAATTTAAGATTCGAGTTAAGTAGTAAACATTCTAATTCAAATGTAGTTCTATCTCGCTTTAACATATCAATATTAAAATCCCCACATAATACAATATTTTTGTTTTTGGTTTTATTAATAAATTTTTACAATTTTTCTAACTGCTCAAAAAAAGTATTTAGATTCTTTGGATTTGGAATTCTATACATACATATTATAATGGTATTACTTTGAGTCATTTCAATTGCACAACACTCGAACAAGTTACTAATTGAGAATTTGCTAATACCTGTAATTTCCTCCCATTGATAGCCCTTTTTTACCAATATACAAGAGCCCCCTCTTTTGCTGTCTTTTCTCGTGAAGATCGCAGCTAGATTGTAGTTAGTTATTGACAAGAGCTGTTCATATCCAGACATAATGAAGTGCTCAGTTATACAAATGACGTCAATGTTTATATTCTTTGTAAGTAATTCTTCTATACATACCGTCAGTGCATCGGATTTTCCGATGAGACCTGCAATATTCTGATGCATAATATAAAGATGTTTAATAGAAAAAACTGGGCTGTGTTAGAGTAGTGGGGTGTAACTTCATAATCCTGTGTACTGGCAATTATGTCTGTTTCTACAACTTCTGAATTATATTGATTTATATCACGCATAAGATCCTTTAGGTCTTGAAAAATAGTTCGCATGCCATTGTTATTTAGTCTCCCGGTATGCCTATTGAACATTGTGTGGTCACATGACAAATTCTTGTTTGAATCCAGAAAATAGGCATGTTCATGAGTCAATATATCGAGGTAGAGTAGACTGTTGAAATGTTCTATCCTCCAATTAAACAAATTTACATAGTTGCCATATTTGTAGGTCGGTGCACAGATAATAATATTACTGTGTTTGAACTTCTGTACAGATGATCGTATTCCAAATATCATATCGAAGTAATCATTGCTCGTGTTGAAGTCTTCTTCACCAACCAATATAACACAAAAATCGCTCATTGTTAATGATTGTAATTTGGTTTCTATATCATGCAACATCTGATCCAATTTACGGTGAGGCATTAGGTGGTGACATACTTCCGACTTATGTTGCAGAATATCATTTGAAATCGAAGTTATTTTATTTATTTTGTTGCTACTTAGGATGATAATCTTATTGGTTTTTTCACGATGAAGTGGCGATTTGGATATTGTGTCACTTTGCTTTTTAATGGGAGCTTTAGCAGGAGTCCCAATAGTGTTTTCAGGGTTAACATTCAATTCACTGTAACTTTCATTTAAATTTACTGTTTTTTTCACTGAGTTAGGCCTCGATTTCATTGATTTGCTACGTTTCTTAGAGGACACTAAGCTGTTATTTATATTGCAGGAATTCGTACAAAGTAATTTATATTTTTCTAGTTTAGCTTGTTGTGATGTAATTATTTGTTGAAGAGTGTGATTTTCCGAGTTTAGATTATCTACCTCATTTTGGGTTCTTTCTAAGTCCATTTTAAGATTCATAATTTCATTTCTCAACTCCTCAACTTCATGGTTGAGTAATGCCCTTGATAAATCTGGCAAACTCTGTGCGCTGTCCGAGAGATATGTGCTTGAGGAGGTGTTTAACGAGTTATCATTACAAAAACTGTGCCTGCTGTTACCTTTATCCTGTTTACGTCTTAGCGTGATGTTTCTATCACAAGAATCCATGTTTTTACTCGTATTCGTCTAAATTCAAAAAGTGTAGATAAACGTTATTCAGCGCATTAAGCGATGCAAAGGAGACAGGCGTTTAGTACTGCAAACTGGACGCAGCGGTTGAAGCGCTTAAAGGGAAGCAGTGGTTACTGTGTGACTTTCGCGGCGCAAAGGTCTTAAGCGCCGTGGAATACGCGTCGCTTACGCGTTTCGTTCACCGAGTTCACTGTCAACAACTTCACTTAAAAAAAATTAACGAACTCTTTTGTTTTTGATGTTTTCACTGTTATTACGATTATTTAGAGCAGTTTTTGTTGTAACACATTGTCAGTATTAGTTTTTTAACACCTTTAAACAAAAGAACGCTTTTGAAATGCACTTTTTACCACTATTTTGAAATAATTTTAGCGGAGCACGTATATAATCTGTCTACCTCCGAACGAATATCGACGAATGTTTTAGGGTTTTTCAGAAATCGACTCCTACCAAGGTGGAAAAGTTTAATAAAGATTTTACTACTTGCTTCCATTAACTCGAAAATGGGTATGGGTCTTTGAGTCAAGTTCACACATCCCATACGATTTTTCTAAATTCCACCCCAGGGCCTCAAGTCTGCTATTACAATAGTGTCAGAATGGTCTATCATTGACTTCATAATTGTTGATTTTGACATGTTTGGTAATCTACTAATATAATGGCGTCATGATGACTTTCCAATGGTCAACCACTGACACTCCTTTGAAAGAAATGGCATAGAATGGTAATCTCGTACATAATGACAAATGAATTACTGACTTTGGCGGTAATCTGATAAAATTTTGACCTTTCCTTTGATCAGTGTCCTACCATTAGAACGTCATTGTGCAGTCATTGCTTTTAATTCGTTACGAATAGGTATCGTATATGTTCTGTGCCATTGACCGACCAATGATCGACCATTATGAATTTAGCAGATTACGAACTTTTAGCAAAATGACAATGAGATCGTGTTGGAATGACGAATTTATATAAATAGCAGACTTGGTTGTGGGGGTGAAAAGCGGGGTTACAGTTTATTTGAAAAATCTGATCCCATCTATAAACTTAGAAATTTGTCCAAATACTTATTTATCTAAATAAATGATAAAGATCATAAACATACATTTTCGAAATTTTTAGAAGAAAGTACGAATTTCACGCAGACGAAGTCGCGGGCAATAGCTAGTTATCTATAAACAATTACGAGTATATGAAACAAATGTCTATGTTATGAGCCGGAATTCGAGTGCTGTTGCTAGAAACACAGACAATAACACGTTCAAAGCGAAATCAAGGTTGCATTTTACCAGAATTAAATGGATTGTGTTTTTTTTTGTAATAAGTTAGACAAAAAAAAAACAATCCATTTAATTCTGGTGTTGTAAGCTTGTTTTAAAAACACTCATAAATATCTATACATATAACACTTATCTATACATATAGCACTTTTAAAATTCAAGGAACATCATGTAAAGGGAATAAAACAATATCAACACATTTTTACTTTAAATTAAATTCCCTGTTCAAAAATTTAATCCCCGACGCGTAATGTTGTAAAAAAATATGAAAATAATTACTACAATATTATGATCTTTTTGGTACGACTTTTGGTCATTCTCCTTTACTTGTGTAGTTTTTTTTTATTGTTACGCCTACGTTCGATTGAAAGCCGGGATTTTCGGCTTTTGTAAAAGGTACGCCCCTGCTTTCTTGCATCCCATATAAATGTAGGGGGGGTGTGTGTGGATGATCGAAATAAACTTAACTTCTTGAAACTTATTTTTATTAACTACTTACAAAAAACAAAACGTCTTATCCTTTAGCTCGCTCGCCATCTTCCCTCCTCTATTCCTTTCTCCTTCCCACACATACTCTGTCATTCACTCATCGCTGCGTTCATATTCAATTTATTTTTCTTAAAATTTTATGAAAGGACCATGCGTCATTTTGGGCCCACTTTTTCAACATTGTTCAACAGTGATGAATTATATGTCATATGAAAGCTCTCAAAGTGTACTTTATTTCATTATATGGCAGCTAAGTTCAAATCCAGCGCGAAGTCGGGTTTTTATGCGTTTTTAGTAAGTAAAGTAATAAAATAATGTGTGTTGTCTTTGGTCCCTGGCCCTAACATCAAGCAAAATTGTCAACATTTTTTTGTTTTTTAAGCTTGAGTACGAACGAGGCATTTGATTACGTCGTGTGTGTATATTTATCTTTTAATTTTTTTGTTTATTATTATTTATTTTTTTTCTTTTTATATGCAATGTGCGTTTTGTTTGTGCAGAATAAACAGTTTTTCTTTCTTTTCTTTTACATAACTCATCACTGTTGAACAATGTTGAAACAGTGAGCCCAAAATGACGCATTTAAAAAACGCATAAAAAACCGTTTCGCGCTGGATTTGAACTTAGCTGCCATATAATGAAATAAAGTACACTACAAGAGCTTTCTTATGACGTAATAATTTATCACTGTTGAACAATGTTGAACATTTTTTTTAAACGCAAAAAAAACATTTTCGCGCTGGATTTGAACTTAGCTGCCATAGAATGAAATAAAGTACACGCCAAGAGCTGTCATAAAGCATAGGTTTCATCACTGTTGCACCACTTTGAAATGCGGGCCCAGTGTTCATTCAAAAGTGCCCATATCTCCGGCAAGTGGCAATTATTGGCGAAAAATGCCCATCTAAGCACATTAGTATACTCATCAGCTCGCGCCGCAATGCCTACACTCCCACAGAATAGTGTTATTACGGTTTCTGCGACGATACCAATGTGAACAAAAACGGCAATCTGTCAAGCTGCTGGTAATTAATTCCAAAACGCCATTTAACGTGTAATGATTTGAAACAAACATTTGAACAAAGTACCATGTAATGACACCACTCCGAAAAGTAATTGGGAATTAACTCACGGACTAATGTTGTTTTAATGTCAAATAAGTCTAGATTTTCAACTGTTAATTCACATTTACAATGAAAAACGCTAACAAACTTAAAAACAACTTAAGTTCGCCCTTCAAGGTGGGTCAACTTAGGAGTGACGTCACGAAGTACAGATAAACTAATTTTCTAAACTGCTGTTCTTAAGTGCATTACTGTGTCAAAATTGTTTTAATTCATCGCGTTTCTGCAGGCAATGTACTAATGTACTAATGCTCCTCAGAGGAATATTAAGTCTCTTAATTACAAGAAAAACTCTAAAGAAAACATACGCTAAGATGTTTTCATCGATTATCCTTTGGACGAAGGGTGTTGACGTGAAATGTTATAATTCGTATAGGGTCGGTTACTTGGGCATCACGGCATCATTAAAATATTCAGTCCGGTCGGGGTTAAGGACCGAGCGACCCCCCTTCTCTTCTGGGGTTCAGGGAGGTGCGGGGGGTTTGCTGCGCTTGAACATAAATAGTACACCTGACCTGCTTGACCTTGAAGGAGGCCATGGCTCGACATGGCGCCCTGCTGCCATGCCTGAACTGGGTTCTCATCAAAATCATTCAAATCAATCTTGTACAGAAAGCTAGAAATACTTATAATTCTGCCTTTGCTTAAATTATATTATTTTCCCAGGTCCTTCCAAATGCATGAACTGTTTAAAGTTCATAGCGTGAATAAACTCGGTTTCCGGACCCGAAAAACATCTTTACGGGTTAGAAGGACGTATAATTTTGGACAACGTATCACCACAAGTCGGAACGGTCAAACGCGCCGGTTGTTCCGGGTCCGTGCACAGACCGGCCCGGTCGGAACTGACGACACTGCCGGGAATGCCCGAAGGAGGGTACATACACACTGCACTTAGCTATATTCATAGATCTCAAACCGCGAGGGAGCTCCCTTACTTGCCAGCTGAATTATTATTATAAACGAATGTTAAATTATTATTATTTAAACGAATGTTAAATTATTATTATAAACGAATGTTAAATTATTATTATTTAAACGAATGTTAAATTATTATTATAAACGAATGTTAAATTATTATTAGGCCCCCAGATGATTGGCTGTACACACAAATATTATTATTTAGTTAACTGGTTCGAACAAGAGATACATTGCTTACGCTCGCCGCGCTCACATCAAAGTTACTTTTTGAAACCGTTTCTGAAACTTATTATATACTAGCTTCTGCCCGCGACTTCGTACGCGGATCCTGTTGGTTATGCCAGCGACAACGGGGTAGTCAAAATCGAAGATCTGAAACGTCTGATGTCGAATTCTAAGAACCCGGGGACTGGATAACAACGGGATGCGCGAGACGATTCGAGACGTCATTTTCAGGCAATAATGAACCAATAGGGTGGTAAACTTGGCCTTGCACTTTGAATGTTGGCATAAATGGGCCTTCTGAAATCTGTTTCGCAACAAAAGATGTCATTTGAATGAAAGGCATTATTGTACGAACGTATGTTGTCCAAGAAATGTTTTGACTGTGATGGTCACCGATTAGCAGTAATCTTAATATTTCTGGAGGATTTTGTAACGTTTCAATATGTACTTTCCCACCTGAGCAACACATACCGTTTGTTTCTTTTTGCTATTTAACAGCTTCACAAAAAGTAAAATTTTTAACCATACCTCCGATGGCGGAATATGTGGCGTAGTCAATCATAGGAGTATACGGAAATGCACTCCGTTCCTTATCAACCCAAGAAGGTCGCCATGCCCTACGGCTATATCTTGAGACACATCCGATTCTTCAGATGATATCGACATTCTGTTCAGAGAATGTCGAAGTCGATCAGAATTCAAACGTTCGTTGCGCTCTTCTTAATCTGTCTCTTCATGCCGTACTCCAGCAATTCTTTCTTTCTCACTTTCTGATTATGAATATTTTGTTGTGTGCGTGTTCGGAACAATGTATGATAATCTCACCGTATCAGCGGTCAGTCGCGCATCATATTCTTCACTGGTCTCTAGAGATCTGGATGTAGATGCGTAAATACGCTGAGAACGCAGGCGTGCTTCGCGATCCGAAGAGGTTTCCACGGAGCGAGTTGCAGCCTGATGTTCTCAAACAGCATCAAGTCTCTCCTGACGCTCTTCGGTAGATTCTTGGGATCTTATGATCCTCAATCTTTTAGCTCCTTTGGAACATTGGGAAAGATTTGACCTCTTTCTAGGCATGGTTATAGTTTTATTATGAAGATAACTGATCAATTAAAATCTAAGTGACTGCTCCCCTACCAAGGGTGCCCAGACACGGGATCGTCTGGCCCATGTGCTGGTTTGGTCCCTGGGGTGGTCACGGCGTGCTATGTGTTCTGGTGCGCCGGTGATGGGGAGTACTCCCCAGCGGAGGGTCCGGTGACGGACAGCCGCGGCGGGTTCACGGATGAGTGCTAACGCGTGCCCGTGTTTCCGCCGTAAGCGGCAGAGGAGGACACAGTGGAGTTTTAGTGGGTTAGAGTCCCACATAACTGCACTATCTCCCCGTGGTAGTGCAGAATGCATGAGCATTTCTTCACGTTAAAAAAAAAACAAATGGGAGTTTTGGCCAGTAGAGTCAAATTTTCAATGATATATCATCGTCATCGAAAATCAGTCCTAAACTGTTACCGCCTTCACCGCGTGGAGGTGAAATTAGTGATAGCTTAGATTTCCACATCAGATGTTTCTGATCTTCGATTTTTATAAGTCAACAGGAAATGCCCATCAGACCGAATAACTTTTACTAAGACGACATTCCTATATGTGTTATGGTGTAGCTGGGCTCTTGGAGTTCCCCATCAGGTGTTCTAGATCTTCAAATTTATTCTCTCAGCAGAAAATCCTCATCACGTGGAACAATTTTTGCTATGGTACCATTTTTGTATCTCTTATAGTTAAGCTGGTCTGTTTCGGTTCTGCATCAGGTGTTCAAGTTTCCAAGAAACATTATAGCCTGAATGTTGTCCAGCCATAATAACTATACAACAAAAAAAAAAACATTCAAATCCGTCCAGTAGTTCCGAAGATCGGACGCGCAGGCCCGAGGTGTGTACGTACTCTGATAGAATACCTTAACAAATGTTCGCCGTGATTCTTTAAATTGACATAACTTTTTTATTTATGAACCGATTGACATGAAATAAAGTTAAGTGAAGCCTACTACAATATATTAGTGAAAACCGCATCTAAATCGAATAAGCCGTTTCTGATATTAGCGTGCACAAACAAACAGACAAACAGACAAACCGACAAACAGACAAACCGACAAACAGACAAACAGACAAAAAAAAAATTAATTACAATTTCGGGTTCGGCATCGATATAATAACAACCCCTGCTACTTTTTTTTTATATATTTCCATTGTACAGACACCACTTTTCTACAAATTTATTATATGTATATATAGATATAGATATACTGGATACTATTCTCAGTCCTAAAAATAAAAGTTCCACCCAAAGCAAAAATTGGTATTCGGAAATCTTTTGCAGACTAAGGACAGACTACTAGGCGAAGTTTTTATTGTACGACTCATAATGCGAAGCATTATAAAGTGCTTTACGATCGAAACAATTTTTTTGCCTCCTATCTGCAAGTATTTCTACTGTTATAGGTACTCCTGCTTACTAGCAGTAGGATAAGTAAATTAAGTAGGTTCTCTGTAGGTAGTCAGAGAACCTACTTAATTTATATACCATTATATGGATAACTAGCACTTTGCCCGCGACTTCGTCCGCGTGTATTTCGTACTTTCCTCTAAAAATTTCGAATACTTATGTATGTTTATGACCTTTATCATTTATTTAGATTAATAAGTATTCGGGCCAATTTTTAAGTTTGTAATAGATCAAAGGAATCAGATTTTTCAAATAAACAGGATCTCAACTTTTCACCCCAACAACGGTGAATTTTTGAAAAATCGATTGGGATGACGTGTCCATAACTTGACTCAAAGACCGATACCTACTCATTTTCGAGTTAATGGAAGCAAGCAGTAAAATCCACCCCTTCTTCTTCTTAGCGTGTCGATAGCAATCTAAATGGACTCGGCCCAGAATTCGGCTACCTGTTTGGAGCCATTACCAGCGTCCATCAGTTCCTTTAACGTGCAGCTGACAGGACATGCAGGACACGATATTAAGTGTCCCATCGTTTGTGGAACAGCACCACATTTACACTCCAAGGCGGAGTCGTTTATGAATCTCCACCTGAACAGGTTTTCCTTGCTTCAGCCAACCTGGGTCCGGAGTCTGTTTAAAGACTTTCAGGTTACCCAAGGTTACTCATGTCCAGGTGGGAGGTCTTCAGCGGGTGGGACGAACGGTTTGGGTAAGGAAGGACGGTCTCGCCACAGCTTCAGCCTTTCTTGTGATAGTTCACCAGTGAGTGGAAGAAACTGTTTCGGCTTTTCAGCCTTTGTGGCACAAGGATGTTGTCGTGCATAGGGTCGTGTGTCGGAGACCATTTTGGCTCTTTCGCTGCAGCCAGTGCTCTGCGAACCACTGGTGGCGCTATTCCTGCTAGTGGATACAGCATTTCCTACTATATTTCCCAGCAATCCACCCCTTACACTTTATTACCCTTTTCCACCTTGGTAGGAGTCGATTTTTGAAAAACCCTAAAACACATACCTACTTTTTTACAGAGTTTCGAGTTAATCCGACAGCGGGTTACTTATTTTTCTAACCTATTAACTTTGTCACACACTCACACCCTAAATCCTCTGTGAGGGTATTTTTTTAAAACTAAAAGTGACATTATTTATTATATACTGAGCCAAATATTGCCAAGTTTCAAGTTTATTAACCAAATGAATAAGATTTTTCGTATAAACTGTATCCCCTCTTTTTATCCCTAAAGGATTTTGAAGGTTTTGAAAAATCGTCTGGGATGTTACTATAGTTTGACTTAAAGATTATTTATACCAATTTTCCAATCAAACCACGTAATAAAATACTCCCCTATGAAATTGACTATCCCTCTTCACCCCGTTAGGGGTAGATTTTCTAAAAACTTTGAAATACTTTATTATTTATTTTGTACTCTGGACGCGGTCGTTAAAATTCTTCCATACAAAATGTTACACCCCCAATCTCCCTTTAGTTTTAAATTCATTAACCAAATGAATAAGATTTTCATATGAACTGTATCCCCGCTTTTCACCCCCACAGGGGTGGAATTTCGAAAAATAGTTTGTGACGTGTTCATTACTTGACTCAAAGATTATTTTACCAATTTTCGAGTAAATCAAGCCACGCAATAAAATCCTCCCCTGTAAAATTACCTACCCCTTTTACACCTGGTACATTTTCGAAAAACCCTGATACACGTTATTCTCTATTTTTAGTCTTAAGTATAAATACTGAGTTTCGAGTTAATCGGACAGCCCGTTAAAATTGTTCCATACAAATTTTGACACCCCCCAATCCCTCTTTAGGGGGTAGTTTAGAAAAACAAAAATTGCCAAACTTCATAATTTACTTAGATAAGTATTCCTGCCAAGTTTCAAGTTTATTAACCAATTGGATAAGGTTTTTCATATAAACTGTATCCCCGCTTTTCACCCCCACAGGGGTGGAATTTCGAAAAATCCTTTGGTATGTGCTCATACCATACCATACCATAATCAGCCTATAATGTTCCCACTGCTGGGACACTGGCCTCCTGTCGGTGAGAGGGAATGGGCCGTAATCTACCACGCGGGCCCAGTGCGGGTTGGCAGATGTCACATGTCTTCGAATTTTTGGTTCTAGGACATGCCGGTTTCCTCACGATGTTTTCCTTCACCGTTTTGAGAGCAGTGGTGATGAAATAATTTACACAAAGTAAAGCGCCTGTCTGGGTTCGAACCTACGACCTACAACTCGTAAGTCGCGGCCGTTACCACTTGGCCACCACTGTGCTCATGTGCTCATGACTTGACTCAAAGATTATTTATACCAATTTTTGAGTTAATCAAGCAACGCAGTAAAATCCTCCCCTGTAAAATTAACTACCCCTTTTTACCCTGTTAAGGGTACATTTTCGAAAAACCCTGATACACGTTATTATCTATTTTTAGTCTTAAGTATAAATACTGAGTTTCAAGTTAATCGGACAGCCCGTTAAAATTCTTCCATACAAACTTTGACACCCCCCAATCCCCCTTTAGGGGGTAGTTAAGAAAAACAAAAAATGCCAAACTTAATCATTTACTTAGATAAGTATTCGTGCCAAGTTTCAAGTTTATTAACTCAAGGAATCAGATATTTCATACAAACGAAATCCCCCCTTTTCACCCCCTTAAAGGTTAAATTTCCAAAAACCCCTTCTTAGTGCTCCCCTACATTATAAAAGGAAGCCGTGTGCAAAATTCCACATTCCTAGACCCAGTAGTTTCGGCTGTGCGTTGATATGTCAGTCAGTCAGTCAGTTTCTCCTTTTATATATATAGATTACCATTTTATATATATTTATATAATATAGATTTAATGGAGATTAATTTTATATATCAAAAATTTATTTAATGCAGTTGAAACGAAAAAAACACAAAAGATTTCTAAAAAAAATGCCTTCAATCAAGCTTGAAATCTGAAAACATTGTAGCTTGCGAAAAAATCAATTAATATATATATATTTTTAAAAAGATTTCTATTCACCCATAGGAGGAACCCCATTGAAAATGAGTCTTTTATTCAAAGTAGTTTAATTAATATAATATCTATGTAGTAATGTATATGGTTTTTATAAGATCAAATTAGCACTATGAGACGTGCACTTTTGGATTTTCCAATTTTTTTTTTCATTATGCATTTGGTCACCAGTTCGGAGCATAGACTTTAATCAGATGAGCGTACGTCAAGTGGCCGGGCCAATAGTGTCGCCGTCACATGAATGTGACGAAGTTACGGTGTTACTGAAATTGCAAAATTGCGTGTTAAATAAATAAATAAATAAAAATATCCCCAAATTTAATATCATCAACGTATCATTTAAGACTAAGGAGAAAATTAAGTCTGAATTCTGGTTTCCACCGATATGACAAACCGGCACCGATTATTGACTGCGCACTAGCACACACTAACGAGGGAAATAAAATTGGGGTCGGGACACTGTCGGACTCATCGATGTAAAGTTAGGTTTAAATTACTTTTGTCCACCGATATGAAAACATTTTGCAAGACAAGTACGTTTGTGCCTCTCAGTAATAATTATCGTTAATTCATCATCAGCCTATAGCAGTCCACTGCTGGACATAGGCCTCCCCTAATGAGCGCCATAGCGCCCTGTCTTCAGCTTGACGCATCCAGCATCGTTAATTATGTAATAAATTATGCTATACATTAATAACAAAACTAATATTCTATGAAATAGAATAAGTTATATACTTAACTTACTTATTTTAATTAGTGTATAAGCTTTTTTGTTTGTAAAAGAAGTAGAAGAACCGCACCGATTTGAAAAAAATACGAGGTTTATGTATTTATTTCTACCTTTGTAATAGTCGTAGGCAAATAATATGTTTGCCACAACCCAATAACTACCAATTGAATACTAAAAAAAAAAATTCAGAACAATATTCCTTTTTTCAAATACGAATTTCACCGAAGACAAAAAAATAAGTAATTTGGGAAATTCATCCTATTATGCAATGATAGACATAATACATTGGTTTTGAACCGTTTCAACTAGTTTAAGACTAGGCTTGTTTCCTTAGCACTGTTAGGCTTTCAATTTAAATTGTAATTCTATCGAGCATTATTTATTTTATTACGTTCTTCTTCAGTTCCTAACACAACAATGCCTCCAAAACACTCGTCTTCACTGTAGTATAATTGAAGTCCAATCTGTATAATGGAGCAAGTTCTCAGTTCCTCAGTGGCGGCGCCGCGGACGGATCTAGTGTGGCGTAATTATTGGAGTTGGGCCGTCATAACTTGAGGACGGGTGTCGCCTTGGAGCCAATAAATCGTCGTCGCCATAAATCCGGGGCTGTTCCGGGGCCGAGCCCGCTCACAGTGTTCAGACCCTCAACTGGAATCTAAACTTAACGAAAAACTTTGATAACGACCTCCACCGAGCTCGAGCCTTCATCGCTGACGGGTTAGCTCTGATATCATTTAACGCTATCTGGTTTTATTGCTCGACTTTTAAGTGTTCAGCTATAGTATCAGAATCTTCTAGGCATGTACTCGTCTTACCATTTACGTGAAATACGCCAGGCGGCATGAATACGTGCTTTATGTTCTGACCAACTTGTTCCGGGAATGATTCAGTAATAGCAGCACAAGTCTAGGTACACATTTATGAATTGAAGTAACTTTGGTTTAATTAACTAAGTTTAGTTTAAACCAACATGGTTGGCTTTTGCTTGGCGAAAGTATGATTCCCTCTTTTGTCAAAAGAATCGGGATTTCATAAATATAGAGCTTTCCAAAATTGTGAAAATATTGATTATATTTTTAGAACAGATATTGCTTCTTGTAAACGCATTGGCGGTGACTATGAAAACAAGTGCTCTCACCGACTCTTCACAATATCGAGCCGACGCCGGCAAAAAACCTTTGATGTCACTACCCGCCCAATATACCGCCGCGGCCGCTTGGAGTACTTTGTCATGACTCTCCCTCTTTTGATATAAAGCTCAAAATTTAAATTCGAGAAATAGGCATCATTAAATTAAACACGGTGGTTGATTGTTGACCCTGGATAAGAATGGGCTACCGAGTAGACTCTTGGCGAGTTACGGATTTTGTTTTGGGGTTGCACAGAAGTGTTGGATATATAACTATTAACCCACCTGGAGGTAAATGAGAGAAGATTTACTTTTAAAACCACCTTTATGTTTTTGCTTAGCCCGTAAAACAGTAAAGGCTAACCCTTAGTTGCTAACGAACCTTAACAGAATAATGCTGCAACGAAAGCCGAAACGATCATTTACATCTATAATACAACTACCAAGTAAATAAGTATCGAAACACAATTCTCCACAATTAAATACCAAAAACTTGGAAAACATCCGGTTAAAGAACCGATGAATGAACAAAGTAATAAGCAGTTGCCAAAGGTTTTCTTTTGTGGTATCTAAATCGGATAATATCCAGGGATATCTAGAGATCAAGTACGTTTTAGAGTATCGCTGCAATTGAGGATTATCGTTTTAACTTTTTTGGATCTTTACTGATTCTTTTTAGTTAATTTCACTAATTGAACTTGAATATAGAATTTTCTTTCAATTTTATTAGAAATAGAAAATCAACTGCTCATAGCGTTTTTACAAAACCATTACAATTTCTACATCGAAACTGAAAAAAATTGCATCGATATGGAGCGCCGACATCATGTGGTGATACGAGAAGAGATGATGAGAGCCGTCGGAATGTTGCAAGCTGGTGCCAGGCAATGTACTGTGGCTGTCGCTCTTAGGACTACACAGAGCGTCATAAGCCGCCTCTGGACACGTTATCGTATCACGGGCAGCGTTGTCGAGCGACATGGAGGACGATCTCACATCACCACTCGCAGACAGGCCCGGTACATCTAAAATATCTACTGCTCGACGGAATCATACCATGACCGCCATGATGTTGGATGAGGCTCTCCAGGCTTGCTGATAATAAGCGATCAAACGTATGTATTTATCCATCATTTATAATGCCTGTTACACAATGTTCGCATAGTCAGTATTCACCAGGTTTAAAACAGATAAAAATTAAAAAAATGGGACTGGATTTTATGAAACTAGCTTTTTCCCGTGACGTGACACTCGCGTGTAGCTCCGGTGATATCCCGCGGGATTGTAATATCAGGATAAAAAGTATGTTATGTCCTTATCCAGGTCATGTATCTACCTGTGTGCCAAAGAACATTGCTCGGCGTCCATACATCGTTTTCCAAAGAACCAGCAGGGATGTGATTAAACTTTCTGTGTTCTAAATAATGCATCTAATCGATTGAAACTAAATTAAAATCACGGACACTTCTGAGAGTTGTAAAAAATCTAAAACACTTTCGGATTTTGTGGTTTTTGGGTTTTCATCACCATCATCATCATCATCATTTAAGCCGAAAGACGTCCACTGCTGGACATAGGCCTCCCCCAAGCACCTCCACTTCGGCCGGTTCTGTACTTCTCGCATCCAACGGGTTCCTGCGGCCACCAGGTCGTCGGTCCACTTTGTGGGAGGCCTTCCAACGCTACGTCTTCCGGTACGCGGTCGCCACTCCAGAACCTTTCGGCCCCATGGGCCATCTGTTCTGCGAGCAATGTGCCCTGCCCACTACCACTTAAGTTTGGCAATTCTTCGGGCTATGTCGGTTACCTTGGTTCTCCTGCGGATCTCCTCATTTCTGATTCGATCACGCAGGAAAACTCCAAGCATAGCCCTCTCTATTGCCCTTTGGGTGACTTTTAGCAGTCTAATAAGGCCCATTGTGCGACGACGTTTCAGTGCCATATTAAGTCATCACTGGCAACACTCACTGGGTAAAGACTCGTCTTAAGACACTGCGGTATGTGGGACGAGAAGATATTGCATAGCTTCCCAAAAGCTGCAGAGCCGAGTCGAATTCGACGATTGACCTCTTTCTTGAAGTTGGACCTACCTAACTGGATAATATGTCCTAGGTAAACATACTCGTCCACGACTTCGAGTGTAGTGTTTCCGATCTTTATGAGAGTGGGTGTCACATGGGCATTTGACATTACCTTCATTATGTCCATGTTCATTTTAAGACCCACACTTCGGAGGCTCTACTGAGGTCATCAAGCATTGTACTAAGATCCTCCATAGTCTCAGCCATGACTACGATATCGTCGGCAAACCGAAGGTGAGTTATGTACTCGCCATTGATGTTAATGCCAGCCCCTTTCCAGTCCAGAACCTTGAAGACAGCCAGCCAGCGCCAGTGCAGTGGTGTACAGCTTCGGAGAGACAACGTCTCCCTGTCTCACACCTCGCTGCAGAAGGATAGGTTTCGAGGTCTGGAGTCGGACTGACATAGTATCGTTTTCGTACTGGCATTTCAGCACCTCGATGTACCGATAGTCGATCTAGCACTTGTATCGATCGAATCTAAGGCTTTCTCGTAGTCCACAAACGCTAAGCAGAGAGGCAGGTTATACTCTTCGGTCTTCTGTATAACCTGTCGCAGCGTATGTATGTGGTCTACGGTGCTTTACGGAATCCGGCTTGTTCGGGAGCCTGGTAGTCGTCAAACCTGCGCGCGAGACGGTTCATGATGACTTTCGAAAACAGCTTGTACACATGGCTCAGAAGTGAGATGGGCCTATAATTCCTAAGAAGAGCACTGTCGCCCTTATTAAAGAAAAGTATCACCACACCTCTGTTCCATGACTGTGGTGTTCCACCCTCAAGTATGACGGAACCAAACTGCTTCTGAAGTGCCTTAAGAACGGGTTTTCCGCCGGCCTTCAGGAGCTCGGCCGTAATTCCGTCATCACCGGCGCCTTGTTGTTTTTGAGCTGCTTCAAAGCCATCCTAATCTCGTACAGGCTGACGTCCGGGATGTCTTCGGTATAGTGTCGGGTCAATCTAGCTCTTGGGTCGTTTGCCAGATTCGTAACGAGGTTACTTCTTGACGTGTATAACTATCCATAGAACCTCTCGATCTCTCTCAACAGCTCAGGTTTGGCGGATACGATCCTGCCATCATCGGTCTTCAGTTTCGTAAGCTATCTCTACCCAATAGACAGATCTCTAGCAAAGATCTTGGAGCCTTTATTTCGCTTTATCGCGTCCTTAATACGGTCTGTATTAAAGCGGCGAAGATCGCTTTTCAAGGACTTAGAGATCCGTCTATTGAGTTTCCGGTAATTTGGCGCATCATCTGAAGACTGCAGGATCATCTCGCGCCTCTCCTTCATGAGCGGTAAAGTAGGATCAGAGAGCTTCTTTTTTAAATTCGTACGACGGGTCTAGAAGATCTTAGACCCGACCGAATGGACAGTTTCCACAAACCGTCGTGTCACGACTGTAGCGCGGCGGAGGACACGGCGCAGCACAATCTCGAGGTGTGCCCGTCGTGGTCCGAGCCGCGCCGCAGTCTCACCGCGGCGATCGGAACGGACCTCTCGCTCCCCGGCTTGGTTAACGCCATGCTGGGAGATGAGGGGTCCTGGGCGACAGTCGCCTCCTTCTGCGAACATGTCATGTTCCAGAAGGAGGCGCCGGAGCGCGCGCGGGAGGAAGACCCTCTCGCAGCGCCGCTCAGAAGGCGGAGGAGGGGTCGAAGAAGACGTCAGTATGACAGTCATCTCCGACTCCTCCCAGGTGGAAGCCAGCAGGCGAAGGGTGCGGGGGCACCCTCGCCTGTATTGCACAGACTTCCACCAGTGCCGGACGGTAATAGCCAGGTGTTCCCGGCCATTCCCGTAACCCCCCAGCCGGGGGCAAATGCGGGGCCCGCCAGCTAGGCGGGCATGCGCCGGGGGGGTTGTGGACGCAAAGGCTGAGCCGGATTCCCTTGACCCCCCCATTAAGGCGATGACGGAACACCGCTGAGTTTTAGTGGGTATACTGCCACTCTGGCAGGGAGTCCCACATACTCCGTCTTGTCTCCCGACGAGCGGAGATGCGTAATGTCATTTCTCAGTGACACAAAAAAAAAAAGGTGCAAGTTGGTTTGTTCGACAAAAGCAAAACATGAAGTTATTGAAATGTGAAAATTGGGACTCGGACTTCAACGTCCTGTCTCCATACGTTATCAGTTTGTGGCGTGGAGCCGTGCCAGACGGATCTGAGCATTCACGACGAGTTCGATTAGTGTCGGATATGCTCTCATATGCGACGGGACAATTGGATATTTCCTGAAGTCGCATTAATCGGATATTTATATGTCGTGGATAAATAGCGCCACAGTACAGCGAACGGCGCCATCTAACAATTTGACTGGTAAACCAAGAATCATGTGATCGGAAACGCAAGCGAGCCCTACCGCTTGGACACGATCGTCGGTGGAGTAGGTGATGCAGCGAGGACTGGTGGAGAGACCGAGTGTGGCGACACAGTCTACAGTCGACCGTCGATCTCGGACAGTCTTGGCAAATGCTCAATACGTGATTTTTCCGACGCACGTGTGCGTTTCGGTTGTTAATAGCTAGTTTATTAAAGTTACTGTAAATTCAAATAATCTTTTCGTTCGAGTACCCATTGCAGTGCTCACACCTTATCTAAACCCGATGTATCGCATCTCGGCCACCCGGTGATGCGACATATATTTGTATTGTTAGTCTTTTGAGATCACGTGCGAGTAACTATCACTATCGAACCCCAATTTATTTAACTACAACATAAGGTTGAACGGTTAATCGGCGCAATAACGATGTCCAGTGCAACAGGGACGTCGAAGCGCCGCAAAGTGATGATGTTCACGTAAATAAATAACAGTTAACGATACAATTGTGCTCCATAGCCGTGACAAGAGTATTGACAGCGCAATGTACTCCGCGCCCGCGACCATAACAATCACTTACGTGCCGTAATTGGATGTCGGGGGAATAGGCTGGCCTGTCACCGCGAGCGTCCCAAATCACACGCCATTACCAATAACTCGTATCTTTAACAGCTACGGCGCTACGGCTTGTCTACTACGTAGTCGATCGTAGACCATGTCGCAACATGGCGCTTACTGGACTCTCGTAGACCACTACAGGTACTACGACAATTAATGATCATTACCTAGGTATAGCAGAATGATAGAAACAACTTTTTCGTAGACCGCTACAAGTGCTACTACTTTGATAGATACGACTTTCTCGTAGACCGCTACAAGTCCTACTCAAACTCAAAGCATTTATTTCAATTAAACCATGAGTACAGGCACTTTTGAATTGTCAAAATCAAATAGTCGGTCAGTTAGTCAGAAAGTTGAAGCTAGTTGCCCATTCTACTCTATGGAGAAGAACGAGCATGAAACTCCATAGACACTCTTTTAAATCAAGATAATACAAAATCCTGGGTACATTATTCTTGTTGCTTCTATAATATGTCAGAACAAGGTAGAAAAAAAACACAAATGAAGAAACAATTCAAAATATAAGATTAAAAAAAAATTCAAATAAAAAAGTTAATAGAAACCATGTTGGTGACATTTATAGAATTACTAGCTGCGCCCCGCGGTTTCACCCGCGAAAATGTCGATCCCGTGGTAATATCGGGATAAAAAGTAGCATAAGTAAAATGCTATGTGTCAGATACAATGTCAAGGGATACTAATTTGCGGAGCGGACGGATCTCCGGCGCGATCTCATGGCGGCATGGAAGGAGCGACTGTCACAACCCAGCGCAGGGCACGCCGCGACAGCGGCGATAAGACCCCTCTTTGAGGAGTGGCTAGAGATTCGCCACGGCGCCCTCACCTACTGCCTGACGCAGGTCCTCACCGGACACGGAAGTTTTGGGAGGTTCCTGCACATCATCAGGCGGGAGGAAACGCCCGGGTGTCACCATTGCCAGGATCGCCCAGAGGACACGGTGGAGGTCTGCCCCGCTTGGGCGGAGCACCGCCGTGTCCTCGTAGAGGCGATCGGCAGCGGCGGCGACCTCTCGCGTCCGGCCCTGGTGCAAGCCATGGTCCGGGGCGAGAGGGAGTGGGAGGCAGTCACCTCCTTCTGCGAAGCAGTCATGCTAGCGAAGGAGGTGGCGGGACGGATGAGGGAGAGAACCTCCCGTCCGAGCCGCCGCGGGGGAAGCTCCGGGCGTCGGGAGCCACGGGACGACTCCCGGCCACCGTAGGCGCGGGCCTGCGGGCGGAGAGCAATGGGTAGCTCACCGTCCGATCAGGACCAGGCCCGTGCCGGACGGCGCGTACGTGTTCCACGCGCGCCTCAAAGAGATGTCAGCATCGAGGAGGGGCCCCATAGGGCCGAAGCCTGCTGGGTCAGCGGGATTGTCCGAAAGGGTTACCGCTCGCTGGCCCGGAACATAAAGGGCTAAGGAAGGAACACGGGTGGGTTTTAGTCAGTAAGAGTCTGACACTCCCTTCCGCTCCACCCAGAGCGAGGGGGTCATTTGATGATTTCCCATCCGAAAAAAAAAGGTGTCAGCTACCTCCATACAAAATTTTACCAAAATTGGTATAGCCGTTTGAGCGTGACGAAGTAACAAACATATAAACACACCCCCACACACACTCACAAACTTTCGCCTTTATGATATTAGTGTGAGAGAATAAAGAATTAATTATAGAATAAAGAATGACAGTTAACTATAGTGGCAAGTGGCAGTTTAACTGTCATTCTTTATTCTATAATTGACGGCACGGTTGGCGCAGTGGTTAAGCGATTGACTGCTGCGCTGCGTGTCGCGGGTTCGATTCCCGCACGGAACAAATATTTGTATGACCTACAAGTAGTTGTTCCGGGTCTGGCTGTTTGTGTATGTGAGTTTAAATGTTTGTAAACGCACCCACGACACAGGAGAAATTCCTAGAGTGGGGCAACGTTTAAAAAAAAAAAAAAAAAAAATAATTAAACGCGAAGGTAGGTAATAAACCAGGGATATTTAGTGTAACAAACCGTCAAAATACTATGATGTACACAGTCACAGGATTTTATAAGAGTAATAACAATACAAAATATTCTGTGAGTTAGTTCTGTCAGTTGATAACGTGTAGGTATTTTGTCATTAAAATCGCCATCGTATCGTCATTGATTATCAGAATGTAAGTAGCAGAGACGCTCTTTACAAAGACGAATAAGGCTGAATGTCATTGACCTCAAAGTACCAACATTTAATGGTTGCTGTATTTTGGATCTTATTAAGATTCTTTTCTTTAGGTTTTTGACGTGACAAGGTCTTAAATTAGGTTGCGACTGGGAGTCACTTATGAAAAAGTGTAACGCTCGGTAACGTTACGATGAGTCACCGAACGAGAGAGAGGCCCGCCGAATGCCTTGCGTCTCTCTCCCACTCAACTATGATCGGATGATCGGTCGTTGTCACGTAAAATCTTCGCCCGTAAAACCGACTTTACAGGCAACCATTTTTTTTTGTGTGCATTTCAAACGTACGAAACTGCTCGAAACTTAACTTAAAAAAACGTTAGTGACTGAGTAACATCACTAGAGTCAAACTGACAAACAACGAAAAAACTACTATCCGTTTCAAGTTGATTTTTGTACTAATTTAGGCGAGAGTAAGCAAACTTAAAAATATGGGATTAAACACAGGAAGACCTGCTGCAGCGTCAATGGTTTTTTGGCATTTTTAGGGTTCCGTAGCCATATGGTAAAAACGGAACCCTTATAGATTCGTCATGTCTGTCTGTCTGTCCGTCCGTCCGTATGTCACAGCCACTTTTTTCCGAAACTGTAAGAACTACACTGTTGAAACTTGGTAAGTAGATGTATTCTGTGAACAGCATTAAGATTTTCACAAAAAAAAATAGAAAAAAAACAATAAATTATGGTGGTTCCCCATACTTAGAACAGAAACTCAAAATCTTTTTTTCATCAAACCCATACGTGTGGGGTATCTATGGATAGGTCTTCAAAAATGATATTGAGGTTTCTAATATAGTTTTTTTCTAAACTGAATAGTTCCCCCTGTAACTTCTAAAATAAGAGAATGATAAAACTAAAAAAAATATATGATGTACATTATCATGTAAACTTCCACCGAAAATTGGGTTGAACGAGATCTAGTAAGTAGCTCGCCGGTGAAAATTTAAAAACAAATGGTGGTACGGAACCCTCGGTGCGCGAGTCCAACTCGCTCTTGCCCGGTTTTTTACTTTAAATTAAATTCCCTGTTCAAAAATCAAATCCCAGACGCGCAAAAAATGATGAAAATAATTACTATAATATTTTTATGCATGAGACTTTTTGGTACCACATTCGGTCATTCTCCTTTCTTCTCATTTAGTTGAAGAATATCGAGTGGTATTTTATTATAACATTTTACACAGTAACCCATAAAAGAAGTTTTTACTTTAGACAATCTGAAACGCGATTGATCTAATTTGTTCCTATTTCTAGTGTTAAAATTATGCCTGTCACTTATCTTACTAAAAAGATGTATTTTTTCGAAAAAGGAAACAATCGACATAGGATACAAGAGCGAGCAAAGGGCACCCCGAGGTTAGGTTTGGTTAGGTTACTTTCCCCCCCGGTGGGTTCCCGCATTGTCGAGGCGGGGGGGCTCAGTAGCCGTGGCTTGGACACCCACGGTGAAGCGAAGAGGAACCCGAGGAGGGGCCGCTCGTCAGGGCTTTTGCCGACAAGCCGACGACGTAGCGGCCAACATGTAGGTTGCGGTGCCGCTTGGGCGACATCGCAACTGAGGCGGGCCGCGATGTCGTACCGGAGGCATCGCGGCTGAGGGTTGGAGGCCGCGGCGGGAGAGGAGTGCCGGTATATTACGGTGCGCCGCTCTCCCTACCTTCCGCGGCCTTGACGGGGTCGCCACCGTTCGATGGCGGACGCGGTGGGGCCGCAGGGGAAGAGGAGTGTTGGTATGACGTTGGCCACTCTCCCTATCCTCTGCGGCCGAAAATTGGCAGGCGGTGGGGCCAATGACCTGACCCGTCGCAGGGGGACCAAGGGTGGCAGAGACGGGGTCGTCTGGCGCCCATGTGCTGGTTTGGTCCCTGGGGTGGTCACGGCGTGCTATGTGTTCTGGTGCGCCGGTGATGGGGAGTACTCCCCGGAGGAGGGTCCGGTGACGGACAGCTGCGGCGTGTTCACGGATGAGTGCTAACGCGTGCCCGTGTTCCCGCCATAAGCGGCAGAGGAGGACACCGTGGAGTTTTAGTGGATTAGAGTCCCACATAACTGCACTATCTCCCCGTGGTAGTGCAGAATGCATGAGCATTTCCCCACGTAAAAAAAAAAGGTACGTGAAGTTCGCCAACATTAAACATAATTACGCGGGCGCCCCTCAGCATCGAAGAAATCTTCCGTCCTCGGCAGCTACATCACCAGATTGACCCAAGAACAGCAGAGGAGGTTAGTGCATTCTTAATTCCTTCATTTGATGGTAACATATCGTCGGCTCATCCTTCCTTTCGTGTACGTACTCCGGTTCCCCAGTGATTGAGAATAACCTTTTATAAGGATCTGAGATCTGGATCTGTAATCTCCCGCATATTCCTTTAATTTAAAGTGACTTCCCCGCATTTATAACAAAAATTAACAACCCGCATTTATAGTCCACCGCGCGACCAATGTGTCAGCTACCTCCACGGAATAGATAAACCTTATTTATCTATTCCGTGGCTACCTCCATACAAAATGTTATCTTTTTTTGCTGTTAATCCAGCAGGGTAATTGCGTACTATCAGTAGCAATGGGTTTCATTTTGACAGTTCAACAACATTCATTGCGTTATTTGCGTTGTTGAGTAGACACATTTTTTTGAACATATCGAGCAATGGATTAGAAATATGCTTCAAAATGATTCAAATTGATAGTAATAGTGTGTTACGCAATTAGGGTGCTGGGTGCCAGCTACCACTATACAAAATTTTATCAAAATTGGTCCAGCCGTTTGAGCGTGAAGAAGTAACAAACATATAAACACACCCCCACACACTCACAAACCACAAAATACAGAGAGTAAAGAAGGCAATCTACATACAAAGTGCGCTCGAGCAACGCACACATAGACACCGCTCACGGACACGTATCTCGGAGTGGTTGGGAGTAGTGCGAGCGCCAGTGCCATCCGCTTGAGACCCACGTCCGTGAAGTGCAAAAATGTAGCAACAAAAAAATGGCTATCTAAGCTCGATTTATGTAATAGTTTCCTATTTTGAATCAGTATATACGAAATAACTTTTTTGTAAGGTCACGCCACCAACTATTACGTAAGTTGAAAACATGATTTTTTTGTTTGTGTAGATATTGTGTTGTTTTTAGTGTCATTTGATAGGTTTAGGTCTAAAATGGATAGGGCAAAATCAATTGTGTAAATAGGGTAATCCGTTTTGAAGTTATTAGGGATTTTCGATAGTGAAAATTGACAAATGTAAAATATTATATATTCATTTTTCATTTTCATATTCATTTATTTATTTGTCAGAATATTGTTACAGAGTTGTTACATATTTTTAATAGTTCATAATATTCTGCCGTTTCCGGCGTACAAATACATTTTCAGGGTTTTGGTAATTTTGTTAGATTAACATTGAATTAAATAAATTAGAATAACATTCAAATTGGAAATTAGTCAAATATTAGGAATAGTAATGTCAAAAAGATTAAATTAAGTCCAAGAGATAATAAGAACAGAATAGGTATAATTATTCTAATATTTAAGTTAACTGTTCATTTCATTCATAAAATCATTAGTCGAGTAATAGCATTTACATAGGAGATAATTGAATGATTTAGATTTAAATGTCCTAAAGTTAAGAGTTTTAAAACAGTCTGGTAGTTTATTATAAACTTTGGTCGCCCTACAAAATACGTTATTATAAAATAGTTTATTATTTCGTCTAGGTACACGAAGCATGTGGACTTTGCGGCTAGGTCTAGATACAAGATCATTAGGTAGACATGTTTTAGTTCTGTAAACTGTTTGTATTGTAATACTATGTTTATTGTTTTGTTTTAATATTGTAGAATAAGCTCAACACAAATCAAACAACTAGATACCACTACCAGGATAGTTTTTTGTGCCTATGCCAAAGTTGACAACCATAGCGCGACCGCCGTAGGTATGAATAGTGAAGTACATATATACATACATGTGATTTCCTTCTGTACTCTCTGTATTTTGTGCACAAACGTTCGCCTTCATTAGTGTCATTACGATCTAATAAGCTTGTCATCATGAGAATAATTGATAAAGAGGCGGCGCACTATGTGTCAAAAGGCCGATCTAGTCCTGGGCACGCCACAATCGCGGCGATAAGTCCCCTCTTTGAGGAGTGGCTAGAGAGGCGCCACGGCGGCGTCCTCACCTTCCGCCTAACGCAGGTCCTCACCGGACACGGCTGCTTCGGGAGGTTCCTGTTCCGAATAAGGCGGGAGGAAGCACCCGGGTGTCACCATTGTGTGGATCGCCCGGAGGACACGGTGGAGATCTGCCCAGCTTGGGCAGAGCACCGCCGTGTCCTCACGGCGGCGATCGGCGGCGGCGATCTCTCGCGTCCGGCCCTAGTCCGGGCCATGGTACGGAGCGAGAGTGCATGGGAGGCTATCGCCTCCTTCTGCGAAGCTGTGAAGCTCGCGAATGAGGAGGCGGAGCGCGTGAGGGAGAGGCAATCCTTGCGCCCTCACGCCCCCAGCCGCCGCAGGAGACGCCCCGGGCGTCGGGAGTCGATAGCCGATTCCCGGCCACCGTAGGCGCGGGCTTGCGGGCGGCGAGCAATGGGCAGCTCGCCGTCCGGTAAGGACCAGGCCCGGGTCGACGGCGCGTTGTGTTCCACGCGCGCCTCAAGGAGATGTCAGCACCAACTGACGGGGTCCGCTAGGGCCGATGCCCGCCAGGGTCGCGGGTTGTTCGAAAGAGATACCGTGGCCCCTGCCACAGGCAACTGAAGGAACACGGGTGGGTTTTAGTCAGTAAGAGTCTGACACTCCCTTCCGCTCCGCCCAGAGCGGGAGGGGTCATTTGATGATTTCCCACCAAAAAAAAAAAAAAAAGGCCGATCTAGTCGGACAATATTATTTGACACCATTAGTTAGCTCTAAAGGCGGTATCTATAGATGATTTGTCTAAATATAGCAAAAATAGAAATGATTACATTTATTTTTGGTACATTTAACGCTATAATAAAATTGTTGACAAATTCGGGAAATGTTCATTTTAATATTTCTTGTCGACTCCTCTGTTACGTCGTAAGTTTCATATTTCTTAGAAATATATTCAAATAAACGCGTATTTTTTTAATTTTTTGGATATTTTATCCATTGTTTGTAGAACTCCCTTCTGGATATAAATATTACGATTTCTGAAAAAAATATCTTGACATCAGCTTAACTTAAAATATTGAGAACGTTCCACACCAGTCCGCACTTTCTAATTTACTTTGAGCAATACTATATAAATGAGACTTCTTCTTCTTCGTGTCGCTGGCACGACTGTATTTTAAATCTTGTTTTCCCAAAACTTTGCCACTTCCACGGCGTTGTCGGTGGCAGCGCAGAGGTCACTTTGACTGCATGTTTTGGGACACAGAGGGCAGGATAGGAGGTGGATCATGGTTTGTGACATAGCTCCGCAATCACACCCTTCTGCCGTTGCGTCAAGGTAGCCCCATTTTACTAGGTTGGACTTACATCTTCCCACTTGTGTCCGGAGACGGTTCAGAGATTTCCAAGTGGGCCACGGAAGGTTACACCCTGCAGGGAGATGCTCCTTTGGTGGTAAGTAGTGAGTAGGAGGGGGAAGAGTATCCTGCCACAGTTTGCAACGGGCGTCGGCCGGGTTTCCTGACAGAGACGCTGTCGATTTCAAGAAGCTGTGTCTGCTTTTTAGCCGTTGCGTTGGTAGCTGTGCGCCAGATAGTGGGTGTCTGGTATCAGATTCCTGTTTGAATTTCTCCACTGCGCATGCAACTTCTCTTCGGACTTGTGGTGGAGCTATGCCAGCTGTGGGATAAAGTGTGCTGATCGGGGTCGATTGCAGGCAGCCTGTAATCGTGCGGCAGGTTTCATTTAGAGCAACATCTACTTCCTTGGCGTGGGCGGAACGGTGCCACACTGGGCACGCATGTTCACCCGCAGAGAAGCAGAGTGCTAGGCCAGTAGTCCGGAGGACCTGAGGTGAAGCACCCCAGGTGGTTGAAGTTAGGCGCCTGAGCAAGTTGTTACGAGAGCCGACTTTTTTCTTAATTTTGAGACAATGGTTCTTAAATGTCAGCGCCCTGTCAAGGGTGACTCCCAAGTAGGTAGGGTTACTGTAGTGTTCAATGTTGGCACCCATCCACTTGATGTTCAGAGTGCGTCTTGCCGAATGGTTGCGGAGATGGAAAACGCATGCCTGAGTTTTTGTGGGGTTCGGTCTGAGAGCGTTATCTGCGTAATACTTTCCGAGGACTTCTAAGCCTGCCTCTAGGATGATTTCGGCGTCCCCAAATGTATTTGTTTGGGTAGCCAGGGCGAGGTCATCAGCGTATAGGAACCTCTCGCAGTGTTCAACAGTAGGTTGGTCGTTGGTATAGATGTTGAAAAGAATGGGCGCCAGAACACTTCCCTGAGGCAGGCCATTCTTCTGTGATCTCCATCTGCTCCTTTCCGAGTTTAGGAGGACTTGGTAACGTCGATTACGCAGCATCTCACCCAGTACCCGGATAAAACCCTGGTCGTCGATCATGCCAGACAATTTTGCCAATAATCTCTTGACATTGACAGTATCATAAGCCGCTGACAAGTCTACAAGGACGACGCCAGTGATCTTTCGTGCCTCATAGCCATCCTCTATATATTGCGACAGTCGGAGGATTTGCCCGGAGCATGACTTACCTGGTCTAAAGCCGGCCTGCTCGGGAATCAATTTAGGGTCGATTACGGTTTGAAGGCGATTGAGTAAAAGCCGTTCAAATAATTTGAACGTATGGCACAGAAGAGATATAGGGCGATAGTTCTTCGGGTTATCAGGCAGTTTTCCCGGCTTGAGCAATGCTGTAACTTGGGCTTTCCGCCAGATTTTGGGGATCATCGAGCTTTCAAGACAGGCATTAAATAGGGTAAGGAGCCACGAAACGCCTACCGGACCCAGGTTCTTAAGTTGTTCTACGGTAATGTCGTCCAGTCCAGCCGCCTTACCATTCTTCAGCGCCTTGATAGCCGGGATTATATCCGACAGTGTGAAGGGCTTACTAATTTCTGCTGAGGATGTTAAGTTCTTGGTGGCTTTTGGTAATTTTGGCAATTTATTTGGGGCCTTACCATTTAGTAAAAGTTGGTGAGCTACCTGGTTAGCCGAAATTTTACCTGGGTTTGTTGGTTCGGGGGGGTCACCAGTGAGTTTTCTTAATGTCGCCCATGCTTTCTTGCTGTTCTTCGTCATGTCGATATTTTCGACTGTTTTTAACCACTGTTGTTTGTGGTTTTCACTGACCTTTGTAAGTAGCTCCTCGCCGGCTGCGATGGTTTCCTCAGAGAAGGCGTCATTAGCGTATATAAAGATTCGTAGGCCTCCAGCAGCCTCGATGAGTCTGAATCCAGTCCAGGAACGTAATGAGAGCGGCAGCCTCTTGGAATATGTCGGCGTGAAACTGACCAGACCGTTTTTACAAACTGGTCGTAGTTTTCTGGTGATGGTTCAATCTCACTCAACCTATTGTCCAAGTCTTGAGAAAAGCTGCTCCAGTTGGCTTTGGAAAAATTAAACCGACGTCTGAAAGGGACTGCAGTTGGTTTTAGCGCACCATAGACTTGGCATGCTATTGGTCTGTGTTGCGTCCTTGGAATTGGCGGGCACACTGTTTTTGCGCAAAGGCGGTTGATGTTATCGCTGGTGAAGATGAGGTCAGGATTATATCCCCGCTTCCAACGACCGCTATTAAGTGATTTTGGGAGTTTGGCGTCATGTAATAAGGTCAAATTTTCTACTTCTGCCCATTGTTCCACGGCAAAACCATCAGGATTTGTGTCCTGGTAACCCCAAGCAATGTTGTGGCTGTTGAAATCACCAACAACGATTTTGGAATCCCGATCATAGAAGTTATCAGTTGGGATCAGTTTGAAAGGTTGGTTTGGTGGTTTGTAGACAGAAGTGATGGTGCAGTGTCCAGTATCGATAGTCACCACTTCTATTGAGTCAAGAGAGGAAACGGAGGTGGACAATATTGCAGTGCTGGGCTTGACATACACGGCGCTCCCATGCTTTGGGTGTGGTATTTCGGCGGCAAGTGTTAGCCCGGGAATTTCTGGTCTTGACTGGTCCTGGCTGCGATGTGTCTCTTGTAAACAAAGTATGTCACAGTTGGTAGTGCGACAGAGCCCTGAAAGAATTTGTGCCTTTTCTTTCGAAAATCCTTCGATATTGATTGAAATAACGCAAAGGGCTGGAGTAGTTAAGTCTCGGGGATTGGCTCTTAAAAGAGCCGTTTGGGATGGGTCTTGAGAAAGACCAGTACGTGCCATCGTGGTGAAAGGATTAGTCACCTAGACTCTGCGTTACCGAGTGCTAGGTGTCCAGGGTGCGCCGGACGTTTGGGGGATTGGGTACCGATTTCTAACGTCACTCGGGGAGGCTCCTTTCTTGCACCCCAAATAAATGAGACTAATACTTAAGTAAGTTGCAGCCATGGTACAATAAAGTACATGTAGTTTCTGGTCCATAAAAACGCAAAATTAGCATTAAAAATGTAATATCCATCACATCAGACTGCTATTTTTCGGCAATCGTTAAGGTATTTGCAATGTGAATGAATAAAAATAGTAGTTCTTACCATCAAAGTCAAAAGTCAAAGTCAAAGCATTTATTTCAAATAGGCACATTAAAGGCACTTTTGAACGTCAAAAATTACGATAAATAAAATAGAATTGATTCTAGTCGCCCATTCCAAAGGGTAGTTTTCGTATGGAGAAGAACGGGCAAGAAACTCCACAGTTACTCTTTTAAAAAGTTTTACAATATTTTGCATACATTCATTATATAATAATAATATGTGAAGACGATGCACCTACAATAAAATTACTATACCACAATAGGTAAAAGAATTAAAAATGAAACCATGATATATAAATTAATTAATTATCTGATAGATACATGGTGCTCACATATTTACAAACATGGTAAAAGTAAATGATTTTCATTTAATATAATAAACAAAAAAAAAATTATTCAAGTTGTCAGGGTTGTCAATGTCAATGTCAGGGTGTGAGTTAAAGAAAAATAATTACAGAATGTAATGAATGTCAAAAAATAAATAAATTATACAGTTAAATTAGCAACCAGTTTGATTTTGTCTAGACTCTAGATTGTCCTATGGAGCAGGACCAGCATGTTTCCAAGCATTCTTATCTTGGATATAATCTTCTAATTTATAGTATGCTTGTTTACAAAGTGTACGTTTAATGTGAGTTTTAATTTTTTTTTCATTTAATTGCAATATATCACAAGGTATTTTATTGTAACATTTAACACAGTACCCCATAAAAGATGTATGTACTTTGGCTAATCTGAAAAATGGTTGATATATTTTATCTTTATTTCTAGAGTTAAAATTATGTCTATCGCTTATTTTATTAAAAACATGTAGATTTTTTCTTACATACATAATATTTTCATAGATGAATTGGCAAGGTACCGTCATAATATTAATCCTTCTAAAAAGTTCCCTGAGAGATTCGCGGCGACGTAGATTATAAATGGCTCTGACAGCTCTCTTTTGCAAAATAAAGATGGATTCAATGTCAGCAGCTCGACCCCATAGTAAAATGCCGTACGACATAATGCTGTAAAAGTAGCTAAAATAAACTAAACGCGCGGTTTCTACATCAGTTAACTGTCTTATCTTTCGAACAGCATAAGCGGCCGAGCTAAGCCGGCAAGAGATGTTATGTGAGGTCCCCATTGCAATTTCTCGTCTAGCGTGATTCCCAGAAAAACCGTTTGATCAACAAATTCCAGTTTTTCTCCATCATCATCATCATCAACTTCACGATTCATCACTTTTAGTTTAATTTTCAACACTTTCAGCCCGTGTAAGCGCACCTTTATTATGTTGTTTTGCATTGGTTACTTAGTTAGAACATTTATTCTAGGAACGATTCATTTGTACGAAGTAATCAGTAAGCTCTGCTAGCCCCGACGTGCGAGTCCATCGAGACAGGTCGGGGGGGTCCGTAGTTCTCAAGTGAGATCATATATTATAATTAAACCTAACTCAATTATTATTACGGTACACTAAACTTAATTTCAATTACTTGTCATCTCTTTCAAATTAAGTACCTAGATGACTTGAATTGGTATGAGTGTGGGCACTGTAGGCAGGGGTCCCACACTCATACCGAGCTCTTAATCGATCAATAGTGGTTAAAAACGTGTTCAGTGGTTAAGCACACATCATTTCTTCTTCATTCATTTTCTGGCTCAGCGGTTGCTAGCTGGGGACAAGTCGATCACGAGCGGGTCGCTCCGTTGACATACTGGTCGTGACCGAGACTCATTATTAGTGGCTGCTTTGCATCATATAAAGACAGGATTGATAAATGGCTGTTTCAATCAATAAGATAGAAAAACCTAGGTTTTGTTACTAAATCTTATGATTAATCAATATGAGTTGGTAAATGTAGGGATTTTATAAAAAAAAAACAGAAAATTATTCGGGCTTTTACCATTAGAGTTTTGTACATGCTAATGCTAGGTTTTACCAATGACGGTAATAAATGGTTGGATTTTTTTGGAATAAAATAATGATTTAACTAACTTAAACATTTATTTCAATTACCTATCAGTCAAACCTTATACAACATTTTTTTTTGTATATGCGAAACCCGAAACATGTGTCTAGTATTTTCATGTAAAGAATCTATGTACAAAATTTCAAAACTGTATCATGAAAAATCACAAAGTTATAGGCTTGTTAAGTTACCTGTTTGTCCATACAAAAACATGCTCAGCCGCGCCGCTCGCGCCGCGCCGTCTTGAGCTTATTGATAATAGTACCTAGGTACCTAACCGTTCGGCGCGGAGATTGGATAACCTACTTAGCGTCGCTCGGTGTCCAACTTTTAATCTTTTTAAAATATTTTTGGCACAAAATATACGAGTAACATGGGGTGAAAATTATTGGAATCGATTCAGTTACCTGAACAAACTATATTCAGGTTTCGCATAAATACTAAAAATAACGTTGTATATTTTTACCCGACTGCGGCGAAGCCCAAAAGGAGGGTTATGTGTTTGACCTGTATGTACGTACGTATGTCCGTTTCTTTGTTCCCTCGTAACTTCTAAACGAATTAACGGATTTGGATAAATTATACGTCTTTAGATTTGTCTTGGTAGCGCGAGTGTCACTATCGTGTCGCTACATTAAAGTTGGAAGCAGGCGGGACCCATTTGAGTTTGAAAATATAATAAAAAAATGGTATGGGTCCCCCGCCTGCTTCCAACTTTTATTTAATTTAAAATGGCCTTGTTTTTAGCTTTTCAGTTTTGTTTAACTTAATTTTTTTACCGCAGTCGGGTTTTTAATTTTTTTTTATTTCCAGCTTTTTAGTTTACAGATGTGAAAGAGATTTCGCAGACGATTTAGTTCTTTGTTCGTGTTTTTTACGATTTGTCACTTCGAATTACTTTTAATTAACCAAATAAGTTGTATATATTTTTGTAATCACCTTTTAAAACCCTTAATTTGATACCCCACTTGATATGTTTGGAGAAAAAAAAATGTTTTGAAGACAATAATACGGCGCCAAAAATCGGCCATATTTTTCTCTCACAATTAAGACGAATCTAACGGCACCTCTAAAGCTGAAACTGATCAAGCCGTTTAGGCTACAGAGCGTGCCAAAGAAATATACATACATAGGTACACTCGAAAAACATAACCCTCCTTCTGGCGCAGTCGGGTAACAAATTTGAAAATTACCTACTACATTTTATTTTTGGAGGGAAGTTAAACGGGTAGCGGGAGACTCCAGACTGTCCATGAGTACGAGACGATGCGATGCGCTGAACACGTCAGGACATGTCTATTTTTCAACAATTACCGTGTCTCTGAGGTAAAACCTAAGATTTACCGAGTGAATGGTGGTATAAGTTCGAAATCAACGATGAGCAGTGAACACAGAACAGTTCGAAATTTTACCAATTTCAGATGTAAGTACCTATTGGCTAGGAGCCTTGGAATGGTTCATGTGTGAGTTGTTACACGAGCTAGTCGGTGCTAGTGACGATGAGCGGGGGGCCGGCGGTAATGTGCGTGTAATGAGGAGACACCTCGCGTACAACTAACTTCATCCTGTATCTAACAAGCCGATACTTCCGGTGTGTGTGTGTGTTTGTGTATTCCATTAGGAATTTCTCAGAAGAATGAATTTGTAGAAATTGTTCCCCCTCTATGACAAGGGACTTAAAGATACTCGTAACTGGCGAAATGTAGGTAAGACCTCTGCACTAGCTCTCGGGGAATACAGGCGTGATGCTAACGATCATTTTAGCACGGTGAAGTTAAAAAACCTAACTAAACTTTCTTGTCTTAATATTAAGTTATATAACTTATAACGGATTGAACAGCTACTTAGAGATATTAAAATAAAATAACACAAATTACCAGTTTGTCGTATAAACACGGGAGAATCAAATTGAATCAAAGAATCCTTCGACAACAGTACACCGAGTTGTTCAACATCGAAGCGGTTCGCTGATCGTCGCGTCTTGTAATCACATTATATCTGAACTCTAGCGACGCTCCATTACCGGGTCAGGGTCAAGGCCAACCATGTCACTCCATAAAATAAATCACGGCTAACAGTCAGTCGCTTTCAGCCGCAGTTCCAACTCAAAGCTTTTAGTAAACGCGTGTATTTGAACGACACCCATTAGCCGGGATGAGTACTCATCTGCTTTGTACATGTTTGTACTCTCTTCATTGTTGGTTCACCGTTCTGATGATGACAAATATGCTCCCGACACGTTGTTATAGTCGAGAGTGTGTCGCTTCTTCACATTTAGAGACGCTAGCTGCTGGTAGGTAAGTGACGTGTTACTTCGTCGTCATCGTTATAATCGCGAGTCTTCGCTGCTCTATAACAAAATGGCGTCAACCGTGCTTCTTTATTATGCGCGACCCATTAACGTGTAATCGATTATCGCTAGCGGCTACACGTTGATGGTACAATGTGTCGTGTGTTACCTGCCTAAAAATATGTACACTATGCTATGGTACCTACTATATATTGTAAGATTATTATCGTATGAAAGAAGAATAGTTAAGACGCGGGTGACTTCTGATGAGATAACGGCTGATAAAGATGAGTCCAAGAAAAACACATACTACGCTGACCCCAGATAAAATGAGACAGGAGCATTATGATCAGCTACAACAACTGTGTTGTGACAGAATCCCTTTGTGTACAAAGCTGAGCGCTTAGACATTTGTGACACTTCCTTGGTTATCCTTTAATAGCTATGATTAGCAATCATTTAAAATCAGTCTGCGGCCGTCGACACTCTATGTTCTCAAGCGGTGTAGGTCGCGCCCTGTCCACGGCGCGCGGGCGCGGTTGGCGCGGCGCGGCGTGGCCTGAGTCACAGTATAAAGATCATATTTATACTGTGCCTGAGTCTCGCTCGTCTCTTGTTTGTTCTAAAGCGGTGTAGGTCGCGCCCTGTCCACGGCGCGCGGCGCGGCGCAGCGTGGCCTGAGTCACAGTATAAAGATCATATTTATACTGTGCCTGAGTCTCGCTCGTCTCTTGTTTGTAGGTCGCGCCCTGTCCACGGCGCGCGGCGCGGCGCGGCGTGGCCTGAGTCACAGTATAAAGATCATATTTATACTGTGCCTGAGTCTCGCTCATCTCTTGTTTGTTCTAAAGCGGTGTAGGTCGCGCCCTGTCCACGGCGCGCGGCGCGGCGCAGCGTGGCCTGAGGCACAGTATAAAGATCATATTTATACTGTGCCTGAGTCGCGCTCGTCTCTTGTTTGTTCTAAAGCGGTGTAGGTCGCGCCCTGTCCACGGCGCGCGGCGCGCCGCAGCGTGGCCTGAGTCACAGTATAAAGATCATATTTATACTGTGCCTGAGTCTCGCTCGTCTCTTGTTTGTAGGTCGCGCCCTGTCCACGGCGCGCGGCGCGGCGCGGCGTGGCCTGAGTCACAGTATAAAGATCATATTTATACTGTGCCTGAGTCTCGCTCGTCTCTTGTTTGCTCGCTTTGCGAGTCCATCAGAGTTATTGCGTAACACACTAACAGTATCAATGACTTTCATTTTGACAGTCCAACAACATTCATTACGTTTTTTGCGTTGTTGAACAGATTTTTTTTTCGAACATTATATATAAGTAGGTAATGGATTAGCAATATCCTTCAAAATGATCGAGATTGTGATTGATAGTCTATTATGCAAGGTGTTTTTTCTAGTATGTTGCCGTAACTTAAAAAGGGCTTAAATGACTTAAGGCTGAGTGCCTTAAGTCATTTAAGCCCTTTTTAAGTTAGCTTGTAAACTTTACATGTATAGTCAACAAAGGAGTTAAGTATACAGGAGCGTCGGATATAGTTGAAGTTTACTAAGGAACCTATGGATGTTCTGGACTGAAATTTAATTTAATAAATGAGCTGTTTGTTTTCTAATAATAAACAAAAATTTTATTCGAGAATATCCATCGGTTTCTTAGTAAACTTCAACAATATCCGACGCTCCTGTATACTTAACTCCTTTGTTGACTGTACCTAAGCTTACAATTACAATTTTTTAATTTTGTTAATGTAGCTTGTTTATTATGTTCGTCTAAATGATAACTGATTTTATGTCTGTAGGTTTGAACAAACACTTTTACACGTCAATCATATTTATAAAACAAAAAAAAAATTCTTGATAGACCTTACAAATAAATAACTAATGAGCCTAGCAATTATAAACAAAGAGGTTGTTATATTTATACACTGTACAGCCAGCGGAGGTTATGATATAAACAAAGTGGCATGTAGCAGGTGTACGCTGTACAGTCAGCGGTGGTTATGATATTAACAAAGTGGCTTGTAGCACGTGTACAGTCACGAGCACTAATATGTCAACACTTGGCAACTTTCAAATGCGATTTTTTCGTGAAATAACGAATGCAACGTTGAAATACGACACTTAACACAAACCTATGGCTTCCAAAATACTTTGTTCGTAATATCACAAAATTTCATTCAATACTAAACTTTGTATGTAATTGCAATAAACATTTTTGATTTTGATTTGATTTTGACTAAAGTAGAAAATCGACTTTGAATAAAGACAAGTGTATACATTCTTATGCTCGTGACTGTACACTGTACATTCAGCGGTGGTTATGATATAAACAAAGTGGCTTATAGCACGTGTACACTGTATAGTGTACAGCCAGCGTAGGTTATGATATAAAAAAAAACTTGTAGCACGTGTACAGTACACTGTACAGTCAGCGATGGTTATGATATAAACAAAGTAGCTTGTAGCACGTGTACACTGTACAGTGTACAGTCAGCGGTGGTTATGATATAAAAAAGTGGCTTGAAGCACTTGTACACTGTACATTCAGCGGTGGTTATGATATAAACAAAATAGCTTGTAGCACGTGTACACTGTACATTCAGCTGTGGTTATGATATAAACAAAGTGGCTTGTAGCACGTGTACACTGTACAGTGTACAGTCAGCGGTGGTTATGATATAAAAAAAGTGGCTTGTAGCACGTGTACAACACACTGTACAGTCAGCGATGGTTATGATATAAACAAAGTGGCTTGTAGCACGTGTACACTGTACAGTGTACAGTCAGCGGTGGTTATGATATAAAAAAGTGGCTTGAAGCACGTGCACACTGTACATTCAGCGGTGGTTATGATATAAACAAAGTGGCTTGTAGCACGTGTACACTGTACAGTCAGCGGTGGTTATGATATAAACAAAGTGGCTTGTAGCACGTGTACACTGTACACTGTACAGTCAGCGGTGGTTATGATATAAACAAAGTGGCTTGTAGCTCGTGTACACTGTACAGTCAGCGGTGGTTATGATATACATACATAGGCAACTTTTTATCCCGATATTCCCACGGGATCGACACTTAAGCGGGTGAAACCGCGGGGCACAGCTAGTCTCATATAAGTGTTACTTTCTCTTCAGATAGCAAGCCACGTAAGTAAACAATTGTACACACATGTTACAATAACGTCGTGTGCACAGTGTGCGCGATGTTCCGTCGCGATATATCTTATGATAGTGGTGCAGTACTCAACAGACAGCGAACACCTGTTCCCGCCGCGCTAAGTGAACTATGAAAGTATAATGCCGCGTAAGAATAGCCGCCTGTACACTAGGCAACACTAGGGATGCTACACTTACATTCTGTAGACTAGCTAACACGTGGGATGCACACAGACAGTGAACTGCAACATTGTTGATTTAACTACCCTTTTATGCCGTGTTGGGGAAGATTTTTCAGTGTTATCGCTTACCTGATTTGATACTGTAGTAAAGGATAGAACAAGTTGTAACAGTTATATAACAGACTACATTTACTGTTATTACGTTTCTCAGAAGTTATTTTTTGCGTATGAATGTGGATAGCTATAGGAGAAGACCAAAGAAATTAATAAGGAATTTGCGAAAGATGATAATTTGAAAGGATTAGGAACGAGTTTAATATTCAAGGCAAACATTCGGCATAATATAATTTACCTTGTAAACATAGACAAGCGAATTGTATACGTACCATATAGAGCTTTGTAATCCTGTGTTTAAGACGAGCCGCGCGGCGCTCTGTCGGTCAACGTAGCAGGTGTAGGCTGCCCCGGGAGTTGCGCTCCGGTTGGCGGCAGTATCTCATATTCTGTTTGAGACGAGCCGCGCGGCGCTCTGTCGGTCAACGTAGCAGGTGGAGGCTGCCCCGGGAGTTGCGCTCCGGTTGGCGGCAGTATCTCATATTCTGTTTGAGACGAGCCGCGCGGCGCTCTGTCGGTCAACGTAGCAGGTGGAGGCTGCCCCGGGAGTTGCGCTCCGGTTGGCGGCAGTATCTCATATTCTGTTTGAGACGAGCCGCGCGGCGCTCTGTCGGTCAACGTAGCAGGTGTAGGCTGCCCCGGGAGTTGCGCTCCGGTTGGCGGCAGTATCTCATAATTCTGTTTGAGACGAGCCGCGCGGCGCTCTGTCGGTCAACGTAGCAGGTGGAGGCTGCCCCGGGAGTTGCGCTCCGGTTGGCGGCAGTATCTCATATTCTGTTTGAGACGAGCCGCGCGGCGCTCTGTCGGTCAACGTAGCAGGTGTAGGCTGCCCCGGGAGTTGCGCTCCGGTTGGCGGCAGTATCTCATATTCTGTTTTAGTATAGGTACCTCGTTGTGATACGTTTATAAATAAAGCAGGGATATGAATGATTAATTATTATCGAAAAATCATGAAACGAAAACGTTACAAATTGTAAAATTGAGTTTATTGGAAGCAAACATTTGAATGCATAAGTTTATTTGAAAGTTTTCTACGACTTACAGACCGTACTAATGAGCAAACTAGACAGCAGTTTCATAAGTTTCTTGTAGATAATTAACATTTCTAATAGCAAATCGGCACAGATTTATGTACATCTTTAATTAATTCTTAGATAGGCATTCGTATCTTAGTACCTTTCAATAATAGGAAGCTAATGTAAAGCGGGTGTCGCACTACGGAAGCCATCACTCCGAAGGGACACATAATTAACACAAAATGGCCGCCATGTGACAGGAGGAAGTAACAAACAGGTTCATATTTACTGCCTCCGACGCACTAGAGAAGTAGATCGACTATTATAGGCATGTTTAATGGACACAGCCATATATCTGCATAGCATGGCATCAGTCATTATAACTGTAATTACTTCACAAGAAATCTTAAGCCTTCGATCAGTTTCATCATCATCTGCCTAGCCTTTTCCCAACTATATTGGGGTCGGCTTCCAGTCTAACCGGATCACCTTCGATCAGTTTGCTCAAGGAATTTAAACCCTATTACAAATACGATGAAGATCCAAGTATCCAAGATGTATGATTCAACTCATAAGTGCGCAACGTACACTGCTGCTCGTCGATTTTCGGCGAACTGAACTGATGTTTGGCCGAACTTGGGCTTCACGTATGCCCGGCGCGGCGGCGCATGGACCTATGTTCGAACTTCAACTTAGCAAGGATTAAGATAGGTATTGTATGCATGAGTATTATATCGTTATCCTTAGAGTTTCTTGCCAGTTCTCGCCATCACTGGAGACCATGCACCTTGTTACAAGTTACAACCATAACCACAGAGATCAAATCCACATGATCCCATTAGTATAAAACAGGTAAGTTAAGGGGTATTCCTCAAAACGAATCAACTTTGAAACGCACCTGAATGGTGCGTTGAAGAAATAAAAATATTATAATTTTATTTCTCGAAACGCCCCAAATGAGACGTCTATCGATATCATTTATTAAGAATCCTTCATGCTCTTCTCTATGTTTCATCGTTGATGCATTTTGAGGAATAAAATTATAATATTTTAATTTTTATTACTATTTCATTTTGTTTTTCGAGGAATACTTTTGGTGCGTTTCGAGGAATACCCCAAAATGAGACCTTTGCGGATTACAAATATTTATTGTATAGTCCTTTTAATTCCATCTCAGTGGTATTTATAACGAAATCTGTCAAAGTGATTTACAACCAGAGAGATTAGCATTATCGTCACGAATCATCTGGAAGAGAAATCTTTTGAAAAATTATTCGGCGTGAAATTACTTTAACATTTAGTTCAGGATTGGTCAACTTTTTGATACTTTCTAGGTTACATACTCTTACAGCATACGGTATTATTAACTACTGAAATAATAATGCGCTGGTTGTTGGTAGTAAAACAAAAGTATAATCTGTCAATCAGAAGTAAAAACCAAAATAGAAAAAGCATAAGCACACACACACACCCCCACTCACGCGCGCACACACATACACCTATATAATTGATCGTATTTTCTTTCGTTTTTGTTTTTATTTTTCCTCATTTCGTTATTTGCCTACTTGTATGTTTATGATGTAAGGGAAGAGCGGAGCCTTCAACTACAGGCATTTTCTATGCCTAAATGGAGACTCCTCGTCATGCAATGTAAGCCAAAATGATATGAAATAAACTTATTTTTTTTTATTTTTTTTTATTATTTACTAGCTGACCCGGCAAACGTTGTTTTGCCATATAAATTATTTCTAGCTGCCCGGCGCTACTTCGTTCGCGTGGTGTCCTACCCCTTACCCTACCCTCCTTCTACTCTACTCCTACCCTACTCCTACACGACTCCTACCCTGCTCCAATCCTACTCCTACCCTACTCCTACCCTACTTCTACCCTACTCCTAACCTACTCCTACCCTACTCCTACACTACTCCTACCCAACTCCTACTCTACTCCTACCCTAGTCCTAACCTACTCCCACACTACTCCTACCCTACTCCCATAAGTAAATAATAAAAATATTAAATACTATGTCTGTCTTTAACCGGATAAAAAACCCGGTTAAAAAGTATCTATCCTATGTCCGTCTCCTGGTTCTAAGCTACCTCCCCACCACTTCTTGAGTTTTTTCTTTTATATTTATAGATTCTAATCATTATCATTACCTACTTTTTTAAATAACACAGACTTAGGTATCAGAGTTAATAATACACTTATTAATATTTTAAAGATCACAATAATATGTTTTCGTTCTATATAGCGCCAGTAGATGTCGTTACGTGTTTCCACTTATTGCATTGCAATTAAAATTGTTATGGAATGCTTTAAATTGATTATATCTTTTGATAGACTGAAGCGATTGCGATGAAACAAAAACTAATCACTACTCAGAGTTCTACACTATATTTGAGTATAAAAATGAACCATATTGGTTCGGTACTTTTTACGTTGAACGTGTTCAAATAAATCTGTCACATCCAAACAGACAAACAGACAAAAATTCCAAAAATTGATGAAATGGCATCTGTTGGTTATCCTTTAACACCCCACCTATTTTTTTTTTTTTATTTTCAATGTTCAGAAACGCCTCGTCTACAGATTTATTATATGTATAGATAAACAAAAACTATAAAAAGGTAAAATATCAAAAGGAAGAAAAGACTTGCACAGGTATCTTCATCAGATACCAAATAACATAATATATAGGGTGACTGGTAATTAGTGACCGATACTTAAACACGTGATTTTACTCATCATTATGAACAACTTTTACTATGGGACCAAACCTGAAATCGCGAAAAAAAAAATCTGCTGTTCCCTACATTTATGTTCGTCTAACTCGTCAAAATGTCAAAGTCAAAGTCAAAGTCAAATCATTTATTTCAAATAGGCACATTAAAGGCACTTTTGAACGTCAAAAAAAAAACTAAATAGAAATGATTCTAGTCGCCCATTCGAAAAGGTAGATTTCGTATGGAGAAGAATGGGCAAGAAACTCCACCGTTACTCTTTTAAAATGTTTTACAAGGTCTTGTATACATAATAAAAATTTTAAAGTGAACACGATGCACCCATAATAAAATTAGTCTACCACAAAAGGTAAAAAGAATTAAAAATTAAGCAATGACAGGTAAATCAAATAAGTGATAGATACATGGTGCTCACATATTTACAAGTTATTAAAAAAAAAAAAAAATGCAAAAGTAGTTGAACTTTAACAAGTGTGTGAGCCACTGTAGTCGCAGATTGTAAAAAATGAATTAAAATAAGATGTCATATTAAAAAAAAATATATATATATATAATATAAATTAAATTAGGAACAAGTTTGATGTTGTCTAGACTTTTAGATTGTCCTATGGAGCAGGACCAGCATGTTTCCAAACATTCTTATCTTGGATATAATCCTCTAATTTGTAATATCCTTGTTTACAAAGTGTACTTTTAATATGAGTTTTAAATTTTCTTTCATTTAATTGCAATATGTCACAAGGTATTTTGTTGTAGCATTTAACACAGTACCCCATAAAAGATGTATGTACTTTAGATAATCTGAAAAAAGGTTGATCTAATTTATCTTTATTTCTAGTATTAAAATTATGCCTATCACTTATTTTATTAAAAAGATGTTGATTTTTTCTTACATACTGTAATGTTTTAGGGCTATTCAATAAAAGTCGAGCGTTCCACACCAGAGCTATAATTCAACAGAACATCAAACACTTGAATCTACCGACATACTTACAAACTAATTATTACGGATGTACCTACATTACACTCCTCAATACTAAATTAATACGTACTATTTATTCAGTGATTAATACTACAATTATGAACTAACAACTTAATAACTAACTTAACTATAATAACCATTTATAATCTAAACCTTATAATTATGAACCTTAAACCTACACTGTCTAACGGCACGTTGTGGAGTCTGTGGCACTTGAGGCAAGGCAACCTGATTCTCAGCTGAAACCTGCAGAGGAGGTGCATCATTAATCGGCGGAGCTGGTGACGCCACTCCGCGCGGTGACACAACGCAATCCGGCGACCCCTCCGACTGAGCCCGCTCACCACTACCACTGCAGTCATCCTCCTTACCAGTCGTCTGAGAATCTGTGACTGTAATACTAGGACCACTAGATACTAATGATAATCTGTTCCCTGTTCTCCTACGTAATTGATCAATATGCCTATGGACTATTTCCCCCCTTTGACCCTGGACTCGGTAGTCGCTGGGACCCCGACTATCTACTACTCGACCGGGAATCCATCTTTCTCCTTTTAAGTATTGTCGGTACCATACCTTTTCTCCTTCACCCCCAATGCTTCTATTCGCCCCCTGTGCAGATTCAGCTTGTCGTTGTTGTGCTCGATGTACCTTGTTTTCCCTATCCGGTTTTATAGTATCTAGTCGAGTACGTGTACGCCTGCCTATTAAAATCATTGCGGGGCTCTCTCCGGTTGTCGAATGTTCTAAGTTTCTATAATGAAGTAAAAATGTCCACAATGCCCTATCTATATTGTGTTTCTCTAAAGTAGCCTTTTTTATGACTCGTTTTAGTAGTCTAACTGCGTTTTCTGCTAATCCATTTGAAGCGGGGTGGTATGGAGCTGTAAAAATGTGTTCTATCCCGTTATATTTTGTAAATTCATTAAATTCTTTTGAGGCGAACTGTGTACCATTATCGCTAACTATTTGCCTGGGCAACCCCCATCTACTAAATAACTCAGTTAACCTATCTATGAGACTACAAGCTGAAGTGCTTGAAACATTGAAAACTTCCAACCATTTAGATGTGGCATCCACTACCACTAGGTAAGTTCTACCTCCTATAGGTCCCATATAGTCAATATGTATCCGGCTCCATGGTCGGTTTGGCCAGGGCCACATGCGCGGCGTCTGCCGAGGCGGCGCGTCCGCTTGGGCTGCACACACTTCGCACGCCCGACACATGTGTTCCACTGCTTCATCTACCCCGGGCCACCATACATAGCTACGTGCTAAAGCTTTTGATTTGACTATACCCATGTGTGGTTCATGCAACATTAATAGCACTTTACTTCTACACGCTTCTGGTACCACTAACCTGGGCCCCCACATAATACATCCTAATTCTTCATATAGTTCATTTTTCCTATTAAAGTACGGTTTTAAATTGCTCAAGTCACATTCATTCGGCCAACCATCTCTCAGGTAACTTAATATTTTTGACAGTTCCGCATCTCGCATTGTTTGATGTTTAATCTCATTATAATCTATTAACAATGACTGTTGCAGAAAATGTAAATGAGTTTGCTCCGGCTGTGTGGCCGTAGTTGTTTGTTTACTCGGAGCTAGCGGTAACCTTGAAAACCCGTCCGCTCCGTTTTGATCGGTGCGCACGTACTCAATATTAAATGAGTATGCTGATAAAATAATAGCCCATCTTTGCATTCGGCTCGCCACCATAGTCGGTATCCCTGTATTTGGACCAAATATTGATACTAACGGCTTATGATCCGTACGTAGGGTGAAATTGCGCCCGTATAAATACTGATGAAATTTATTAACACAAAATATAATCGCTAGCGCCTCGCGATGTATTTGTGAGTACCTAATTTTTTTCCGCTTCTGTAAGTGTGCGCGACGCGTAGGCTATCGGTCGCTCGCCCCGTTCGCTTGGCTGCGAGAGGACCCCCCCTACCCCACGCGCGCTCGCGTCACATGTCAATAATAGTGGTTTCTTGGGATCATAATGAGCCAATACATCCGCACCCCCTAGTATTTTTTTAATTTCCACAAAGGATGTTTCGCACTCCTTCGACCAATGCCATTGTTTACCTTTCTTTAATAGTTCATAAAGTGGTACTAACCTACTACTCATATTCCTAACAAATTTTCCATAGAAGTTTATGATTCCTAAAAACGACCTTAACTCCGTTATGTTTGACGGTCGCGGAATATTAATTATTGCCTCCACCTTGGTCGGATCTGTTTTAATTCCCTCGTTATTAATTACATCTCCCAATTACAAATAATTCTAGTTGTTTACTACAGTCCCCGTAAACTACCATTGGTTGGAACATTCCCAGGGGTTTCACTTTTGAGCCATCATAAAAGTTTAATACTATACTACTTGGTTCTAGTTTTTGTGAACTGTAATACTTTTTATACGTTGCCTCACTAATGCACGATACTGCGGTACCCGTATCGACCTCCATAGGAATAGTAACATTATCAATACATATGGGCAACTTTACCGCTCTGTAATCGTTCAAACACAGATGATGAAATTCCTCTTCTGGTAGATGTTCACACGCATCCCCGTGGTACGCTGCCGAATGCCTGGGCTCGGTGCCTTTGCCTGCGTTCCCCGCCCTGTCCGGGCACACGCGTCGCAAGTGCCCCGGTTGCCTGCAGCTGCTGCATACGTAGTTACGGAACCGACACTCGGAATATGAATGCCCCGTCGCTCCGCACCCCGTACAACTCAACACCCGGCCGCCACTGCTTGCACCGCCGCGGCCGCCAGCTTGCGGCCGCAAGCTAGTTGCGGGGCTGCTGTGCCGCGCCCTCGCCGCTGTCGCCGCACCCCGGACGGCACGCGCGCCCCGCGGCGCCCGCTGTCCCGCGCCGCCGCCATCTCGCCTGCTGCCGAGCGCGTGCATCGCCTGCTCCGGCAATGCCCCGCTTCCTGTTACGTCACCTCCGCCGCCCAGCACCTTCGACTCCACCGCGGCCGCGTCCCGTTCCGCCGCTTCTAACGAACTCGCCAACCTTACCGCGTCCGTGTACGATATTGTCTCGGCTTCCGCGAAAAGTCGTTGACGAATTATGTCACTCCTTAGGCCGCAGACGAACTGATCCCGCAAATTCTCGTTCAACCCTTCTTTGAATTTGCAATGTCGTGACAGTTTCTTGAGCTCGGCTACGTACGCTGCTACGTTTTCCTCGCTAGCCTGTCTCCGTTGCCTAAACCGATACCGTTCTGCGAGTACCGACGGCGTTGGTTCCAGATGTTGACTTAATAGCTTCACCGCTCTGTCATACTTTAACTCCGCTGGCTTTGCAGGACTTGCAAGATTACACAACAATTCATACGCCTCGTCCCCCATGACAGCTATTAGCGTAGGCAATTTCGTCTCGTCATCGATTTTATTCACCTTAAAGTACATGTCTAACCGGTCCACATATACTGACCACGTGCCGGTCTTTACGTCGAATTCTTTAATTTTTCCTATCGACATCGTTTCTTATGTTCGTACACTCACGACTAATCAAAATATGCACTACACCGAATCACACGCGAAATTGTTCCAATTTTGTTTTAATCCTCGTCGCCACTGTAATGTTTTAGGGCTATTCAATAAAAGTCGAGCGTTCCACACCAGAGCTATAATTCAACAGAACATCAAACACTTGAATCTACCGACATACTTACAAACTAATTATTACGGATGTACCTACATTACACATACATAATATTTTCATAAATGAATTGGCAAGGTACCGTCATGATATTAACCTTTCTAAATAGTTCCCTAAGAGATTCGCGACGACGTAGGTTGTAAATGGCTCTGACAGCTCTCTTTTGTAAAATAAAAATGGATTCAATGTCAGCAGCCCGACCCCATAGTAAAATGCCATATGACATAATACTGTGGAAGTAACTGAAGTAGACCAAACGCGCGGTTTCTACATCTGTTAACTGTCTTATCTTTCTAACAGCATAAGCGGCGGAGCTTAGCCGCCCCGCAATAGATGTTATATGAGGTCCCCATTGTAATTTCTCGTCTAGCGTGATTCCTAGGAAAACTGTCTGATCAATAAATTCTAGTTTTTGGCCATTCAATATGATTTCACATTCGCTACTTCTAACATTCGGTAATTTAAATCTAATGCATTTGGTTTTTTTTTCATTAAGTACTAAATTATTTACCGTAAACCAATCTTGGACCTGAAGAATAGAGTTATTCACGTCGTCAAGATTTTGTGACCGTCGGTCTATTTTAAAGATTAATGATGTGTCATCTGCAAATAACACCATCTTCGGTTATGTAAACTAAAAAGAGGAATGGACCCAATATCGAACCTTGAGGAACACCCATTGTCATTTCAGACCCGAATGAGTTTACGCCGTTTACTTGAACTTTGTGTGTAATGTAGAGATGATGAGTAAAATCACGTGTTTAAGTATCGGTCACTAATTACCAGTCACCCTATATTTCACAGCAGCCATCAGCTCACGGTATCTTGTAGTCTGCATTACAAAGCCTCCTCCGCGGTGTCTGTGGTTGTAACGTTGTAAACTATTGTTTTAGTTAATAAGCAAGCAATCGAAATCGTCAAGTCATTGTAATATAGTTCCAACCCGTTCACATCACTTAAGGCGCCTTTGTTTTGTCTCACTCGCTCACGATATTAGGAACACGTTAACTCCCCACTCCATACGACTTATGCGAGCCGCGAGCCGCGATCGGGGAGCAGGCTTGAGCATGGTCAGTTGAGGCGCGCGTTCACGCATACTATACTGGTGCGTGACGTCACACGTGCAATCTCACTCTAAACTTCCTAAGCTCAGATTTTGTGACAAAACTATATTTAATATTTATTATTAAAGTTTAATACAAAAAATATAAACTGTGTTTTCCCCGTATTGGGTAAGTGTTTGCAAAGTTACGCATTGCTTTCTCATGTGTCATGGTGGTGGTCAATGATTTGCAAAATTGTGTTTCATCATCTTTTTTTCTTGACACCCATTTCTTTTATTTTTTAATCATTTCATTTAACCATAAACCTTAGCTTGTCATTATTTGTGTTCATATTAAAGTAAAAGTGCTTCATACTCTTTTCTTCACACTTTGTAAACTCCGATTCTGTAGGTGACCTTAACACACATTCGCCTTAAGCGCAATAGTACTTCATCCGCCTTACGCTTATGCTTACGCCGCCGTGGTCACCGTCAGGAGAGGATTAGCAGAGAGCTCAGTTATTTATTTCCTGGACATAAATTCCAGGGTTTCAAGTTCCGGGTTCATTTGCCCAAGAAAACCGCTGCCGTGCTGCCGTGCCATCGGGCGGTCAACACACAAGGCTCCACTTCCATCAACCCTGCGGGTCCTCCACCACCCAGGGACAACTCCTCGGCTCCTGCGTCATCTTCAGCATAAAAGCCAGGATAGTACATACGCGCCTACCTCCTTAGAACGGAATCATTTATGACGGGCTTTTTTTTACCTACGACCTAAAATAAATTATTATTGAAAGTGTCTAGTGAGTTTGTTTTTCTTATCTCTTAAAATAATAAGTTTCTAATAACTCACACGCTTCATGGTGTCTGTCATAATGAGACAAACTTTAATTATTATGTTGTTAAGTAGATACTTTATTATTAAGGGTTTCTGAAATTCTTTAATTGCATTTTTGAAGTGACTCTTGGCTGCTTAACTGGGTACTGAGTCGATGTCACCACATGCACACAACTGAACCTCGGGCGCCATACGCGAACACACGCCACGCGAAGCCACGGGCGGAAGCAAAACACTACAATATTGTTTAGCGATATAATTAGTATTGTTTCTCTGACAGCTGCACACTAACAAAGCCTATCATAAAGTCGCGTCTTGTTTACGTGAGGGTCAACTCCAGCAGTGTCACACAATAGGGAAGCTCAGTCTACCCACACGACAGTACTTTAAAACTCCGTCAAAGTTTAATTAAATACTATGTTGAACTGAGCGCAGAGAATAACAAACGAATCAGATCCGTGTCTGAGGGGTCTGTGCGGTTACCTTCGCTATGTTTCTGACGTATATTAAATGCGTATTCTGCGTAAGGCCGCTTATAGTCCGCCATGGGATCTGGAGGCGATAGTCCTCGCGCGCGTATATGAGTGGCGCGCGGAGGCACTACGCCGGGGAGAAGTTCCGCTTCCGCGGCAAATCGCGGCGGAGCGGACGGAGCTCCGGCGCGATCTCATGGCGACATGGAAGGAACGACTGTCGCAACCCAGCGCAGGGCACGCCGCGATAGCGGCGATAAGACCCCTCTTTGAGGAGTGGCTAGAGAGGCGCCACGGCGCCCTCACCTACCGCCTGACGCAGGTCCTCACCGGACACGGAAGTTTCGGGAGGTTCCTGCACATCATCAGGCGGGAGGAAACGCCCGGGTGTCACCATTGCCAGGATCGCCCAGAGGACACGGTGGAGCACACGGTGGAGGTCTGCCCCGCTTGGGCGGAGCACCGCCGTGTTCTCGTAGAGGCGATCGGCAGCGGCGGCGACCTCTCGCGCCCGGCCCTGGTGCAAGCCATGGTCCGGGGCGAGAGGGAGTGGGAGGCAGTCACCTCCTTCTGCGAAGCAGTCATGCTAGCGAAGGAGGTGGCGGGACGGCTCAGGGAGAGAGCCTCCCGTCCCAGCCGCCGCGGGAGACGCTCCGGGCGTCGGGAGCCGCGCGACGACTCCCGGCCACCGTAGGCGCGGGCCTGCGGGCGGAGAGTAATGGGTAGCTCACCGTCCGATCAGGACCAGGCCCGTGCCGGACGGCGCGTACGTGTTCCACGCGCGCCTCAAAGAGATGTCAGCATCGAGGAGGGGCCCCATAGGGCCGAAGCCTGCCGGGTCAGCGGGATTGTCCGAAAGGGTTACCGCTGGCCCGGAACATAAAGGGCTAAGGAAGGAACACGGGTGGGTTTTAGTCAGTAAGAGTCTGACACTCCCTTCCGCTCCACCCAGAGCGGGAGGGGTCATTTGATGATTTCCCATCCGCAAAAAAAAAAAAAAAAAAGGCCGCTTATAGTGGTTGTACGCGGTGGTGTATGTCAACTAAGTTTGTATAAATGTAGGCTTATTTTATCAGTCTATCTCCATAAAGACAAATAATTTTATGAATGAAATTGTAATTTCAAATCTTATCTGATCTGATCTGCCTTAGACTTGAAACGCACCAAACGAATTTCTAGAAAAAACGAAAGTATACAAATGAACGTAGAATACATCTGCTTTCCTAGATAGCATCCCGATTTCCGCTTTGGTTTCCACCTAGGCGAATATTCAAAACTGCTCGCTCCACGCAAAGTCCGGAAAATTGCTTCCATAAGACATTCAGTAAACGTGGCGTCGAGATCTTCAAGAGCTATGAAAGTTGAAGAAGTTCAACTAAGTACATAATAACGAACTCAAACAATCAAGATAAGTGATTCCCGAAAAAAACTTTACGCTTTGAAAATAATTTGGCCTTGCGCTGCGTTAGAACATGCGACAATTTAAAAGGTATGAAACAGTGAATAGTCGACAGCCAGTTCACCCATCACAATTGTATGATAAGCACAGATGTCCTCTAAAGAGAGCGCCGGTCACGCGCGGAGAATGCATAATGCAATAATATAAGTATTAGCGGCACTCGTGCGGTTCGGTACGCCTTCGTGCGGCTTCGTGCGGACCCGGACCGCTGCGATGTGGTGCGGGCGGTGCGGCGCGATTTACATGTCAAAGCTCGCCTCACCTCACCGCTAACGCGATTATGCTAAGAAACAATGCGTTGTACGTGGTAGCCATTAAATTGGAACTTGACTATAATATACGCCGATATACATACCTACACACTAGTTGTGTTCATTGTTTTGGAATATTCAGCTATCTTTGTGTTGAAAACTATTACTCCAGCCGGGTAAGTTACTAGGAGGAACATTGGCTTCTTGTTTGGTTTACTACTCGGCACGACTAACTACTTGAATAATCTCCATTTTACAGCTCTCGTTTACAAAAACGTTACTGTTCAAATAATAATATTATAAAGTTCTCATTAACTTAAACAAACGATGACTCGTCAGGAGTACTATCAAACTTATTAATTTAACTAGCTGTGCCCGCGACTTCGTTCGCGTGGATGTCGGAACACAATAATGTGTCGCTTAGGAAAGGTGTAAAAGGAAGAATCTTCCGATCTTGCCTGGTAACGCTTCCCTTGCCTGGGGTTCTCAACCATAGCCCTTACGACTGTACAGCAGTCACTGCGTCTTCAGGGTTCATAATGACAATGCGACGAAGTGTCACTTTGATTTTTGAGGATAAATAAAAATGAAAGCGCCTGCTCGAGGCTGATTGTCTGACCAAATAGCCATATTATGTCCATTTACCATAAGATATCTTGAGGGTCGATATGGTGCATTTCCGACGTTTGGCCCCCAAAATGGAACGGGCCGGGGCCGCCATGGGATCTGGAGGTGATAGTCCTCGCCTGTATGAGTGGCGCGCGGAGGCACTACGCCGGGGGGAAGATCCGCTTCCGCGGCAAATCCGTGCGGAGCGGACAGATCTCCGGCGCGATCTCATGGCGGCATGGAAAGAGCGACTGTCGCTACCCAGCGCAGGGCACGCCGCGATAGCGTCGATAAGACCCCTCTTTAAGGAGTGGCTAGAGAGTAGCTCACCGTCCGATCCGGACCAGGCCCGTGCCGGACGGTGCGTACGTGTTCCACGCGCGCCTCAAAGAGTTGTCAGCATCGAGGAGGGGCCCCCCTTAGGGCCGAAGCCTGCCGGGTCAGCGGGATTGTCCGAAAGGGTTACTGCTGACCCGGAACTTAAAGGGCTAAGGAAGGAACACGGGTTTTAGTCAGTAAGAGTCTGACACTCCCTTCCGCTCCACCCAGAGCGGGAGGGGTCATTTGATGATTTCCCATCCAAAAAAAAAGGGTCGATATGGTTTTAACCAAGACAATGGCTAAAAATTTAGTTATTGTCTCGAAGACATAATTTACAATACCTTTTTACTACATGGCAGTGCTACTTGTATTGGGTGTGCACCTTGACCTATCGCTGCTGACCGTAGTCGAGTCGACGGCAGCGAAGAGTCCTGGGACGCGGTGGTTTCCTTCTGCGAGACGACCGTGTCGCAGAAGGAGGCTGTGGAAAGGGAGAGGGAGATCTCATCCACTCACCCGGCCCGCAGTAGGCGCATCGGGCGTCGGCGGAGGGCGGACAAAGCCCTCTTCCAGCCCCTCTAAACGGGTCCAGGGGCGACGAATTCGGGGACGTCTGTCACCGCCAACACATCAGGACTTGAGCTGGCGGCGCCTAGTGTTCCACGCGCGCCCCTCTTTGACGTCACCAGTCGAGGGTTGCGGAAGGATCGTACGGTCCCGCGACCCCCGGCATAGGTGTGAGACGGAACACTGGGGTGATTTTTAGTCAGTAAGAGCCTGACAGACCCCGCCGCCCGCCCCAGGGCGGCGGACATCCATGAAGATTTTACACCCCGGAAACAAAAAAAAAGGGTGTGCACCTGCCGAACCTATACTTAACAAATCAACAGCCCGTCTGGAGGTGTGTGTTGAAGCGTTATCATAGTAAAGAAATTTAACAAAATTCGAGAAAAAAGGCAAAAAACTATGAAAGTATGATATGATCTTAAAACCTTATGTCACTAAGAAAATGCTTCTCTGTTAACGATGTTAGAAAGGTTGCTTGCCCTTCGAAAGAGCTCCTACATAAAGTTGCCCGTGTGTGTGTTTGTTGCGGCCTTTCTTCTCAGAGTAGTCAGATAGGAAACGCCGACTTCATCTAGTTTAAAAAAAAAACATGATTGACGTGTAGAAGTGTTTGTACAAACCTACTTACAAAAATAAAATCATTTATCATTGCAATCTTTATCACTCAGAACACCACATCACATAATATTATCTTACATTATCCTTTTTTTTTTTTTGGGTGGGAAATCATCAAATGACCCCTCCCGCTCTGGGCGGAGCGGAAGGGAGTGTCTTACTGACTAAAATCCACCCATGTCCCTTCACTTGCCTGTGCCAGGGGCCTCGGTATCTCTTTCGAACAACCCGCGACCCTGGCGGGCATCGGCCCTAGCGGACCCCGTCAGTTGGTGCTGACATCTCCTTGAGGCGCGCGTGGAACACAACGCGCCGTCGACCCGGGCCTGGTCCTTACCGGACGGCGAGCTGCCCATTGCTCGCCGCCCGCAAGCCCGCGATCTCACATTATCCTCACTTTTTATTTGAAATTCTTTTAGCGCCACTAATCAACCAACAATCGAAAGCGATTAACATTATATTATGTAATCATTATCATTGCTCTTTCAAATAACACAGGCAGAAGGGACTGTGATAGTCGTCTTATAGGTAAGCCTGCATGTCGTGATTATTCACATAATAATGTTATGAACACAATAATTATGTTTTCGTTAGTACTATAAAGCGCCAATAGATGTCATTACGTGTATCCAACTTACGTAATGAAAGTTGTTGTAGAATACTTTAAATTGATTATATCTTTTGATACAGTGAAGCGATTGCGATGAAACAAAAACTAATCACTACTCCGAGTTCTACACTATATTTGAGTATAAAAATTAACCATATTGGTTTAGTACTTTTTACGTTGAACCTGTTCAAATCAAAATGTGTCACATCCAAACAGACAAACAGACAAAAATTCTAAAAATTGATGAAATGGCTTTTGTTGGTTATCCTATAGCACCCCAACTATTTTTTTTGTTTATATTTTCAATGTACAGAAACGCTTCGTCTACAGATTTATTATATGTATAGATAATATGTGCTTGAAGGAGGTTTGAATCTTTGAATACCGCTTAGGTAATTACCAAAGGTATGAAAGAGGTGCTATACCACGAGTGGACTCAACTGCGTGTCGAGAACGCAGCAGCGGTCTATAGACTGATTAATGACGAGACTATCGGTTTAAAGTATCGTTCTTTCAACACCAAATAAAACATCAAACGAAATTGAGAATTGGTCTAGACAAGTTTGAATGACAAGCGACAAATCTAAGCTGTGTGCACTGCTGAAAATAGACATGTTATAATAATAATAATAATAATAATAAAAGTTTATTTGGAACAAGTATCAGGACACAAAATTACAAAAAGGAAACGAAGATAGCTACAAAAGTTAAAACTGTGGCGCAGCTATCAACGCCCAGGTCAAAAATAAGGTTCATTAGTTCCAGACTAGTAATTAAAAAGAAAGAAAATGATTAAAATAAAGGTACTAACTATTGTGTGTGTGTGTGTGTGGGGGGGTGTGTGTGTGTGTGTGAGTGAGGGTATGTGTGAGTGAGGGTATATGTGAGATAGGGTGAGTGTGAGTGAGGGTGTGGGTAGTGTTTATGTAATAAGATTGATGTTACAGGAATGTAAGTGTTATGTTACCACAAGTTTTTCTGTTGCTTCGTAGGAGTAAGATTTTAGCAATTCTGACAGTTTTTTTCTAACTAAAGCTCTTGTTAAAGGATAAATTTGAATGATTCTATTTATGTTATTGTAGAGTTTAGGGCTAAAGTAATTAAAGTGGCGTCTCACTAGTGCCAATCTGGAGAAAGGTATCTTGCAAACTATGTCTGAACGTCGCTTTTTAGAGAGGTGCTGTGGGTCGTACTTCGTGAGGTCGTGCTTCTTGATAACAGTTTGAAGTATAAATAACTGCCTAACAGTGAGGACGTTACAGAGCGAATAAAGTTCAGACGTTGCGAATCTGGCAGGTTTCTTGGCCAATACTTTTAGCACTGCTCTTTGTGCTCTCTCCAAACGCAAGATAGTAGTCTTGTGTGTACCTCCCCATACTGTAATGCAGTAACCAAGGACTGACTGGGCGAGTGCGAGGTAGATCAATATAAGACATGGGAAGTCGGCAACCGCCCTGAGCTTTTTAAACACATATATAAGTCTTCTTACACGTACCACCACTGAGTCAACCTGTTTTTTCCACGTTAGGCAATTGTCCAATGTGACTCCAAGATATTTAATGTTGTCGGAGCGCTCTATCTGGGCACAGTCACAGGGTATGGTGGCCACAGTATAAGAACAAACATGGGTTTTGATCTGAAATGACGTTGGTGGTTGTGTAAGAATTCCTGGTGTAAAGGGTATAAACTTAGTCTTAGCAATGTTGAGTGTAAGTAGGTTTGAGGTTAACCAATGCATTACCAAACTCAGAGCGATCTCCGCCTTCTCACGAGTATCCGGCCAGTCCTTACCATGCGTTATAAGAGCTGTGTCATCCGCGTAAGTAATTATTCTTGTGTTTGGAAGTGATAGTTGGCACAGCTCATTGACATAGATAAGGAAAAGAGTGGGCCCCAGAACGCTACCCTGAGGTACACCAAATGACATGTCTTCAGGTGTACTTATAAATGAATCCACTTTGACTACCTGCTTCCTTCCCGTCAAGTAGCTACGAAAGATTTCGAGGGCATTTCCTCGTATGCCAATACGTTCCAGCTTGAATATCAGCTTAGGGACAGATACAGTATCGAATGCCTTCGATAAATCTAGGAAGATCCCGATTGCTTTTTGTTTATTATTAAGTTGTTCGACTATTGAATTTGTAAGTTCTAGGGTAGCATCTTCGGTAGATTTTCCTGCTCTGAATCCAAACTGATTGTCGGCCAAGATATTAAATTTATTTAGGAACTTTACAAGTCTCGCGTTGATGACTTTTTCGAAGATTTTAGAGAGTGTCGTAAGTACGGATATTGGCCTGTAGTTGGAAACGACGTACCTATCTCCCCCTTTGAATATGGGATGAACTATGGCAGTTTTAAAGACATCAGGAAAGGTTCCCAGGCGTAGGCACAAGTTAAATATGTGGACAAGTATTGGAATAATAGTGTTTTTGGTGGCCTTAATTACTATGGGTGAGATACCGTCATATCCAACAGCACATTTGTCTTTAAGGTTTAGTATGATGCTTTCAATTTCAGCATCGTCCACATCATACAAAGCCATAGACTGTAATGGTGAGGAGAAAGAGTCAACTGAGTCAGAAAGGGAAGATAGTGGGATTTTAGAAGCAAGATTGCTGCCTACATTGGCAAAGTAGTGGTTAATCATATTGAGGGAAGTAAGAGGATCGTCGCCACACTTTAACAATTCGGTGGGAGAGGATTTACCTCTGTCCAAATGGGATATTTGTTTGATAAGCTTCCAGGTTGCCTTCGGATTGTTTTTAGCCTTCTGGAATTCTGATCTCTCATAGTCACGTTTTAACTTTTTTAGTAAATTATTACAATAATTACGATAACGAAGAAACACAAATTTATGGGTCTCATTTTCTGGATGTTTTTTGAACGTTTTATTAAGCTTGTCTCTATGACGTATGCATCTCAGAAGGCCCGGTGTGATCCAAGGCTTGATGATACGTTTTCTACTTGATATAATTGAGGATGTGGTATGCCGAGTAATGGACGAAGATAGGATAGACACAAGGGTATTAGCAGCAAGGTTTGGATTATTAATTTGGAGTATGTGAGAAAGGTCTGTTTTTTCAATGTCATTCTTAACTTTTGTTATGTCAATTTTTGTGAATAAACGCTTGGGAGCAGTTATTAACATGTCCGGATTGCAGAAAAGAAGAACCGGAGCATGGTCTGTAAGATCACAGTCTAGGACTATGGTAGAGGCAGTATGTCTGGTTTTCAGTATGACATGGTCGAGGCAATTTGCTAGTCTAGTGGGTAGTACATGTGCGGGAAGCATAGCGTGTGATGCTACGATATTTAAGTATTCATCTGTATTTGGGTCCAAGCTAGCTGGGGCAATGTTTATGTTAATATCTCCCACCAGAGCAATAGTATTAAATTTTCCTAACTGTTGTAACAACATATCTAGACTACTGAAAAACGGAGTGAGGTCTCTAACTGATGGAGAACGGTATACAGCGATAACAGCAACTTTGTCCGAGAATTTCATTACCAGGCAATTTGCGTCCTTGAAACAGGGGGTTTCAAAAGAGCACTGGAGATCATTTCTGACGTAGGCAACGACTCCATCATTCTGGTTTGAAAACGAAGATGAATAAAAATTATAACCAGTTAAAGAAGGACAGTTTGGGCATTTGCTAAGCCAACATTCGGATAGTATAATAACGTCTAGTGTGTAATTTAGTCTACTTAATAATAACAATAACTTGTCAAAATTACAATTTATGCTTCGGATATTGACGTGTAAAATTTTAAGGGTGCACTCCGGTTTGCACAGATAATTACAGCTGGTCTCCGGGGTGCAGATAAAACAGTCTGATACAGAAATTTTCTCAATTTCTGAGTTAATTATATTAAGGTCATCCATTTTTTATTGGTTTAACAAAAAGTAAAACGATTTTCTTGCGCTGAATAGGGATAATTCTACCTTGCTTACGAAAAATAGTAATGAAATATGCCATAATATTGAGTAACTGTCTATTAAAATAAAAATAAAAAAATAGTTTGAGAAACTTGTGGTTTGTGTAATGAAGTGTAATGGAGTGTGTGGGGGTTTGTTTATGTGTGTTAAGTAGTGTAATAGTCCGAGAGGAATTATAGTTAGTAGTATTGCTAATAATTAAAAATGAAAAACATAACATAAAATAATGCAAACAAAAGTAGTACGTGAGGCGCAATAACCGGAAGAAAACAACATTCGGTAGTTTGGTTTTTGAGAATTTGAGGTTTAGTCATGCTTTAGGATTTAGGATGGCCGATAGGTCATTCTCATGCCTAACTTCAAAATGTTTACATCCCTCTTTCTCACGAACAAAGATCTTGCCGTGTTTTATCCAGCAGAACTTAAAGTTGTTTGACTTAGCTGCGTCGCGGGCCAGGAAAAATAGTCTCTTTTTTCTTGAAATTAGGTTTTCAGAGACAAAGATAGGCTTGGCAGGGCCACTAATTTTCAGGTGCTCTGTTGTTAACTTATAACTGTCCCTGTTGTGTTTGCGGAACTTTTCTAGGAAATCATCTTTGCGCAGGACTGTGGTAAAGTCAACTATGATAGTTTTGTTCGACGGATCTTTCGTTGGAATACGATAAATATCTTTAATTTCGTATGGCTGGATTGGTAAGTTGATCAGATTGCCCGTTTCTGTTACAGTTTTTAGGAGAGCAGTCTTTGTTTCAGATTTCGAAACCGGAACGTTGCGAATCTCTAGGCATGTTGACCTGGAGCTCTGTTCAAAATGTTCCAGTTTAGCCTCTAGGTTGTGGATGTAGGACAGGTTTTCTTTACGTTCGGTTTCCAAAAACTCAACTCGCGTAGTTAGTTCGTTGAAGTTGGCAGCCATATTATCGACAGTGTCGCGAACTTGGTTTATCAAGGAACAGAGCTTATCATACCTCTCCTCCTGCTGTTGTTTGAGTTCACGAAATAACTCCTTAATATCAGACATAAAGTTGGACAGTCTATTTTCCTCGTCATCAAGTTGGCGTTTGCGCTTCGCGTTACGAAAGGTTATGGCAGGGGAGAGATTATCTGCAGGCGAATCCGTGTTGTTTGAATTGAGGTTTGGTTCTGAAGAACTGAGGGGTGTGAACAGCGGAGGCTGCGGGGTGCTAAAAAGCGGCGTCATAGGCTGCGTAGTTGGGGTAGGCGGCGGCGGCGGCGGCGAGCGTTCAAGAGGCATTTTATGTTTAGATGACTTCTTATTCGAAAATACCAGGCGCCCAGCGTTTGTTGGGAAGCCAGACTCGCCGAGCTTAAGCTGAGTGGCACACGGGTCAAGACAAAGTGGTCGCTATCGACAGTGCAATACAAAACAGCTTTCCGTCAATTTTAAATTGACCTCCGTTTGTCCGCTTCTCGCAAATATATCCGTCCTTGTTGCGCTTCACGTGTGACCACAGAGTTCATTAATGAATTGCCGTTACGCTTGGAGGCGGGGTCATTAAGTAGTAAGTTATGATTGTATGTGTGACTCACGCGCAGCGTATGTGTGTGTGACCGACGAATTGCCCGGCGCGTGGCGCGGTGATCTCTTGTATGGTTATGCACTCCTAATTTATTAACGGAATTTATTTTAGATATTTTAATTAAAAAAATTGATAAAATAATAATGTGGTGTCTCAAAAACACGTCTGAACTGCTCAGAGATCCAAGGGGTAGGTAACTGTTAGCCATCTTCATTTGGAATTCTCGGCGGACCTCAACCGAGGCGGGACCTGTATCTTGACGACAGAGTGGTGATTGTGTGATATTTGTTGCTGTTTACCACTGGAGTTTATGTGAGAATAGGTAAGTAGTAGCTAAGGATTTATAACAGCTCTCTGGGCTCTTCCAAGCTCACTATCGTTTTCCCAAATCGTTTCGCCATATTGTATAATAACATGATGACATCGACTCATACAGTGTTTTATCTCGTTTTCTCGTATGCATAGTGTTCCCCATACAGGGAATGAAAACTATACCTCAATCGAATCAAAGGTCACATTGACCAAAGACATACTGCAAAGAATATTTGCTGCAAACTGTACATAATACGCGATTGAATTCTCTTAATTATATCGGTCCATTCAGTGGTCTTTTGAACTCATTCGATCGCGAGGTTCGTCCATGTAATCACGGATCAGAGCCGGGAGTGCATTGAAGCCCAGATATTGAAGCTCAATGAAATGACAAAGTGTAAAGAAAGATGTCTTAAGTCTAAGGAAAGATGTCTTTGAGCGCTTTTGTTGAAGATGTCGCTACAATGGCGGCTTTCTCTTCGATCCGCGAAGTCTTAAGCACAATGAGCGCAGATCTAGGGTAAGTCTTAGAATGGATTGTCCCGTGAATATAAAATGTATATATTCATTGTAATCTAGGTCATATCAATCGATCTGCGAAGTTAGATATCCGATCCCTACTTTGTTGAGAGCAGATGATGATGATTCATGTGTAATCAGTGTGATCACTTTTCAGAAAGGGCAGATTAACATCTGGTATTGAAGCACTTATACTTTACAATAAAAGAGATCAAGACTAGTAATAATATTATAATTTATTAGAAGATGTAGAATTAGAATATACATTAAAACAGAGTTGTATATTATAATACTCCGCAGGTATAGGTTAGTTCAATTGAAACACATATTAAGTTAAGGCCTCATATTTGTAACAAGGTAATCTTTCCACGTTGTAACTTGCTCCCTCGAGTAGTAAAGTGTCTGCCACTCGGCCATTAAACCTCAGTTTAACTACTAAATATTTGCACCGGAGCGCGCCATATATAATGTTACGCACTGTGATCCTTCGCCTCGTATCGTCGCATGAACACATCAGAACTATATCAAACGCTAAACCAACAGCAATAATACGCCATACGTTCACTCATTTAGAATTACCGACAAGGCAGTAATGTGCTGAATAGCTTTCAAACAACATCATAACTGACACCCTGCCATGGTATAATGATCCTTCTGTGTATGCGTGTAAGGTTGTGTGTGGTTGTTGGCAGTGGGTGGTGATCCTTCAAGTAGGGTGCTCGTAAAGTGGCAGCGAGCCCGTTAGGCACAACGACGCCACTTTGTGTTACTAGTTCTGTAACGATGGTATCTACATATTTCTGACCTTATCGCTGCTGTAAGATCGATTGGTACACTGAGTTTTGGTGAATTTCATAGTTGATTGAAAAATCGAAAAAATTCCGGTCTTTGTCACCGAGATAGAGTTTTCAAGTGTTAGAGCAGGATACTAATGTTATCAGTAGCCAAGTGAATACGGGCGAAAACAATTGCTATCACTACTCTTCAAAGAATACTAAAGTGTTATATTTCAAATAGTTTTAATAAATGGAAATAGAGTGACCCTCCGTGACATTGGGATTTAATACCGCCATTTAGATGTATGAGAGTGAACCTGTGCCTAGGTATATCTTAGAGATTCAACATAATGTTCTAGATAAGAAATAAGTGTGATTACATAAATACACATAAAGAAAATAAGTAAAAAGGAGCACCTTTACTTTACTTAGGGCTGATTTTTCCATCGCCAGATAACTTTTATTCGAGGAATAAAATTGACGTTTGACAGTTTTTGTATGAAAAACTGTCAAAATTTCAAAATTATTCCTCGAATAAAGTTACCAGATGATTAAAAATCAGCCCTAAGTCAGATAAGCTTATAAAATCAAAGCAAGGTTAAGAAAACAACAACTGAAGTCTGGGAAATAATTTATATTTTATTTTTGTTAAAGTTTCAAAGCGAGATTGTGTAAAGAACTGTGGCGAACATTTTCTTAGTAAGTACATCGTTTACTTTACATAACATATACTTTCAAAGTATTTCAACTCACATATCCGTTGCGTGGTAGTATCGGTGTTATAGGCTGTAGGGCATCAAACTGAAGGGTGTACGAATCACGCCTTTTGTTGGTGTAAGTATTCATCGGCAATCAACGTCTCGTCGCACACACGACCGGTCGACTGTACACTCTGCCAGCGGCTGTAATAGGCGGCTCGCGTGCTAATCAAACAGCCGACGATCCGACACCTGTCGGTACACCCACACACTACTTTGTATATAGGGTAAACCCCGAGCTCACACTACCGTTCGTATTACGTCGATATTAAGAGAAACTCGGAGTTCCCAAACCTTTAATTTTGTTGATGGTTCGAAGGGTGTAAAGAATGAGCGCTATCGATACAGCTGTGAATTTTATAGTGTCAACGAAATAATAGAACTTAATCTATGAGTACAATGAAAGAAGTTAACAATATTACGGGAATCTGCTGGATGTGAGGAGCTCAGGACCGGTTGATGTGAGGAGCACAGGACCGGTTGATGTGAGGAGCACAGGACCGGTTGATGTGAGGAGCACAGCACCGGTTGATGTGAGGAGCTCAGTACCGGTTGATGTGAGGAGCTTAGGACCGGTTGATGTGAGGAACTCAGGACCGGTTGATGTGAGGAGCTCAGGACCGGTTGATGTGAGGAGCTCAGGACCGGTTGATGTGAGGAGCACAGGACCGGTTGATATGAGGAGCTCAGGACCGGTTGATGTGAGGAGCACAGCACCGGTTGATGTAAGGAGCACAGCACCGGTTGATGTGAGGAGCACAGCACCGGTTGATGTGAGGAGCACAGCACCGGTTGATGTGAGGAGCACAGCACTGGTTGATGTGAGAAACTCAGGACCGGTTGATGTGGCGACGCGGACGTTTGCTACTACACTAACACTGCTGCTGCTATACTTAAGGAGCTTACAGGAACTAAACGCAAAAAATGCGATTTTTAGAAACAATTAAAATATAAATGATCGACTAATCAGAAAAATATATAATATTCTTCAGGATGTAAATATTATTCTACAAGCAACATGCTAAAAAACTAATGTTTTAATTTTTTAGTCCAAACAATAGATTTTTTGTAATTAAATAATTGCTTCATATTTAGCAATAAATTACCAGCGTTATGTCATCGCGCTTCTCTTTCTTTTCTATGTAGTCCGACAATGACCGCGCTTTAGGCCCCTTAAATAAATAAAGATCACGAACTGACTTCGTAAATAGGGATCAGCCCTGTGTCTTTATTTGGCCAATAGATACCATAGTTTTTGCTGTTTTACAAGCACAGTTACTCGTAGATACCTGCACAGCGAGCGCCTAATATTACCCTACATTCGTGCCCAGGGTAGGCAAAATCATTAACACCAGATCGTGATGAACATTTGCCTCTACTCCCCAACATACGCGCTACGTTTACAGTATGTTATATTAGAACACGATGCCTCAACGGCAGGTAAATTGAAGGTAAACTATCGGCACTGTGCTACCGGCGAGGTGCTCACGGAGCTATGCAGCGTCGGATTATTCTGGGTGCTATGCCTGTGGCTAACCCACATTGGTCCGACACCCAATAGCACGTTAGGAACGTTGTGGCTCACTCATTGCGTTCCGTATTCACTCCGCGACACTATTTGAGGTCGGCGTCGAGGGTGAGGCACACGTGACACGATCATTACAAACTGAGCTTAGAAAAGATTGTCGTCTACGTACTATTAATTTATCATTGAGCTACAAGTCCTTCAGGAGTGAGTAATATACCAAATTGAATGTTTGTTACTTTTTTTATTTCTTCTAGTCACTGCTTAGTAGTAGGTTTCAAGACATAGTAGAACATACCATTGTCATTTCAGTGTAATCCATAGATATCTTATTAAAGCGTTTCTAAGAAAGAGACAAAACATTCTAGTTTGATATCGTGCTAGCTGCTAACACAAATCTATGTGTTAATAATAAAATTTAAACAGTCAGAGCTGGGTAGCATCTGAATAAGCTTCTAGCTTCTCAATTGACTTCTGCTAATCTAAAGTCTGACCTAAAAAAGCGCCAACGAAACGTAATGTGTCATCATTTATCTTTTGGATGAGCTTTATCTGATATAAAGTCATAACTTAGTGTTTACTGTGTCGATATCTTATCTTTTATTTCAGAAGCTTGGCTGAATGTATGTAGCTCAATTTTACAAGATTGATGATGGCTTTATTATCATAAAAGAACAAAAAAATATCATCAAAAGTTAATTCAGAATGAATGAACAGGGGCAGAGAAAAAACCGGCCAAGTGCGTGTCGGGCCACGCACAGTGTAGGGTTCCGTAGTATCACAAATTCACAATGTAGTACGATTCTGTTGTTCTTTCTTCTGAATAATATATAAAAAAAAATATATATTTTTCAATGCAAGTCTTTACCCGTTATAAACAAGCAACTACTTCATCTTAGTCACTTTATAGGATTAATGCTAAGGATTTTGTATTTAGTACAAAATTATCCAACACCCAAGTTCAACACCCAAGTTTCCTTTAAAGTTCATGAAATGCACTATTATCGTGAATTTTTCCAGATTTTTCAAGCCAGCAGTTTAGGTTTTAGAGGGAGGGGGACGCCCTACTGGAACAAAAATTTGCACTTTAAAGTTTAATATTTCGTAAATGGAGCATTAAATCGATCAATAATTTTAGTAATCCCCAAGTCATTTTAGAAGACCTATTCAACGATACCCCACAAGATGGGGTAGACGACGAAAAAAATATTCATCCCCCTTCACATGTAGGAGAGCTACCCTAAAAAAAAATATTTTCCAAAATTTTATTTTATTTTATTTTATTGATATACGCACTCCTACAAAATTACAGCTTTCTAGTACTAACGGTCTCTTAGCAAAACCTCGGACAGACAGACAGACGGACATGACGAAACTATAAGGGTTCCTTGTAGGAACTACGGAACTCTAAAAAGGTTGTTTTTACAGTCAATGTTCTAATAAAATTCTAATGTTTTATTTATTTTAAAATAAAATAAATAAATAAAAAATGTTCTAATTCTGGTGTTAGATGAAAAAAAAAGGTTGTTTTTACAGTCAATGTTCTAATTATGGTGATAAAAGAAAAAAAGGTTTTTTTTACAGTCAATGTTCTAATTCTAGTGTTTAAAAAAAAAAGGTTGTTTTTCCCTGTATTCTCGTTGTCCCCGTAATCTGTGTCCCCGTTGCGGGGACAACGGAACGTTATAAAATTTCCTTACCATTGTCCCCCTTATGACATATGGGGCAACGGGGACAACGGACAATTAAGATTTGACGTTCACTGTATTCCCGTTGTCCCCGTAATCTGTGTCCCCGTCACGGGGACAACGGGACGTCATAAAATTTCTTTACCGTTGTCAAGTGCGAGTAAGACTCGAGCACCGAGGGTTCCGTACAAATTTGTAGGTATGTAAATAGTAACAGGATTTTTTGAAGAAGAACTTTACTTGTGCTACATGACATGGCTTCTTGCCAAATTTCATGATTCTAGGTCAACGGGAAGTACCCTAAACATTTTGATTCCCTTGAGAGTGTCGAAATATATGTTTTTTTGCGGCATAAACGGCCGTATCTTTTCTTAACGTTAACTTAGAAGTTTGATTTTTTCACAGCTTCAAGAGACCGCAGACTTGAGTAGGTATATGGTTTTAATTACAACTCGATACCTCCACGCGTACCCGAGATAAAGGTTCTTGACAGACAGACGGACAATAAAGTGATCGTATAAGGATTCCGTTTTTTCCTTTTTAGGTACGGAAAACAAACAAAAAAAAAAAAAAACAACTGACTTCCAAAAAATACTACAAAGTGAAAAATAACATTAATTTTGAAAGTTTTTGGTATTTTCCCGCGCAAGATTTCTCTACCAAATTACAATCGGTCCACAACTAATGAAAATATCGAGGAATACAGAGTGGCGATTAGGTTATCACATTAATTAAAACCACGTGTTCTACCATTGTCCGTGTAGTGCCGGACTTAAAGAATAGCACCACCCCATACTTCCCGTGGGTGTCGTAAAAGGCGACTAAGGGCCGTACCGGAGAATGGGCAGCAGCGTTCTCTGTGCATTCCACCACCATGCCATACTGCGATCGCCAACCCGCCTGCCAAGCGTGGCGATTATGGCAAACCCCCCCCCCAAAAATGACAAGCACAAAAAACACTTGGCCCCTAGTACCCGGCGGCCCGCATACCCTTGGTTACGGTAGCGGCCAAGGCCACGGTGAGGCAAGGGGTGCTAAGAATCCCCGGAAGAGATCCGGCTACCACAATCACTGAAAACTGGACCTGGCAACACACAACACGCGTACACTCCGGACCGACGAGAAGATCACCGAACTCGAGGAAGAATTGTGCAAGATACGATGGAGTATAGTCGGGTTATCTGAAGTCCGAAGAGAGGGGGAGGACTCGATAATCCTCAAATCCGGAAACTTGCTCTATTTCCGGGAGGGCGACCAGCAGTCCCAAGGTGGTGTCGGGTTATCGTCCATAAGTCCCTTGTGAGCAACGTGGTGAAGATCGAGAGTGTGTCGACCAGGGTGGCGTACCTTATACTCAGAATATCCGAAAGGTATTCGCTGAAGGTCGTACAGGTTTACGCCCTGACCTCTTCACACCCCGACGATGAGGTAGAGACCATGTATGAGGATATTTCCAGAGCCATGCATGGGGTCTAAAACTCACTTTACCGTTGTCATGGGGGACTTTAACGCGAAACTGGGTAAACGAAACGATGATGAGCTGCGATTGGGGCAATTTGGAGTTGGACGCCGGAACCACCGGGGCCACCTACTGGCCAGTTTTATGGAGAAGGAAGGCCTCTTTATGATGAATTCCTTCTTCAGAAAACGTGAGCGCAGAAAGTGGACCTGGCAGAGCCCGGATGGTGCAACTAAAAATGAGATTGACTTCATTATGTCGACGAAGAAGCAAGTGTTCAATGATGTCTCTGTGATCAACGCGGTGAAAACCGGAAGTGATCACCGCATGGTAAGAGGCACATTGAACTTAAATATCAAGCTGGAAAGGTCTCGACTGATGAAGTCTACGCTCCGTCCTGCACCGATCCAGGTCCATAACCCCGAGAGCTTTCAGCTCGAACTCCAGAATCGCTTCGAATGCCTAGGGAGCTCCGTGGACGATTATAACGATGGGTTCGTGGAAACTGTCCATACGGTCGGGTCTAAGATCTTCAAGACCCGTCGTACGAATTCAAAAAAGAAGCTCTCTGATCCTACTTTGCGGCTCATGAAGGAGAGGCGCGAGATGATCCTGCAGTCTTCGGATGATGCGCAAAATTACCGGCAACTCAATAGACAGATCTCCAAGTCCTTGAAAAGCGATCTTCGCCGCTTTAATACAGACCGTATTAAGGACGCGATAGAGCGAAATAAAGGCTCCAAGGTCTTTGCTAGAGATCTGTCTATTGAGCAGAGCCAGCTTATGAAACTGAATACCGAAGATGGCAGGATCGTATCCGCCAAACCAGAGCTGTTGAGAGAGATCGAGAGGTTCTATGGACAGTTATACACGTCAACAAGTAACCCCGTTATGAATCTGGCAAACGACCCGAGAGCTAGATTGACCCGGCACTATACCGAAGACATCCCGGACGTCAGCCTGTACGAGATTAGGATGGCTCTGAAGCAGCTCAAAAACAACAAGGCGCCGGGTGATGACGGAATTACGGCCGAGTTGCTGAAGGCCGGCGGAAAACCCGTTCTTAAGGCCCTTCAGAAGCTGTTTGGTTCCGTCATACTCGAGGGCAAAACACCACAGGCATGGAACAGAGGCGTGGTGATACTTTTCTTTAAGAAGGGCGACAATGCCCTTCTTAAGAATTATAGGCCCATCTCACTCCTGAGCCATGTCTACAAGCTGTTTTCGAGAGTCATCACGAACCGTCTCGCGCGCAGGTTTGACGACTTACAGCCTCCCGAACAAGCCGGATTCCGTAAAGGCTTTAGCACCGTAGACCACATACATACGTTGCGACAGGTTATACAGAAGACCGAAGAATATGACCTGCCTCTCTGCTTAGCGTTCGTGGACTACGAGAAAGCCTTTGATTCGATCGAGACATGGGCTGTGCTGCAGTCTCTTCAACGGTGCCAGATCGACTATCGGTACATCGAGGTGCTGAAGCGTTTGTACGAAAACGCCACTATGTCAGTCCGACTCCAGGATCAGACCTCGAAACCTATCCTTCTGCAGCGAGGTGTAAGACAGGGAGACGTTATCTCTCCGAAACTGTTCACCGCTGCACTGGAGGATGTCTTCAAGTTTCTGGACTGGAAAGGGGCTGGCATCAACATCAACGGCGAGTACATAACTCACCTTCGGTTTGCCGACGATATCGTAGTCATGGTTGAGACTATGGAGGACCTCAGTACAATGCTCGATGACCTCAGTAGAGCCTCCGAAAGAGTGGGTCTTAAAATTAACATGGACAAAACGAAGGTCATGTCAAATGCCCATGTAACACCCACTCCCATAAAGATCGGAGACGCTACACTCGAAGTCGTGGACGAGTATGTTTACCTCGGACAAACTGTCCAGTTAGGTAGGTCTAACTTCGAGAAAGAGGTCAATCGTCGAATCCGACTCGGCTGGGCAGCGTTCGGGAAGCTACGCAATATCTTCTCGTCCCACATACCGCAGTGTCTCAAGACGAAAGTCTTTGACCAGTGCGTGTTGCCAGTGATGACTTATGGCACTGAAACGTGGTCGCTCACAATGGGCCTTATAAGAAGGCTAAAAGTCACCCAAAGGGCAATGGAGAGGGCTATGCTTGGAGTTTCCCTGCGTGATCGAATCAGGAATGAGGAGATCCGCAGGAGAACCAAGGTAACCGACATAGCCCGCAGAATTGCCAAACTTAAGTGGCAGTGGGCAGGGCACATTGCTCGCAGAACAGATGGCCGATGGGGCCGAAAGGTTCTGGAGTGGCGACCACGTACCGGAAGACGTAGCATTGGAAGGCCTCCCACAAGGTGGACCGACGACCTTGTGAAGGCCGCAGGAACCCGTTGGATGCGAGAAGCACAGAACCGGTCGAAGTGGAAGTGCTTGGGGGAGGCCTATGTCCAGCAGTGGACGTCTTTTGGCTGAAATGATGATGAATGATGATTCTACCATTACGTACCTACTTATTTTAATACATTTACAATAACACAATTAAAATAATGAATTAAAATTAACACTACGGTGTGTTAATTTTTTATTTGTTCGAGTATTTATTATTATTATTATTTATTTTAATTCAGACACAGTGATCCATATTTATGTTAGTATACTTAAAAATTATGTTAGTAACCAAAGATTAAAAATACTTGCCACAATTATACTATTATAACTGAAATTAAATCACTGAATTATATAAAATCAAAATTAATAAAAAATCTTATACTTCTTTAAATTAATTACCTATAGGAATATAAATTAAAATAATTAAAAACAAGAATTTCATTAAAATTATAAAAACAAAAGAACTTTTTTAAATAGAATTGAAACATAAAATTAATTATCCTATCCTCAGCAGGTACGACAAGATCTGTTACTCTGCACATGCAACTGCACACAATGCCATAATATTGGACAGTCGATTCTGTCAGCCACAACGCTAAGAATGCTGTTGCCACTGCCGCGAGCACGACTGAGCAATGATGCCGCTCTCTTTCTGAGGATGGCATGAAATCCATCAATGCGAGCGTCGGCAAACATGCCCGACGCGCTGCAGTGCCTCGGCAGCCGCATCAGCATCCTAAAAGCATTGTTGTACTGAACGCGCAGGGCGTTGATTGTCTTCTGTGTATATTTGACCCATAGACTGCACGTATAAAAAGATTGGCAAAACGCCCGAAACAATGTTATTTTTACTGCCTTACTGCAGCGCGCAAATCTACGAGCCAACATATTGCATCGGACAGCCAACGCCCGGCGTTCCCTTTCAATATCCTCGTGGTCTGAGAGGTCATCCGAGACCCAGTGGCCCAGGTACTTGAAACGCGAAACTCTCCGTAGGGAAACACCGTCTATAAGGACGGGTGGCACGTGCGTGACCTTATGACCTGGTGATTGGAACACCAAAAGCTCGCTCTTCTTTACATTATACCTGAGCCCATGACTCTCGGCGTAATCAATACATATAGCGAGCAGTTTTCGAACAGCACTTATGGAGGGGCCCAACAGCACCATATCGTCAGCGTAGCTGATGTTGTTGACATATTTCCCGTCTATAGAGCAGCCGACTTTGGTGCTGCTGAGTCCCTCGATGAGTCCGTTTACATACAGATTGAAGAGACGAGGCGAAGTTAAGCCTCCTTGCCTTACGCCACACCTCAATCTGTACTCATCTGAGATCGCGCCCGCCCACTTTATAACATTAATTTGATTGTTGTACCAATACTCAAAAATGCTAATGACTTCTTTAGGGAGGCTGGTTTCTGTCCTCATTTTGTACCATAGCACATCATAGGACACCAAATCGAAAGCTTTCGAAAGATCTAAAAAACAGGCGTAGACCGGAGTCTTTCTATCGGTGTAGTACCGGACAGTGTGCTTGAGGCATAGAACTGCCGTTTCTGTCGACAGCCCATGTCGGAAACCGAATTGACAACCATTAAACTTAATTTGTGATTATTTTGGTAATAATAGCATAAAGTTAGTGTTGAAGTATTGTTGATACCATCGCCCCGTGCCATATTAGCAAGAGTGGTTTTTTTCCAGGTAAAATGCCTGCCCAAATATACAAGGTTATTGGACATTAACAACCTCTTAAGAGGTCATTGTACTCATCATTATGAACAACTTTTTTAATGTTTTACTTATAACCCTGTATATGCTGAATAAATGTTTGGGCTAGGCAAGTAATTAAACGTTATCCATTCAAGTGATTTACCTAACTGTGTGATTGAATGACTGAATATCATTCAGGCCACTAGTTGAACGGCGCCGTTTAGTTAATACTGTGTGGCTAGGCTGTTAACTGAAAGGCTTTATTCACAGACGAATTGAGAACCTCCCTCTTGAAGTCTGTTAAAAAAAAGGAGGGTTGTAAAATTCCTTATGTATTATCACTACATTGGCTCAGTATCACACCAAGCGGCTCGAGCATGTCCACCTCACTTTTCACCTTCTCCTGCTATTTTTAGCGACATAAAAAACTAAATTGTTGACAACTTTAAATACAATGTTCTAGCAGAATTTCTTAGGCTTAGGGAAAAATATAGGAAAAGTAGTATTATATTGTTACGTATGTGTATAGAAACAGTGATATCGGCGATTAGGAGACGTTCACCTTCACGATATTTATGTTATGCATGTGTATAGAAACAGCGATATCGGCGATTAGGAGACGTTCACCTTCACGATATTTATGTTATGCATGTGTATAGAAACAGTGATATCGGCGATTAGGAGACGTTCACCTTCACGATATTTATGTTATGCATGTGTATAGAAACAGCGATATCGGCGATTAGGAGACGTTCACCTTCACGATATTTATGTTATGCATGTGTATAGAAACAGTGATATCGGCGATTAGGAGACGTTCACCTTCACGATATTTATGTTATGCATGTGTATAGAAACAGTGATATCGGCGATTAGGAGACGTTCACCTTCACGATATTTATGCTATGCATGTGTATAGAAACAGTGATATCGGCGATTAGGAGACGTTCACCTTCACGATATTTATGTTATGCATGTGTATAGAAACAGTGATATCGGCGATTAGGAGACGTTCACCTTCACGATATTTATGTTATGCATGTGTATAGAAACAGCGATATCGGCGATTAGGAGACGTTCACCTTCACGATATTTATGTTATGCATGTGTATAGAAACAGTGATATCGGCGATTAGGAGACGTTCACCTTCACGATATTTATGTTATGCATGTGTATAGAAACAGCGATATCGGCGATCAGGAGACGTTTACCTTCGCCATATTTATGAATGACGGTGCGAGGGACTTCCGGGGAGGGACCATATCTGCCAGGCTATATTTTATAACGATAAAGGTCACGCTTGGATGTAAGTACAGATGTTAGGTACGATAACGAAACCCAATAGACATTAAATTAGAACATTTCCATTCGAGGCCTCTAATGGTTTTTCTTAACTAGATAAAATTATAGTGAAAGCTACATAATCACTGATTCAAAGGAGCTTTTGATAGGTAGCTTGTTCACACTCCAATGACTAAACAAGATAAAGCGGTCGACGCACTTACGAAGAAATTCATTTATTGCATACCAACAATATATGAATGAATCACGAAATCTCTACTATTTATATTATTTTCAGTTTCATACGAACTGTAAATTGTGATGTGGCGATGAATTTAAAGTACTGTAGTAAGTGTATTGAATGATTCACGAGCTCCGATAGCAGTGGGTGCCGTGAAGTATGAAGAGCGGCACGACGCGCGACGTCAGTACAATGTACCTACTATAGTAATATTGATACGAGGTTGAAACAAGACAGACTCTTCGGTGCAGCAGATGGAAGATTGGCGTACATTACTGCAAATAAGAATTTAGTTTGGTTTAATTTAGCTCCGGCGTGAACGTGAGCCGTGGGTAGTTACAGACATCATTTATATAAATACCTATATATTGGTTTGAAAATTATGATTGGTGAACTATGACGACATTATATAGGGTGACTGGTAATTAGTGACCGATACTTAAACACGTGATTTTACTCGTCATTATGAACAACTTTTACTATGGGACCAAACCTGAAATCGTGAAAAAAAAAACAGCTGTTCTCTACATTTTGACGAGTTAGACGAACATAAATGTAGGGAACAGCTGATTATTTTTTTGCCATTTCAGGTTTGGTCCCATAGTAAAAGTTGTTCATAATGATGAGTAAAATCACGTGTTTAAGTATCGGTCACTAATTACCAGTCACCCTATATAGAGTATTACTAGAATGTCTATAGGTAATTGTAAATGATGATAAAATGATAAATGATTTTTATTTCTGTAAGTAGGTTTGTACAAACACTTTTACACGTCAATCATATTTTTTTTTAAACTAGATGAGGTCGGCGTTTCCTAACTGACTATTCTGAGAAGAAAGACCGAAACAACATCAGAAGTCACAGTCTCTTTTAAAGTCCAGACAAAATCTTGGTCAGATCGTGTGAAGACCATGTAGATTGGTGTCTGAAATGGTCTTTTGAGGAAAGAACCACACAGATTGAGCGGACCTGTCCAATCAGTGCACGCATTTGTCAAAAATCGTGCAGCTCAACTCAGAACTTGAGGAGCTCAACGATTCGACGAACAATACCAAAGACAGGACATTTGGGTAGGCCGCATAAACTACTCAAACTGCCAGATCATGATTAAAACTAAGAAGGAAAAAAGAAATGACCCACATAGTCCTCACATTCACAATAATTAAATAAAAAATAATAATAAAAATTACTTACAAAGTAAATATTCATGTCATTGTCTAAATAAAATTCATCAATGTCAATGTGTATATAAAAAATCCGGACATAATCTTTGAGGACCATGTAGATTAGTGTCTGAAATGGTCTTTTGAGGAAAGAACCACACAGATTGAGCGGACCTGTCCAGTCAGTGCACGCATTTGTCAGTAACCGTGCAGCTCAACTCAGAACTTAAGGAGCTCAACGATTCGACGAACAATACCAAAGACAGGACATTTGGGTAGGCCGCATAAACTACTATCATGATTAAAACGAAGAGAGAAAAAACAAAAAATTACCCACATAGTCCTCACATTCACAATAATTAAAATCATATAATACTTTATACAGTAAATGTACATGTCATTATTTAAGTAAATAGATACTTAAAAAAAAAAAAATATTAAAGTGTAAAATAGCAAAATAAAAACAACATTCTAAACCTATTGGAGCAGCTCAATCCCAAGCCTTTTTGTCCTCAATATAGTCTTTTACAGTATAATAGGCTTTCTGACATAGTTTTCGCTTTATAAATCCACCGCGCACAGGATGGATGGAAAGCAGCCATTGAATTATATATTAAAGCAGCAGTAATTTTTCGCTCCGCCTGGTGTAATTGCTGTAAGGCGTACCAGTAGGAGGATAATTAAATAAATAAATAAATAAAAGATTTGAATTTATTAAGGCTTAGTTCTTGAATGTGGCTAGGAAGTTTATTATAAAAACGTATACATTGGCATCTAAACGAGCCACCTATTTTTTTGAGCCTTGTTGTAGGAACAACAAATTTGTGTTTGTTCCTAGTATTTATGATATGGATATCACTGTATTTTTTAAACAGATTAATATTTTTATGTGCATACAAAAGATTATCATAAATGTACTGAGAAGGCACAGTCATTATATTAATCTCTTTAAATTTGTCTCTGAGGGAGTGTCTGGGACGTAATTTATAAATGGAACGAATTGCCCTTTTTTGTAAAATAAAAATTGTCTGAATATCGGCGGCATTTCCCCACAACAGAATACCGTACGACATCACACTATGAAAATAACTAAAGTATACTAAACGGGCTGTCTCTAAATCAGTTAAATCACGAATTTTCCTAACGGCGTATGCTGCAGAGCTAAGCTTTTTTGACAATTTGTCTATATGGGGGCCCCATTGAAGCTTGGCATCCAACGTTATGCCTAGGAATACTGTGGTATCTTCAGGTTTCAACTCTTCATCCTTAATGAGAACACTAGTTTCTACTTGTCTAACGTGGGGTATGGTAAACTTAATACATTTCGTTTTTTTTTCCGTTAAGAAGTAGGTTATTGACATTAAACCAGTTAACTACTTTTGCAAGGGCGTTATTTACATTGTCAGTAACCAGCTGCTGACGTTTGAGTTTAAATAAAAGTGAAGTGTCATCTGCAAACAACACTATATCATGTTCATCCCTTATGAGGTAAGGCAAGTCATTTATATAAATAATAAATAAAAATGGGCCAAGAATTGAGCCCTGGGGGACCCCCATTCTTACTACAGGGTGACCTTTTTCCGTTAACATCAACTCTCTGAATCCTATCACTTAAGTAAGAAGTAAGAAGATCCAGAGAGGCGTTCCGGATTCCGTAGTGGTGCAGTTTCCTGATTAATGTTTCATGAAGAACACAATCGAATGCCTTGGACAAATCGCAAAAGATGCCCAAAGCATCGCATTTGTCCTCCCATGCATTATAAATATGTCCTAAAAGTTCAACTCCTGCATCGGTAGTCGAACGACCCCTTGTAAATCCGAACTGTTTGTTATGTAGTAATTTACAAGCCCGTGTGTTACTTTTCACACGTGGCAAGAACCGGTTTCCTATTCAGTTAATTACGTCGGTTACAGACAAACAAGTTAGATCCAAAACTAGACTATTTAGATTTACGTCGCAGTGAAGCTTTCCAGTGAACAGATACTTAATATTATACAGTACGAAGTATAATAACCGTGGATGTTGGCTACCTCGATCGAACTATGAACGATCGCTATAGGTGTGAACAGATAATATTATACAATACGAAGTTATAATAACCGTGGATGTTGGCTACCTCGATCGAACTGTGAACGATCGCTGTAGGTGGGAACAGATAATATTATACAATACGAAGTTATAATAACCGTGGATGTTGGTTCCCTCGATCGAACTGTGAACGATCGCTGTAGGTGGGAAAAACATTCAGAGGTCAGTTTTGTTTGCCACAAAGTGTAAAAATGAGAACAGTTTTAGATTACGTAAATCCGAATCAACATAGACTGGAAGTCGACCTCGACCTATTTGGAAGAAACCTAGACAGATAAATATATTTTAAGTGTTTCTTTAGCCTTATGTACCAGTAGCTTTGTTTTTGCGATAAATGATATGGTGCAACTACGAACAAGTTAAAGAAAGCGGTCTCGCAGAACTAGAATGACGTAGATACCTAAAGATTTTCTTTGTAGAAATCCATATTATGTCGAAGCAATAAAACTGCATTGTTCCAAAATCTCTGATAAGTACTTCTGTTTTTGTTCCTCAGCCTCAACCTGCTCGGCTCTGCTCGGCGGTGTTAGTGCATAAACTTGGTGGAGAGCTGACGAGCTGGCAGCGAGGTTGCCGTAATATGCAGTAAATGTATGCGAAACATAAGCAAATCGCGCCGTTTGGCAACGCTGCACATTTCACGAGCGCGCAAGAAGGGGACGATAGCGACTGGCAACATATCGCCCTACAAGTCTTAGAAACAAAGTGTGAGTTTCTAAGAGAAGCAAGAGGAATGGTTCGAGCAATTAGAACAAAGGCTCGGCAAGCTTACGACTCATAAGGACTACTCACAATCGCTACTCTAGAACTACGGAAAAAATTTGTACAAACTGTAGATGCAGGATGGTGGTAAACACACTATCACAATATTTTTAGACTGTAGAAATATGGCGCCTAAGAATACATTATCTGTTCCTACCTTGGTATAAAGTCGCTGTTAGATAAGCCCACTTTACCGCACACAAACCAACTAGTTGTTTATCACTCAACAAACACTGTCTGTTGATATTACACAAGTGCGTTCAAATTAAATAGAATTAAGAAGTAGTCCAGGTCATTGATACGCCATTCGCTGGTAAGTTCTACCGATAAATTAACGCTTGTGTCAACATAGCGCGCGTCTTATCGGACGCTCGCTGTTTGAATTTCGTTAGGACGACATAATAAAATTGTTGATATTGGATAAGGAGTTCCTTTCGTGTCAATATAGGCAGTTATCGATCAACAAGATTGCCGAAAAAACATGGTTTTCACCTCGTGTCAACCGTGGACTACAATCTACAAAAATAATATTGATGAGCTGAAAAAATATTAATCTCCGGTTGATGGTCGCGTATACTTAAAGAGCCTTCACAGTGACGATCCTCAAATACTTCCGATGCCATCGCCAGTGAGCAATCATCTCCATTTACATGAAGCCCTCATGTGCCATTGCAACACTTGTATGCAGCTGACAATTTGTTTGGAGAAGGGAGCTACTTTTTTTAAATCCATCTACGCAATACAATTATTGTTTACAAAAAAAATCTTCTAAATACTCGTAAAAACTGTCAAAGATCTACGAATGACAGCCGGAACTACGTGCCTTCTGAGACACGGCGGGGTCTCGATAAGTAATGATCACCCAGCCGTGATGCTGTTGCACAATTGCACAGAACTTGACAGTCATCGCTAATTTCAAGAGATCTGTACAGCTCATACCAACGAAAGGGATTAGCCACGGGCCCCTCACGCGACTGACCCTCACTTTATTGTTAAAAAAAAACACAAAAAATGTAATTTGTTGAGTATAAAATACATCGCAAAAATTAAGCAAAAATTGTTTAAAATTTAGAGTTTGCTTCGCTCGCTTTTGCATTCTACATTCTCTTAATATTCTTCTACTATTCTGCATAAGCTTACAAAGTAACCCCTTTTTTTCTGTATGAATAGTCAAAAGGAAAACACTATAAATTGAAAAATAACTTTAATTTCGGAAGTCGGTGTCTTTGGATTTGTATTTTTGTTTTTTGCCACCGACTTCCGAAATTAAAGTTATTTTTCAATTTATAGTGTTTTTTGGAAGTCGGTTGTTTTTTTGTAAAAAAGTTTTTATTTTTTACTTTTTAGTGGGTCAGTTTGTTTGTGGCTAAGTTACAATAGCTAATGTCAACTGCTGATCACCTTTTACAAAATATTGCTTATCCCGATGCAGGGACGTTAATTGTTGAGGAGTTCCTATTTTTCCACTCTCCTAGCTGATAATCCTGGCTGCAGCATCAGGCCAGACTTATGTCAACGTTTCATTGAACTTAAAATTTAGTCCTGTTTAAAATGAGCAATTTCAAGGTTTGTACTTTTTCTGATTCTCCTGGCTTCAGCATCAAGTCTCTATGTACTTCGGTGTTCCTTATTAACAGTACGTTTATCCACACATCGAGCCATTTTCAATGAGCCTAAACACGATATATCTGCTGTTAGTTGTCGAGGAGTTAGGTACTCTGCAGACTATCCTGACTGCAGCATCAGGTCATGACTTGATGATCATGAGACCAAATGTGGCAAACGCCCTATCAAACATGAAAACAATTTACTAAAACAGTCCTTGCCTGTTCGAGTAACTTCTTACTGTTAAGGAGTTGTACCTTCCATCATCAGCCCAGCTACCTGAGATGGTGACAACCATATGCAAATACACAAGATACTTCATAAAATATGCGAAAAACAATAAGTGAGCCTATAAAACTTGAGGGTTGCCCTCGTTTTCTCTAAGATCCCATCATCGGATCCTAACTTGGTGACAGTGGGACCACCTCAGAACTATCTACTTTCGAACAAAAAAAGAATTTTGAAAATCCGTCGACAATTGGCGGAGTATTCGATACAAAAAAAAACATACAAACATCGGAACATAGTACAGTCACGAGCAATAATATGTCAACACTTGGGAACTTTCAATTGCAATTTTTTCACGAAATAACGAATGCGACGTTGAAATACGACACTTTACATAAACTTATGGGTTCGAAAATACTATGTTCGTAACAATATAAACTTTCATTCAAAAATAAAGGAGAAAATCGCCTTTGAATAAAGCCAAGTGAATACATACTTATGCTCGTGACTGTACCTCCTCCTTTTTGTGAAGTCGGTAAAAATGTAACTATTCGAGCTCGCGGGCATAGTTATTTCAAAAGAAAATTAGGGAAGGCGCGTTTGTTAAAAGGTTGAGAACCAAGAGCATGAAGTGACTTTAATTACAACGCTATGGTTCACCTTTTCTTACGCTTATGAATCATCCGCTTCGGTCTACAACTTGAACCAACAATGTGTATCAGTGAATAGTGTCTAGTACGAGCCAAGTGTGCAGTAGCTGCGAAGAATACCGCAAAGGGGTTACTGCACATTATGTCCCTACATCACACCTACGTTACATATTAGTAAAATAGGTGTAGGACTTAACTAACTAACTCCATAGTAGTCTATGGAAAATTTGCAATGAATATACACACTACTCGTACACTTCCTACGCATGCGCATGTAGGAAGCAAACGCGCACTTGAACAACGCTATAACATAAAGTTTAGCGGGGCATGATTGTGCTTACAGCATTATTAAGCTATCTATACGTTGTCAGGCAGTACTACTGTATACGACTACAGGTTTTTAATATTATTATTATACTAGCTTCTGCCCGCGACTTCGTACGCGGATCCTGTTGCTTATGCCAGCGACAACGGGGTCGTCAAAATCGAAGATCTGAAACGTCTGATGTCGAATTCTAAGAACCCGGGGACTGGATAACAACGGGATGCGCGAGACGATTCGAGACGTCATTTTCAGGCAATAATGAACCAATAGGGTGGTAAACTTGGCCTTGCACTTTGAATGTTGGCATAAATGAGCCTTCTGAAATCTGTTTCGCAACAAAAGATGTCATTTGAAAGGCATTATTGTACGAACGTATATTGTAAAAGAAATGTTTTGACTGTGATGGTCACCGATTAGCAGTGATCTTAATATTTCTGGAGGATTTTGTAATATTTCAATATGTACTTTCCCACCTGAGCAACACATACCGTTTGTTTCTTTTTGCTATTTAATAGCTTCACAAAAAGTAAAATTTTCAACCATACCTCCGATGGCGGAATATGTGGCGTAGTCAATCATAGGAGTATACTTAAATGCAGTCCGTTCCTTTTCAACCCAAGGAAGGTTGCCATGCCCTACGGCTATATCTTGAGACACATCCGATTCTTCAGATGATATCGACATTCTGTTCAGAGAATGTCGAAGTCGATCAGATTTCAAACGTTCGTTGCGCTCTTCTTAATCTGTCTCTTCATGCTGTACTCCAGCAATTCTTTCTTTCTCACTTTCTGATTATGAATATTTTATTGTGTGCGTGTTCGGAACAATGTATGATAATCTCACCGTATCAGCGGTCAGTCGCGCATCATATTCTGCACTGGTCTCTAGAGACCTGGATGTAGATGCGTAAATACGCTGAGAACGCAGGCATGCTTCGCGATCCGAAGAGGTTTCCACGGAGCGAGTTGCAGCCTGATGTTCTCAAACAGCATCAAGTCTCTCCTGACGCTCTTATGTAGATTCTTGGGATCTTATGATCTTCAATCTTTTAGCTCCTTTGGAACATTGGGAAAGATTTGACATCTTTCTAGGCATGGTTATAGTTTTATTATGAAGATACCTGATCAATTAAAATCTAAGTGACTGCTCCCCTACCAAGGGTGCCCAGGCACGGGATCGTCTGGCGCCCATGTGCTGGTTTGGTCCCTGGGGTGGTCACGGCGTGCTATGTGTTCTGGTGCGCCGGTGATGGGGAGTACTCCCCAGCGGAGGGTCCGGTGACGGACAGCCGCGGCGGGTTCACGGATGAGTGCTAACGCGTGCCCATGTTCCCGCCGTAAGCGGCAGAGGAGGACACAGTGGAGTTTTAGTGGGTTAGAGTCCCACATAACTGCACTATCTCCCCGTGGTAGTGCAGAATGCATGAGCATTTCTTCACGTTAAAAAAAATAAATGGGAGTTTTGGCCAGTAGAGTCAAATTTTCAATGATATACCATCGTCATCGAAAATCAGTCCTAAACTGTTACCACACCGCGTGGAGGTGAAATTAGTGATAGCTTTGATTTCCACATCAGATGTTTCTGATCTTCGATTTTTGTAAGTCAACAGGAAATGCCCATCAGACCGAATAACTTTTACTAAGACGTCATTCCTATATATGTTATGGTGTAGCTGGGCTCTTGGAGTTCCCCATCAGGTGTTCCAGATCTTCAAATTTATTCTCTCAGCAGAAAATCCTCATCACGTGGAACAATTTTTGCTATGGTACCATTTTTGTATCTCTTATAGTTAAGCTGGTCTGTTTCGGTTCTGCATCAGGTGTTCAAGTTTCCAAGATAAATTATAGCCTGAATGTTGTCCAGCCATATAATAACTATACAATAAAAAAAAAAACATTCAAATCCGTCCAGTAGTTCCGAAGATCGGACGCGCAGGCCCGAGGCGTGTACGTACTCTGATAGAATACCTTAACAAATGTTCGCCGTGATTTTTTAAATTGACATAACTTTTTTATTTATGAACCGATTGACATGAAATAAACACTAAGTGTTAAGTGAAGCCTACTACAATATATTAGTGAAAACCGCATCTAAATCGAATAAGCCGTTTCTGATATTAGCGTGCACAAACAAACAGACAAACAGACAAACCGACAAACAGACAAAAAAAAAATTAATTACAATTTCGGGTTCGGCATCGATATAATAACAACCCCTGCTACTTTTTTTTTGTATATTTCCATTGTACAGACACCACTTTTCTACAAATTTATTATATAATAAAAAAAAAAAAAAAATAATAATAAAAGTATATGTATATGTATATATGTATATATATATGTATATATAGATTATATTTATTTTACCGAAAGTCATAAATGCGATTTGTTTGTTTTCCGATTTTCATATGTTCGAAGAATCAAATGCTCGATGGGTTCTCGCGGTCCGAAAAACGACATTCCGATTTTCAATAGGTACTTCGAAGAAACTGCTAAAATTAGGATTCTGATTCGATTAGTATAATTTTCAGTTACGTATATAAATTCCAAATCTTTAAGTACGTTTAATGTCATTTAAAAACTTCTACTTTGTTCATTTGTGTATTAATATTATTTTTTACCGACTTCAAAAAAAAGGAGGTTATCAATTCGATACGTATGTATGTAATATTATTGGAATTGCATTATATTCACATATGACAATCTATTAGGGCTTCCAAACAAATATACAAAATTTTATAGACGTATGTATGTATGACGTATGTAAGTATGTATGTATGTATGTATGTTTGTCCACGCATATCTCCGCAACTGTTAATCGGATCGAGATCATTTTTTTTTATTGGCTTACATTTACTTCAACTTAGGGAATAGTGCAAGTTTCATCAAAATCGATTCAGTAATTTTCAAGATATGGACTAATACGTGTGAGTATGACGGCCTGGCTTATTGATTCGAGCTACGGGTGTAGTGTCAAAGGGAAAACATCTCAAAACCTTGGTCGAATTCTAGTGCAACAACTAAAAATTACGAAATAAAAAATAATTTAAAAAAATTAAACCGACTTCAAAAATAAATTAACTCAAAATTATGAAATAACTTTAATTTCGGAAGTCGGTGGCAAAAAAACTAAAATACAGATCTCAAGACACCGACTTCCGAAATTAAAGTTATTTCATAATTTTGAGTTAATTTCTTTTTGAAGTCGGTTTAATTTTTTTAAATTATTTTTTATTTACTCTCGTGTGGTGCCGGAATTAAAGAATAGCACCACCCTTTACTTTCCGTGCGTGTCCTAAAAGGCGACTAAGGGTCGTACCGGAGAATGGGCAGCAGCGTTGTCTATGCATTCCACCACCATACCATACTACGATCGCCAACCCGCCTGCCCGCAAGAATGACAAGCACAAAAACACTTGAACCCTAGTACCCGGCGGCCCGCCTACCCTTGGCTACGGTAGCGGCCAATGCCACGGTGAGCCAAGGGGTGCTAAGAATCCCCGGAAGAGATCTGGCTACCACAATCACCGAAAACTGGACCTGGCATCATATAACACGCGTACACTCCGGACCGACGAGAAGATCACCGAACTCGAGGAAGAATTGAGCAGGTTACGATGGAGTATAGTGGGGTTATCTGAAGTCCGAAGAGAGGGGGAGGACTCGATAATCCTCAAATCCGGAATCTTGCTCTATTTCCGGGAGGGCAACCAGCAGTCCCAAGGTGGTGTCGGGTTTATCGTCCATAAGTCCCTTGTGAGCAACGTGGTGAAGATCGAGAGTGTGTCGACCAGGGTGGCGTACCTTATACTCAGAATATCCGAAAGGTATTCGCTGAAGGTCGCACAGGTTTACGACCCGACGATGAGGTAGAGACCATATATGAGGATATTTCCAGAGCCATGCATGACTCTAAAACTAACTTTACCGTTGTCATGGGGGACTTTAACGCGAAACTGGGTAAACGAAACGATGATGAGCTGCGAGTGGTGCAATTTGGAGTTGGATGCCGGAAGCACGGGGCCACCTTCTGGCCAGTTTTATGGAGAAGGAAGGCCTCTTTATGATGAATTGTTTCTTCAGAAAACGTGAGTACAGAAAGTGGATCTGGCAGATTCCTGATGGTGCAACTAAAAATGAGATTGACTTCATTATGTCGACGACGAAGCAAGTATTCAATGATGTCTCTGTGATCAACGCGGTGAAAACCGGACGTGATCACCGCATGGTAAGAGGAACATTGAACTTAAACATCAAGCTGAAAAGATCTCGACTGATGTCTACGCTCCACCAGCATCTATTCAGGTCCAAAACCCTGAGAGCTTTCAGCTCGAACTTCAGAATCGTTTCGAATGCCTAGGGAGCTCCGTGGACGATTATAACGATGGGTTCGTGGAAACTGTCCATACGGTCGGGTCTAAGATCTTCAAGACCCTTTTAAAAATATGCCCGGATAATAAAATATAAAATAACAAAAATAGTATAAAATTGTAAACTTGTGACGATACACTGACGGGTTGGTAACGAATTAAAAAAAATAGGAATTAATACTTAAGGTTTTTGTACTATAAAATTATGTTTTAAAATTAGAAAGTTTATGTGTGTAGGGTATTTTAATAACTGTTTAATTATGTTGGTATGTGACAACTTTTTTACAAAAAAACAACCGACTTCCAAAAAACACTATAAAGTGAAAAATAACTTTAATTTCGGAAGTCGGTGGCAAAAAACAAAATTACAAATCCAAAGACACAAAAAAGTTTTTATTTTTTACTTTTTAGTGGGTCAGTTTGTAATTTATCTAAGTTACAATAGCCTAATGTCAACTGCGACTTAAAATTTAATCCTGTTTAAAATGAGCACAAACACGACTACGGTGCTGTAATTTCAAGGTTTGTACTTTTTCTGATGCTCCTGGCTTTAGCATCAGGTCTCTATGTACTTCGGTGTTCCTTATTAACAGTACGTTTATCCACACATCGAGCCCTAAACAATGAGCCTAAACACGATATATCTACTGTTAGTTGTCGAGGAGTTAGGTACTCTGCAGACTATCCTGACTGCAGCATCTGGACATGACTTGATGATCATGAGATCAAATGTGGCAAATGCCCTATCAAACATCAAAACAATTTACTAAAACAGTCCTTGCCTGTTCGAGTAACTTCTTACTGTTAAGGAGTTGTACCTTCCATCATCAGCCCAGCTACCTGAGATGGTGACAACCATAAGCAAATACACGAGATACTTCATAAAATATGCGAAACAATAAGTGAGCCTATAAAATTTGCGGGTTGCCCTCGATTTATCTAAGATCCCATCATCAGATCCTAACTTGGTGACAGTGGGACCACCTCAGAACTATCTACTTTCGAACAAAAAAAGAATTTTGAAAATCCGTTGACGATTGGCGGAGTATTCGATGAACAAACATACAAAAAAAAAATACAAACATCAGTACCTCCTCCTTTTTCTTTGGGTGCGACTGAATGCATCGAGCGAGCGCATCGGTTTATAAGGCATTATTTAGATATTTTACTACAATAAAATTAGTAGTAGAAAATTTGAATTTCGCGGGCTACCTTAGCGCTTTCACCATTAATTAGTTTTTGCTTTTCAGTTTTTTCGCCGGTTTAATTTTTTTGTTAAAAAGTTTTTATTTTATAATTTTTTGTGGCTTCTAATTACTACATGCTTAATTTTTGATTACTTTTAAAATAGCTACCTACCTTACTTTAGCTATTAACTGTTATATAATACGGATTAGAGTAAAAACACTTGAAGGTATTGCTTTATCAGCGGGATTGTCCGAAAGGGTTACCGCTGGCCCGGAACATAAAGGGCTAAGGAAGGAACACGGGTGGGTTTTAGTCAGTTAGTCAGTAAGAGTCTGACGCTCCCTTCCTCTCCACCCAGAGCTGGGAGGGGTCATTTGATGATTACACATCCGCAAAAAAAAAAAAGGTATTGCTTTAACTGATCTAGAGCCAAATAAAGTGTTACACAAACCTCACGATGAACAAGCTTAAGCAGAAATACAGAGACTAACAGATCTAAAGCTCATTCATCGTGAGTTTTTTTTTATAATTTAATTGTATTACACAACTGAGATTAAAACCAGTGAGTGAATAATAAATTACCCCTATTTTCCCACCTAGTTATTAGGGTAGATTTTTTTTTATAAATTTATATGGGACCAACTTCGAGGTATACCTTAACCAATAAAAAAAGAATTTTCAAAATCGGACTACTCTGTAAAAAGTTATGCGTGGTCATACATTACAATCAGTGAGTGAACAATCAATCATCCCCTGTTTTCCTACCCTTAGGCCTGGATTCTTTTTCTAAATTTCCAATAAAAAAATTATTATCAAAATCGGACTACTCTGTAAAAAGTTATGAGTGGTCATACATAAATATATATATATATATATATTTAAACGCGTCGACTTGAGAACCTCCTCCGTTTTTTCGTCGGTTAAAAATATTTTGAAATTCGTATTTGTGACTGACTGTGAACTCTCGGATTCCACAAACCTTAGAACCCTCTCCGCATCCGAAACCTATAAGTATTTGGGTATGTCGGAAGCGTTAGGCATCAATGTTACTGACATGAAGCAATCGTTGAAGGAACGCTTCTTTGGCTGCCTGAAAAAAGTACTTAATAGTCTTCTATCAGGCGGAAACAAGGTGCGCGCCTTCAACGGTTGGGTCATGCCGGTTTTGATGTACTCTTTTGGCATACTCAAATGGACTCAGACCGAACTCGACGCCCTGGATAGAAGGGTGGGTCCGTACGTTGCTGACTGCAAATCGAATGCATCACCCACGGTCATCGGTAATGAGGCTGTATATCCCGCGAAAGTGTGGAGGTCGAGGGTTTTTAAACGCTAAGACCCTCCACAATCGCGAGATATGCAGTCTCAGGGAATATTTTCTAGAAACCGACGTGGGGATGCATCGAGATGTAGTCGCCGTGGACAAGGGCCTCACCCCGCTCTCCTTGGCTAAAGAGAACTGGCGCAAGCCAGTAGTGCTTGACACTAATGATCGCATGGAGGTATGGCAGAGTAAGGAGCTTCACGGACGCTTTTTCCGGGCCCTACATGGACCCGATGTTGATCTACTAGCGTCCGTAGCCTGGCTCCGTTTCGGTGACCTCTTTGGGGAAACCGAAGGTTTTGTCTGTGCAATTATGGACAAAGTTATGATGACGAACAATTACCGGAGATTTATTGTGAAAGACGGCACGGTTGACATCTGTCGGGCATGCCACCGGCCGGGAGAATCAATCAGGCATATTATCTCCGGGTGTTCTCGTCTAGCTAACGAAGAGTACTTGCATAGACACAACCTTGTAGCCAGGATAATCCATCAGCAACTTGCTCTGAAATACAACCTTGTGGAATCGGAGGTGCCGTACTACAGGTATGTGCCCGACCCAGTTCTCGAAAATGGTGATATCACATTATATTGGGATCGATCCATCATCACTGACAGGACTATTGTTGCCAATAAGCCTGATATAGTGGTGGTGGATCGATCAGAGCGGCGCGCAATGATTGTTGACATAACCGTCCCGCATGATGGGAAAATCGTGAAAGCCGAGAAAGATAAACAAATCAAGTATCTTGACTTGGCTCACGAGGTTGTCGACATGTGGGATGTGGACTCAGCGATCATTGTGCCGATAGTTGTGACAGCCAATGGTCTAATAGCCAAGAGCCTCGACCAACACCTGAGGAGGCTCTCGTTGGGCAGCTGGATCAAGGGCTTGATCCAGAAAGCGGTACTTCTGGACACGGCCCGAATAGTTAGGAGGTTCCTCTCTCTGGAGCCCTGACCGCCGGTAGCTTGGACCCTGTTCCCGATACCGGTGGGCTACTATTTTTTATATTTTTAAATGTTTTTATATTTCTTTATACTAATATTTAAAAATATAATTTATAAGAATTTAATTGATTAAAGGAGATAATAATAATCTTTATTTATATAAAACAGAATGTAGTACATGTAACAGTTTCAACAAAGTGGGTAGTATTAAATCTCTGGCAATCAAGTGGGTGACGTGCTGCTCTCTTTGCTAGGCTATGGCATAGCCTGTATTAAGGAGTAACAGTGCCGATCCCCTCCAATTGTATTAATACAATTTTATTTTACATTTTACAAGTTATTATTTTTAAATTAAATTAGTGTGCGAGCGCATTTGTGTGTGTGCTTGTGAGTGTGAGTGTGTGATGTGTGTGTGCATGTGTGTGATGTGTGTGGTGTGTGTGCATGTAAGGGTCTGTGTGTATATGCGTGAGCGTGCGGCTGTGTAAGCGTGCGTTAGTAAAGGGATTGGATTAGTGTGGGTCTATGTTTTGGGTGAGTGGTACAATATACAAACTTGTCATAACTAAATTAAGTTAAATATTTTTCTGTTTCGTCGTAGGTTTTATTTTGAAGGTATGTACGGACAGTCTTTTTACAAGTGTGATAGGGCAATTTATATATTGGGCATTTTTTGTTTATTGTGTTGTAAAGAGACGGACCTAAATAATAAAAGAATCTTTTAGTAAACGACAGTCGGGTTTTTGGAGGATTACATATTTTATCTTTTCGGCGTTTATTTATTTCGATATAGGGGGTTATGCGGTGTTGCAACAGGATTGTTTGCAAAATAAAGTGTTGCCGCACATTGAGGACGTTGCAGGTTTGGTATAACTGATTAGTTGGATAAATTAGTGGACGGAAGGTAGCCACTTTCAGTATGGCGCGATGTGCAACTTCCAATGGTTTAATGATAGTTTTTCAGCACCACCCCAACAGGAAACACAATAGGTAATAATAGATAAGCATAAGGCAAAATAGACATTACGTATAATTATAGGATTAGCAATATTTCTTAAGGTTTTAAAGATATATATAAGTTTGCGAACTCTGCCAGTAAGGAGATTAATAAGAGATTTAAATTTAAGATTTTTATATTTCATCCTTATAGTATAGTCCGTATATACATCTTTGATTTCATCCGTAGATGGTATAGGTTCACAGTGGCAAGAAACTTGAGTTTGCAAATTACATGTGTGAGCTTTAAGTGATATTGGTGAGTTTGGTTGGGTGGCAGAACTGATCGAGTAGGTAATGAACTTGGTTTTGGAGGTATTAAGAGTAAGCTTATGGAAGTTAAGCCAGTTCAACGCTGCATCAAAGCCATGCTGTGCTTTGTCCTCGAGTTCAGACCATGTGATGGCGACAAAAGTTATAGCAGTGTCATCTGCAAAGGATGTTATCTTAGCATTTGGGATATTTATATTGCATAGGTCATTTATAAAAACTAGAAATAAAGTGGGACCCAATATGCTTCCCTGTGGAACGCCATAGTAGATGGGGAGCTCATTACTGCTGCTGTGACGATCAATCTTCACTACTTGGGAGCGATTTGTAAGGTAGCTTTGAAAGAGATCCAGTTGCAACCCCCTGACACCCATCTTTTCAAGTTTGAGTAAGAGAGAACAGACGGGGACTGTGTCGAACGCCTTCGCAAGGTCTAGAAATATTGTTAGGACCTTTTTATTAGTGTTCAGGTTTTGTATTATATTGTTAGTTAATGCCTGAACTGCGTCACAGGTTGACTTGTTTTTACGAAATCCAAATTGTTGTGTTGATATTAGTTTGTAATGTTATAAGTAGTATACAAGTCTTTTATTGATTAGACGTTCTAGTACCTTGGATAAGGCACTCAGATCAGCAATGGGACGGTAATTATTCGGCAAGTTCCCGTCGCCTCCCTTGAAGACTGGGTGAATGATTGCCTTTTTAAAAGAAGAGGGAAAGACGCCAGTCTCGAAACAGAGGTTAAAAATGTGGCACAGTATGGGTGCCAGGGAGGTTGAGTACCTCTTCAGGATGTAGGGTGATATACCATCCCAGCCAGTTGCAGCATCAGAGCGCAACGAGTGGATGACTGTTGTAATTTCGTCAGGGTCAGTAGGGTCGAGAACGAATGATGAGGTCGATGTGATATCAGAAGTGGGTTGAGTGACTGTCAATGGCTGAGTAGTAGTAGTGTGAATTATATCATTTGCAAGCCTCTCGCCATTCACGTAATGGAAAGCGAATTGTGCTTACCCCCATTACATCTTAGGCGTAAATATTTAGCTTTTAAGTATGGTTTGAAATCAAAATCATGCACCAATGGCAAGACGAGTAAGTTATTGTCCAATATCGGTAGTCTCTGTGGCAATAGATATTGGTCAAATAAAAAGAAACCTGTTTTAATGAGTACTTTTAATGAGATTCAAGAAGACAAAGTTTATTCATCAAATCCGTTGGACATGTTCAAATCTAGCTTTTGGTGTAGTTACATTGCCATCCAAAATGTAATTAAAACTGAGTTGCAAAGTGTAAACAGACCTAAGAAATCGTATGATACCAATTGTTTAAGAAATGACATCATACTTGAACTAAATGGGACCTATATGGGATGGCATAAGCTGTTCACTGATGGTTCAAAGAGTACAGACATGGGAGCAGCTTATTATGATCCAATAAATAAAAATAGTGGTAGTTACAAAATTTTATCTAAGGTGTCCATTATGACTGCAGAGTTATTGGCAATTTCTGAAGCACTGTCGTATGCAGCAACACTGTTTCGTACAAATATTGTTATTCTCACAGATAGCAAGAGCGCTCTTCAGCATGTGGCTCGATGCGCCTATGGACACAGAGGTGTACCGATAGCCTACGTCGTGTTAGGTAAAATTTATAAATTTATGAATGATAAAATTAATGTAGTGTTGCAATGGATACCGTCCCATATTGGTCTGCGGGGAAACGAGGAGGCAGATAAATTGGCTAAAGTGGCAGGAACTTCCGGGGTAGAAATTTATATTAGACCAATTTTTTTTTTTTTTTTTTTTATTATCTATTATAAATTTAGGGGCTTTTGGTCACAACACGACCATGCCAGCCCCATCATAACCTAATTCAATAAAAGCTTTACACTATGCAGATTTCAAAACCTTATATACTATTTTATAGAGTAAGATAGCTGCATTCGAGACAGGCTCTGATAATATGCTTTGAACAAAACCAACATCTATCAAATTAATTTTGAAGGTATTCATCAGCGCCTCTCTAGCAGCTCGGGTCTTGACGCACTCCACCAACAAGTGATGGACGTCCTCCATCGTATGACATTGTGTACAATTGGGGCTGTCACTTTTCCCCATTAAGTGTCGAAACTTGTTGAGTGGAACGTGTCCAGACCGTAGTCTATGCGCTATTATTATAAACTTTCTATTAAGCTTAGTATCGGCAAACCAAGGGATACGAGGAGGTTCACATTGCAATGTCTTGTACCAAATTCCCTTTTCTAATGACATTTTATTAAAATATTCTTTCCAATTTTTAGAGCATTCAATTTTGTATTTCGGCAGAAGTTCAAAGTAGCTCGGAGTAATATTCAGCTCAATACCGTCCAAGACAGAAGTCTTTGCTAATTGGTCAACCTCCTCGTTTCCCCGTAAACCCACATGCGACGGAACCCATTGCAATATCACGTTAATATTATTGGATGTGAAATACCATATTTGGCTTAATATATCATAAGTTACCGAGACACCTCTGTGGCCAGAGGCGCATCGAACTATATGCTGCAGAGCACTTCTGCTGTCTATAAAAATGACAATCCTATTGTTGTTGATCTCCGCATTTTGCAAATATGTAAGAGCCTTTGATATTGCAACGAGCTCCGCCGTCATAATACATATATTACTGTTAGACATTTTAAATAATCCTTTCACATTGTGCCTCGGATCGTAAAAGGCAGCACCAAGAACATTTCCTATTTTAGAACCATCCGTATATAGTTTTAACCATCCAAAATATTTAATATGTAGCTCTTCCATTATTATGTTTTTCGAAATGTTAATATCATATGATTTCTTACATAGTTTCATATTATCTAAATGATCTCTAATGCTATCTCCCACGTTTATATTTGAAACCCAAGTATCTAAGCTGAACATTTCTAAGGGATAACTAGCTGACACAACTTCTTCTTTAGTATTGCTGTATACCGTTACTAATAACGGTGTTTTCTTATTTCGCCAATAACTATTAGAAATGTGACTCCTTAAACTATTTAATAGATCTAATATTACATTATTATCAAAAGATTGCGATTTTAAACAGTATTTAATTGCTAGATATTTTCTTCTTAGCGCTAGGTTAGGGATATACAATTCACATTCCATAACATGGATGGGAGTGGTTCGTATAAAACCACCAATTATCCTCATTGCTTGGTTTTGTACCTTGTCCAATTTACTAACGTGTGTTTTTGCACTGTTATCGAATAGAAAACTTGCATAATCAGCTCTACTTCGAATTAGTGCTATGTACAGCCTACGAAGATGTTTAGGGTGCATACCCCATGCTGTTCCTGCCAAAACTTTTAGTATACCCAAAAACCTTTGAGTTTTCACACATGTTTCATTAATGTGCTTTCCCCAGCGTAGGCTTCTATCCATCCATACTCCCAGGTATTTAACATATTCAGACTGACTTACTAGTGAGCCATTAATGTTTAGAGTTGTTTGTTGTCTCCTTCGCCCTCTACTAAACAGGCAGACTTGAGATTTATTACCTGATAATTCTAGACCTAGCTGCCCTAATAGTTTAATAATTGTATCAATCGCACTTTGTACTTCTAAAACACTATCAGCAAGATTTTTACAGCTAGTATAAAGGACGAAGTCGTCGGCATACTGTGATATTATAACATTAGTAATATTGTGACAAATTTGATGGGTAACTATATTAAAAATCAAAGGGGATAATGGGTCACCTTGGGCAATGCCTTTGCTGGTCCACCTAACCAAAAAGTTATCTTCATTACCGTCGAATGTGCTTTTGAGGTGCCTTTCTGACAAGAATTCCCACAAATATTTGCATATTTTCTTTCCGACGTTAATTCCGTTAAGGGCTTGAATAACACTATCTACCGTCACATTGTTATACGCATTTTCTATATCTAGAAAGCACGCTAACGTAGGATAATTCTTAGAGAAACCCATTTGGATGTAGCAAACTAATCGACTCAAGCAATCTAAACATGACTGAGAACGTCTGAATCCAATAGTATTCACTGACAAACATTTATTTTTTTCCACATACCATTCCAGTCTCTTACATAATAAAGTATGGAATATTTTACACGTACAAGAAATTAGAGAAATTGGTCTTAACTTCAAGGGGATATCTGAACCTGTACAATTTTTGGGAATCGGTACTATTTTAATATTTCGCCATTGGGTGGGAATATTACCAGTTTCTAGAATCAAATTATATATTTCTAATAGGTACAATTTTGCTGATTTTGGAAGATTATAAAGCATAGTGGTGAAGCGGGTGAATATTTGCGGGTGGTTTAATTTTAAATTGGGCGAAGGCGGAAAGAATCAACTCTAAAATTGGACGAATGCGGAGGATATCACGAATCCTATAATAAATGGGTATGAGCAGAGGACACGCAGCCGAGAAATTACACCAACATGAAGAAATCAAGAGGACACTAACCTTTACTCTGTCGAAACGGCAGTCTGGCTGGCGGCGTTGGTCTTCAGGGGCCCCTGGTCTCGTTCGTTCCAGATGATTCTTAGTTTTGCGGCGCTCTGCTAGCCCTAGACAGGTCTAGAAATTGGCTGCGAGCGTTTACTTAGCGGATTACAAAAAAATTAGTTATGGCGGCTTTTTTCTGCGCGGAAGGGCCTTATATAGGTATCCCCACCCGCGCCAATCTTGAGACAAAAGTCGTGTGTCTTTTTCCTTCCACACGTTGGTTATAGGTAAACGGCGTAAACACATAGAGAACGTTATTTGATCATCTCCCGGTGCAGTATCTTTCTTTTTAAGACATTTATCAAATTCTTGAATCGTAAATTTAATTTCTAGGGATGTGTTATTGGAATCGATTACTGGCATCTGAGGAACGACATAATCAGGTGCAAGACTACATAATAAATCTTCAATTTGTTGCTTAGAAGCATAGAATTTTGATCTTTTATGCCCTTTCATCCAACGCATACTATTCCAAGCTTCCGAAACAGAGGTTGATTCATTAATACTGCTACAAAAATCCCTCCACCCTTGTGAATTGGCTCGACTTAAAGATAGTTTTGCTTCATTGGTATATTTTTCTAAAATATCTAAATTGCATGGGGTCGGGTTTCGCCTAAATTTCGATAACGCTAACCTTCTCCTAGCTACTGCTTTCGACAGATCAGCGTTCCAATACGGCTTTGGTTTAAATTTAGACAAAGGGTCAGTACATATCTTGACCAAAGGAATGCTTTTGTCAGCGGCAGAATTAATTTCATTTACAAGGATATCATATTTTACCTGAACACTATCTGAAGTAACTATGTTATTATATAAGACTGTTTGTTCTAGGGTTTGTTTGTACAGTAACCAATTAGCCTTTTTAAAATTACGTTTTTTAACAAAATTTTGATTTGTACACCCATTTGATACTTGAAATACAATTTTAATAACTATGTGATCGCTACCCAATGTTTCGTTAGTAATGTCCCATTTAAAATTTATAGCAATATCTGCAGAGACAAAGGTAATGTCAGGTGCAGACTGCTGAAGCACGCCATTTACCAGTCTAATCCTTGTGGGTCTGCCGTTGTTTAAAGAAAAGAAGCCATTATCTAAGGATGAATCAAATAACTGCATACCTCTAGGGTCATTTTTATACGACCAATTGGTGTGATGGCCATTAAAGTCTCCTGCTATTATAGATCTTTGAGAGTACGCACTAAATAGAGAATCCCAATCTGACGAAGTGGTTCTAACAGTAGATGGACAGTATATACTCACAATATTTTGTATGTAGGGAAAGTTCAACAGTTTCACATGTAGTACCTCTATGCCTGTATTATTCAGTTTGAAAGACGATACTTGTGTCTTTATGGAATGATGAGTGATAATTGCTACACCACCGTATGAATCAAACCTGTCTCTTCTAAATATATTATAACCACTAATGTGGCTGTGAGATTCCGGCTCCATCCATGTTTCACTAACAATAGCAACGTGGGCATTTTCTTGAAGTAGGAGGCATTCAAATTCTACTAGTTTTGGTTTCAGGCTTTGTGAGTTCCATTGTAGTATGTTTAAAGTTGACTCACGCTGGGGACTATCCATTAAATAGCTTAATAATGTAGTTTAACCATTCTCCACCTTTCATTGTTTCTACTAAAAGGTGTTTTATTGTTTCAAAAACTAGTTTCGCTATTTCAGTGATCTTCACATCTAACTCTTTTCTTGAAAGGATGATGTCTTTAATCCGTTTCATTAACTGCCAAAAGGAATGATTTTCCTGTCTGTTTTTCTTCCGATTAGACTCTTGCTCCTCATAATTCTGACTTTCTAAAGGTTCCACTCCAATACACTGTTCCTCAATAATCATATTTTCATTGTGTTCATACTCATTTATCTCCTTTTTCTTCTTTCTTACTGATGTCATATTTACTTGGGTAGTCTTCTTCTTTTCATAATCTAGTGACTTTGGTTTTTGGGTTTCTCCCACTAAAACATCCCTAAAAGAAGGGGTTTGTTCACACTCATTTACAGTGTTGTTATCATTACTTATATTTAACTGTATTTCGTGTTCATACTTTTCATTCCTATAGTGTAATGTCTCATTCTTCTCAGTTTCTCTCTGTTTAAGGTAAATATCAAGTGCTTTTTTATATGTGGAATTCATAGCAGACATAATTCGACGTATTTCTTTTTCTTTCAAGAAAATGGGACAAGTCTTATTAAAAGACATGTGTGTACCATTACAGTTGATACATCGATATTGCATCGTTTCACAGTTCGCATGAAATTCACCACACTTTGGGCATATAGGCCTTTTACTAGGACACTGACGTAATAAATGACCAAAACGCCAGCAGTTCGAACATTGTGTTACTGGGAATGTGTATGACTCCACCTTAAATTTGCATCCGTAAACCTCAACCGTCGAGGGTACCGTAGGGCCTTTAAAACAAATGCGAACTGTTTCACTATCTACCCATTTTCCTTCTTCCGTAAATCGTTTCAAACGCTTAACGGAAACAATATCATATTCACAGCGAAATATTTCTGTCAGCTCTTTTTCATCCACCTCCAATTCGATATTTTTGACGACTCCATACGATAGATTAACTTCTTGAGCCAATTGGCACCTGTATCCCAAGTCCTTAATTTTTTCACAGGACACTAGTTTCTCGGCATGTTGTCGACTTTCAAATTGTATACGTACTCTAAAAGAGTTTTTTAAATTAATTTTCGTAATACCCAGTATATTTTCTGATCTTAAGAGTTTGGCAAGACCAATTTGTTTAGGTAGGCATTCTTTAGACGAAATATAAACATCATAATTGTTTTCTACTGTAAAATCTTCACATTGTGTTGTACGGCTAATATCATAGTTCAACGAGGAACTGCGATTTAGCCGTTTTGGGTTCCTTCTCACTATTGTAAATTCCTCGTCATCTATAATATTTTCCTCGCCATCTTCTCTCCTTCTCTTCTCAGCTATTGGTATAAATGAATGTTCTTTACTACTGGATTGAATTTGTGACTCACTCTGCATTTTGTCTTCTTTATTACTGCATACCACCTCTTTTAAAACTTGTTGCTCACTCACAATTGATTCTTCATCACTATTTAAACTCGGTAAACTATCTCCATCTGCATTATTACTCATTTTTGTTATATTTTAATTTGAGGGTATAAAAAAAAAAAAAAAACATTTCGATAACAGAGTAAAACATCCGCTCGCTACGAAGTGTCGCGCGCGACTTTATATTAGACCAATGTATTCCGAAATAATATCAAAATTCAAAAACTATTGCCATGAAGAGTGGAAAAATCACTTTGATGAGAGGTCAAAATCTAAAGGTATTTGGTATAAAATCATACAAAAAGAACCTCCTCGTATCCCATGGTTTAGCAGCGGTGCGTTGACACGAAATTACATAGTCACAGCACACAGGGTTCGCTCCGGCCACATGCCGTTGAGAGGTTTTGCATTTCTAATGAAAAAAGTCAGTTCACCTAATTGCGAATTTTGTGATGGTAAAACAGAAGATGTGCAACACGTCTTATTGGAGTGTGGTAGGAATGAACCCGAAAGATGTAGATTATTAAGGAAATTAAAATTAAATAAACTAAATGTAGGCATATTCACCAACATATTGGCTCAACCTTCGTCACAGGAGGCAAAAATGATTTACACTTTAGTTAATAATAACAACAGTGGTACTTAGTATAATTTCTTTAGTATTATTATAGACATAATGATTACTTTGTATTAGTCATAGATTAAGTTATGATGGAACTGGCATGAACTGCGTTCAAAAGTTCCTAAATAAAATAAAGATTAAAAAAAAAAAAGCCTCTCGCCAATGTTAACGAAGTAGAAGAAGTTTACAGTGTTGCAAGACTCAATAGGTGAAGATTTTATTTTTTATTTTATTTATTAAGGACATAAAACAGTTACATGCTACAGAGAATACAAAAAAAAAGTCCTTAAAAACTAGAGTTAACAAACATGATTAAATGATTAAATGATGATTGAATGATTAAATGATTTTTATTTCTGTAAGTAGGTTTGTACAAACACTTTTACACGTCAATCATATTTTTTTTAAACTAGATGAGGTCGGCGTTTCCTAACTGACTATTCTGAGAAGAAAGGCCGAAACAAACTCAGAAGTCACAGTCTCTTTTAAAGTCCAGACAAAATCTTGGTCAGATCGTGTGAAGACCATGTAGATTGGTGTCTGAAATGGTCTTTTGAGGAAAGAACCACACAGATTGAGCGGACCTGTCCAATCAGTGCACGCATTTGTCAAAAATCGTGCAGCTCAACTCAGAACTTGAGGAGCTCAACGATTCGACGAACAATACCAAAGACAGGACATTTGGGTAGGCCGCATAAACTACTCAAACTGCCAGATCATGATTAAAACTAAGAAGGAAAAAAAGAAATGACCCACATAGTCCTCACATTCACAATAATTAAATAAAAAATAAAAATAATAATAATATAAATTACTTACAAAGTAAATATTCATGTCATTGTCTAAATAAAATTCATCAATGTCAATGTGTATATAAAAAAATCCGGACATAATCTTTGAGGACCATGTAGATTAGTGTCTGAAATGGTCTTTTGAGGAAAGAACCACACAGATTGAGCGGACCTGTCCAGTCAGTGCACGCATTTGTCAGTAACCGTGCAGCTCAACTCAGAACTTAAGGAGCTCAACGATTCGACGAACAATACCAAAGACAGGACATTTGGGTAGGCCGCATAAACTACTCAAACTGCCAGATCATGATTAAAACGAAGAGAGAAAAAAACAAAAAAAAAATACCCACATAGTAACCCACACCAATATCCACATCTTAACAAAAGACTAACGTACTGTGGTAGATTCTACAGAATACAGAGCCTTCTGTGACGGCTCTATTTAATGTATCACATTACAAATTAATTTAATTTATTTAATCCGATTTAATTAAATTAAACTTATCTTAATTTCGTTGATTAAACACAAATTATTTTAATTCCGTTAAATAATTGATTATACATTAATTTAATTCAGTTCCATTAAATTTTGTTAAATATATTTCAAATACAAATCATGCAATTCAGTTCATTAAAATTCAATTCAGTTCAGATCAAAATAATTCAAATCATAATAACTCAATATAAAATACAAAATAATACAATTCAAATAATTATCACCTTCTCTTTACTACTATTTTGACAGAATTTCTATAGCTTTTTTTTATACACCTGTTTGGATAGAGTAAATATGTCAAGCTCCATAAAGTGTGTGTTGTATGTCTCAACAAGGCGACGAAGAGGTGCGCGCATTCCGGCGTTAGTTTTGCACAAGTCTGTATGGAACAGTCGGGGTACGCGCACCCTCCGTTGGACAACAGTTCTGAGTTAAAACATAACTGATTAGTGAGTTCTATACAGTCGAATTTATTGTTACATAAGCCATGTAGTGTCATTGCACCCAGAAGCATTCTCCTGGACTCCAAACTCAGAACGCCATACCGCTTCAGTAACTGGACGTATGGAACCTTGGAATTAAAACATTTATAGTTCATAGACCGCAAAAACTTTTTCTGTACCATTTCCAATCTAGAGCAGTATTTGTCGTAGAGAGGGTTCCAAATCTGGATGGCGTATTCCAATTGGGAGCGTATTAGAGTTTTGTACAATAGCAAGAACGTAGAGGGCCCTACAAAGTCACCAGATGATCGCATGACGAAGCCATACATACGAAACGCCTTGTTTATTATGTTATCAACATGTATGTCAAAATGTAGACGTGAATCCAGTATGACACCCAAGTCCCGGACGTTCACAACACTGCCCAAGCGTGCGCCGTTAATATAATAATTGTGATGTATTACTTTCTTGTTTTTAGTAAATGAAATCCCACCAAAAACATTTTCATGTAAAATGTTGCCAAGACGACACCACATATGGCTCAAAAAGTTATCAGATCTCATGTAGAGCCAAGCTTCTAACTCTACACGCCCTAACTTCACAAACTCTACACCTTAGTCAAAATATGAGGCTTGGCCGTTTTGTTACTACAAAAATTATTGTATAACAGAAAAGTAATGAACAGTGAATAAATTTTTCACCTTACATACCAAATTACAGCTTTCTAGGACTTCAGGAAGAACCTTAGAATATTGATGCTTATGAAATAAAAAAATATTTTTTTGGGGGGTTGGGGGGTTATTTACTGAAAACCCTGAAATACGTATTTTATTATTTATAACAAGGAGTCCCTTTATCAATTTTCAGAACTCTAGCAACAAAATTTGCGGAAGTCTCGTACAAACTTGGGATGGAAGTTTGTATTTTAAGGGGTTGGAGGGTAAAAGTTCCAAGTTTTAGAGTTTTTTTGTTGTTTTTGTACTATTACTAGCTTACATACCAAATTTCAGCTTTCTAGGACTTCAGGAAGAACCTTAGAATATTGATGCTTATGAAATAAAAAAAAAAAATTTGGGTAGGTTGGGGGGTTATTTACTGAAAATCCTGAAATACGTATTTTATTATTTGTAACAAGGAGTCCCTGTACAAACTTCCATCCCCTAGTTTAAGGGGTTGGAGGGTAAAAGTTCCAAGTCTTAGAATTGTTTGTGTACTATTACTAGCTTACATACCAAATTACAGCTTTCTAGGACTTCAGGAAGAACCTTAGAATATTGATGCTTATGAAATAAAAAAATATTGTTTTGGGAGGTTGGGGGGTTATTTACTGAAAATCCTGAAATACGTATTTTATTATTTATAACAAGGAGTCCCATATCAATTTTCAGAACTCTAGCAACAAAATTTGCGGAAGTCTCGTACAAACTTCCATCCCCTTATTTTAAGGGGTTGGAGGGTAAAAGTTCCAAGTTTTAGAGTTTTTTTGTTGTTTTTGTACTATTACTAGCTTACATACCAAATTTCAGCTTTCTAGGACTTCGGGAAGAACCTTACAATATTGATGATTATGAAATAAAAAAAAAAAATTGGGTAGGTTGGGGGGTTATTTACTGAAAATCCTGAAATACGTATTTTATCATTTGTAACAAGGAGTCCCTGTATCAATTTTCAGAACTCTAGCATCAAAATTTGCGGAAGTCTCATACAAACTCCCATCCCCTAGTTTAAGGGGTTGGAGGGTAAAAGTTCCAAGTCTTAAAATTGTTTGTGTACTATTACTAGCTTACATACCAAATTTTAGCTTTCTAGGACTTCAGGAAGAACCTTAGAATATTGATGCTAATGAAATAAAAAAAAAAAATTTGGGGGTTTGGGGGGTTATTTACTGAAAATCCTGAAATACGTATTTTATTATTTATAACAAGGAGTCCCTATAACAATTTTCAGAACTCTAGCATAAAAATCTGCGGAAGTCTCGTACAAACTTCCATCCCCTATTTTAAGGGGTTGAAGGGTAAAAGTTCCAAGTTTTAGAGTTTTTTTGTTGTTTTTGTACTATTACTAGCTTACATACCAAATTTCAGCTTTCTAGGACTTCAGGAAGACCCTTAGAATATTGATGATCATCAGTGAGTCAGTGAGTCAGTGAATCAGTGAGTCAGTGACGAAATCGGGGTATTTTAGATATCAATAAAATCTAAAGTATAAGAGCTATGCAATTGAAACTTTATAGGTTTAATAAGTCAACCACTGACATCATATCCCGAAAATTTTGTTTATCTGGTATAATCCAAACCCAAGTTATGAAGGTTCAAAAATACGACGAAGTGCTTCGAGAAAAGGTAGGTAGTGCCCTTGCGCTTCGCTTGGCTCGTCTTGGCGGGGGCACTCCCGTGCCCCCAGATGCTATGACATTTTGGAAGACTGAGAAAAAGTTTATTTTTAATACAATACGCATATAAAGCCTGTCTAGGTCGTCTTGCAAGAGTACGCAATCTAGTTTATTTTTACATGATCTATAGATTTTAATGTCATCTGCATACATAAAAAAAAAAAAAAAAATTTTGAAGCAGTTTTTGATGTCGTTAATAAATATTATAAAAAGAAGGAGCCCAAAACGGATCCCTGTGGAACCCCAGATTTAACAACAACAGGCTCAGACTCATATCCATTAACTAACGTTCTTTGGGTTCTATTAAAAATATATGAAGCAAACCATCTCAGCAAATTACCACGAATTCCATTGAAGGCAATTTTTTCTAAAAGCAGTGAGTGATCCACCTTGTCAAAAGCCTTTTGAAAGTCTGTATAGACAGCGTCTACTTGAACGCGCCGATCCATTTTTTCAAAGAGGTAATTAGTAAACACTAGCAGATTTGTCGCGGTTGAACGGCGTTTGACAAAACCGTGTTGTTCAGGTATAATTAGTTGATGAATGTGGGGATACAAGGCGCTCTGAACAAGACTCTCAAATACCTTAGACAAGGCGGAAAGGATTAGATGACAAAGTTAGTAATTGAGCAGATGTATTGTTAGTTTTAGTAGTGTTAGTTACCCGTCTAATAGTGTCTCATAGTGTTTTTGGGTGTTTACTAGCTTTATTTAGTTCCTCTGTGTCATAAATTCTCTAATACAAAAATTTCTGTATCGAAGGTAAGTAATTTTTAGAACTTCATTTCCTGGGATTTTTTTTACTTTCTTGTGTAAGAGCCTCCCTGTTTCTTATGCACCGCAATAAACCAGGTGTGATCCATGGTTTGAGAATTTTCTTTTTTGATGAAACTTTTTTAACTGTGGTATTATGTAGAGTACCCGTTTTTATCGCAATCAACTAATACATGTAATTTTTGTTAACTTATTCTATTGTAGGTACTATGTAAAGTTTTCTATCTTTTTCATTTAGCATAATATAGGTAAGCATTCATATACCTACTTAGTGTGAGCTTATTTTGTATTCTTTATAAATAACAGTGTAGGCACTTATGTACTACGTATGTATGTACCTACTTATGCACAAAAGTAGGTTATATTACCTACTCCAATAAGGTGTTATATTACCTACTCCAATAAGGTGTTATCTACTTGGTAATTGTGCACTTTGATTATTGCAGGTAATCTTATTTTTGGTGCAAATAATGGTCGACATGAAGGTTTAGGCTAAACTATGTTTATTATCTCAAAATTCCTCACTCATTAACAACTACTGTACTGTTTGTACTGTACTGTAATCTGAGCATTCACATGGTTAGCCACAGAAAATTAATAACGTACCTGTGTGCTTCATGCACAACAGTCTCAAATCTCCAAGTCGTTATGTTCTGTGAGAAAAAGATCGCATACACATTAGCGCGTAATGCACTGACAAATGCATACGATCAGTGTCAACTCAGCATAAAAGTCAATCAGAAAACATCGACTGGAAATACATAGTATCTATGCTTTAATGACCGTCTCCATCGCAGGACCTTCAATTATTGTAGGTTTGATAAATGCACTCTGGTATATAGTGTAAAGTTGATATAGCTCTGGAGTTGTATCTCTGTTATGTTCAGACAGCTGACTAGGTCACATGTTTACTAAAGTGGGTATATGCATCTTCACATGAGTAGGTACAGTCACGGCCAGAAGTCCACTTACACCGCAATGATCATTATCGCCTGCGCTATACGGGCTGCGGCGCCTATACACACATACGCATTTTTATCCGTGTGAGTGATGTTACAACGCTAACAAACTAACATGTCGTGTAGCATCGCGCATTCGCGCTACGAGTAGTCATAGATGTGGTCAATGCTAGACAAGGATGACAATATCAGTAACTTGTTTCTTTATCGCAGTCTGATTATTTTTTTCATAGTAATGCAAAATTTCAACAAGTGAATATAAGTTAACATTAGCTAGATCGGTAACGAGGCTGCACTTGCTAATGTGAACGGGATAGGTGTAGGTTCGAATCCTAGTTGGGCCAGTTTTTTTTTAATGTTTTATATAATTATTATTATTTGTATGTTTTAGTAATTTATTTTAGTAAATTACTTTGAACAAATAGATATTACAATAAAGGTAATTTATTATTATAATATGATAATAAATGAAGCAAATTTTGATATGGTAACATTGTAATATTTTTTATACAAAAGAAATCCTTTACACTTATTTATGTTATTATAGGGCCACAATATTTGCCTTGGCTTCAATACTAATATTAGCCTGCATATTGAATTGAGAAGAATACTAAAATAGCAACAACAAGATAACACAAACGCTCGTAACTATGTTCACCAACCAACAATAGCGAATAGTGGAATAATTTAGGTAAACTAAAGTAGTTAAAATATGAGGGTAGATTTACAAAGTGAACTTATCACTTTGTTTCAAATCTACCCTCATATTTTAATAACGACGCTAAGATTATAATTGTAAAACGAAAGAATATTCGTTTAGTTGTGGAATATTTAAAATATTTGTTAGCAACTCGGCATTTTTATTCACATGATTGTAATACTTAAAAAATATTTTTCATGTTTGATGTGAGACTCGAACCCGAACGTTCGCCATGCGAGGCACAATGCTAACTACTTTGGCCACCGTAACGCTCACTTAGCTTATTGAAATTTGTAATAACAATCATAAGCGGCCAACAAGTTGCCAATGTGTAGTGTTGTCAAACGTTCTTATAGAAGAAGGTCATAAGTACAACTAATATTCTTATGCCATAGTTTTGTGAGATTGCTAGTCGACTTCTGACCGTTATAGTACATCGTTCCAAAACGCAGGTGTAATGTGCCTGTGCGCCGGGAACGTGTGGGGCGTCGACCCGACGTCCGTGTCGGTCTAATTCGACGGCGCTTTGAACTGCAACAGCTGTTATGAATGACACCGCTGCTCGTAAACAACGGGCTTTATGACGTCACACACGCTTTGATCTTGACGGATCACTGCGCAAGAGGCGCGGCGCGGCACGACGCCGCTGACGTTGTATGGCGTTAAATCAATCGGTGACAATATCACGTGTTTTGTATAAAGCGTATTGTTTTAACGACAGTTGTTAATTAGACGTAGTTAATTATAGGATTCAATCCCCACATATTTAGTTTTGAAATATTGTATTTCGTCTTTGATTATCCACTTTAACTTTCTGGGTTTATTTAATAAATTAAAGGTTAAACACATAATATTTTAATTTTATTAATCTCTAGTCCGATATCATGACATATTTTTCGAGATATTAGCAAAAATATGACATTGGATCCTTTTCGTAAAAATATTATTGAAAAAGCCCTGGATAATAAACATATTTAGCCATAAGGATCCAACCTTTAATATATAACATAAAAACTAAATAAATTAAGGAATTGTGACAGATATGTATGTTTTAGAAAAAAAAAACTTCATAGTGTAATATTTATCTTTAATCTTCTATCACTACTATCATAATTACTAGCTTAGTTAGTAGTTATAGATCTTAGCTAGATCAAAAACTGAAATTAATATTTTTATTAAAAGGCTTAAAAGACACTTAAAAAACCGGGCAAGAGCGAGTCGGACTCGCGCACCGAGGGTTCCGTACCATCATGTTTTTAAATTTTCATCGGCGAACCCTATATTCATCAGAGAATTTTAACACTGCAGTGCGATGTAGAATATTGCAGATTTATGTCAGCGCCATCTCTTGACCGATAGTGCAACTAATATAACTTTTGTTGATGATTTCTGAAAAAGTGTGCTATTTAGAGACTTCGTTTTATTTTTCCTTTAATCTTTACTTAAACTTCTATCTATCACATATAAACCTTTCAGTCCCTGTTGCAAAAAATATATGTCGGAGAAATCATTAGTACGGAAGCTGGCTTGACAACGAGGCGGAAGCGCTGTGACGACAACGACCATTCGGAATGCCATGCCTAGCCTGAGTTCGTGGTGGGGTCGACGCTCGACGACAGCTCGACAGAACGATGTAGAGCTCACTTGGACATTGGACATCGTACGAACAACATGTGCTCAGAAACTGTCCGCGTTCCGTATCTGGTTGTGTCGTGTACCTACAGTGTGTAATTTGCAAGTGTGATTAAACTGTTCGTAAAATTATAATCGGATTTGAACTGCAAACCGATTTTCTATTGCGCATTATCCAACACATACCCACAAGTAGTTAAAATATGGCTGATAATAACGAGACACACTATACCTTCTCCGTCATGTACATATGAGTATTTTTATTTCTTTCTTATTTGCAAAATAGTTGGGCAAACGTCATCAGAAACTGTTCCAAATTTCAAGTTCATAGCATGAGTAGTTCTTGAGATATCCAGCTGTGACAGACAGACAGACTTACTCTCACCATAAGGGTTCCGTTTTTACCGACTTCACAAAAAGGAGGAGGTACTATGTTCGGGTGTTTGTATGTTTTTTTTTACCGACTTCACAAAAAGGAGGAGGTACTATGTTCGGGTGTTTGTATGTTTTTTTTTTTTTTTTTTGTATGTTTGTTCATCGAATACTCCACCAATTGTCGACGGATTTTCAAAATTCTTTTTTTGTTCGAAAGTAGATAGTTCTGAGGTGGTCCCATTGTCACCAAGTTAGGATCTGATGATGGGATCTTAGAGAAATCGAGGGCAACCCTCAAATTTTATAGGCTCACTTATTGTTTTTTGCATATTTTATGAAGTATCTTGTGTATTTGTGTATGGTTGTCACCATCTCAGGTAGCTGGGCTGATGATGGAAGGTACAACTCCTTAACAGTAAGAAGTTACTCGAACAGGCAAGGACTGTTTTAGTAAATTGTTTTGATGTTTGATAGGGCATTTGCCACATTTGGTCTCATGATCATCAAGTCATGACCTGATGCTGCCTAACTCCTCGACAACTAACAGCAGATATATCGTGTTTAGGCTCATTGAAAAGGGCTCGATGTGTGAATAAACGTACTGTTACTGAGGAACACCGAAGACCTGATGCTGAAGCCAGGAGCATCAGAAAAAGTACAAACCTTGAAAATACAGCACCGTAGTCGTGTTTGGGCTCATTTTAAACAGGACTAATTTTAAGTTCAATGCAACGTTGACATAAGTCTGGCCTGATGCTGCAGCCAGGATTATCAGCATCTAATCTAAAAACTAATAAAAGGAGAACTCCTCAACAATTAACGTCCCTGCATCGAGAAAAGGAATATTTTTTAAAAAGGCGATGGGCAAGTTGACTTTAGGCTATTGTAACTTAGATAAATTATAAACAGACCCACTAAAAAGCGAGAAATAAAAACTTTTTAACAAAAAAAAATAAACCGACTTCCAAAAAAAACACTACAAACTGAAAAATAACTTTAATTTCGGAAGTCGGTGGCAAAAACTAAAATGATCAGTATTTTAGTTTTTGCCAAAGTTATTTTTCAGTTTGTAGTGTTTTTTTTTGGAAGTCGGTTTTTTTTTTGTTAAAAAGTTTTTACCATTTTGGTACGGAACCCTTAAAAGAATAAACATGAGAAAATATCAAATAATCCGTCTTCAAAATTAAGTAGAGACTATATTTTTTACTTATACTTAATCATCATTCTCATCTTCAATGGAAATTGCAACCCCATCCCCATAACCATCAACATTATCCATAATAATTGCATTTCCTTTGAGCGGTTTATAAAAGGATAAGCAATCTTTTGGTAGTAAATGAAACAATGATTTAAGATTTAACCTGCGGAATCTCTTCACCATTTGGCCATAACAAAGTTAAATCTTCTTCTATCTATATATTATATAAAATGGTAAACTGACTGATTGTTGATATATCAACACACAGCCTAAACCGCTGGGCCTAGAGACATGAAACTTGAAGGGTGTGTTCTTTGTGAAGAGTAAGTATCCACTAAGAAAGGATTTTTGGGAATTCTACCCCTAAAGGGGTGAAATAGGGGATGAAAGTTTATATGAAAGTCCGTCATTTTTGAAGTTAGGATCTTGAAATTTTGTGTTTAGGCTGAGTATTGAAAATTAATTTATACGTGTCTCAGTGTTTTTGGCAATTCTACCCCCGAAGGGTTAAAAAGGGGGATGAAGTTGTGTATGGAAAATCCTTAATTTTCGAAGTAAAAATCACTAAATTTATTATCTTGGCTTATGGTTGGAAGGTAACGCAACGGTGTTGTTAGAATTTCAACCCTTAAGGGGGTGAAAAGGGGGATGAAATTTTGTTTTTAATTATATAATCTATCAACACACAGCCCAAACCGCTGGTCCTAGAGACATGCAACTTGGAGGGTGTGTTCTTTGTGAAGAGTAGGTATCCACTAAGAAAAGGTTTTTGGAAATTCAACCTTTAAGGAGGTGAAAAGGGGGGATTTTGTTTGTATGAAAAATCTTATTCTTTGAGTTAATAACCTTGAAACTTGTCACGAATACTTATCTAAGTAAATTATGAAGTTTGGCATTTTTTAACAGACTTCAAAAATGGAGGAGGTTCTCAATTCGACGGTATGTTTTTTTTTTGTGTGTTTGTTACGCGATTACTCCGCAAATTGTGGACCGATTTTCAAAATTCTTTTTTTGTTCGAAAGGGTATACTCTCGAGGTGGTCCCATTATCATCAAGTTGGAATCTGATGAGAGGATCCCATGGAAATCGAGGGAAACCCTCAAATTTTATAGGCAAAGCTATAGCGATTTGGGTATTTTTTTAAAGTAATTTGAGCATTTGCTCTCGGAAATCATCATTTGGTAAAGTGGAGCTGATGATGAAGACCACAGATGGCCATCGGAACTACTCAATGACAAATATTTCACGGGTTGCGATTCGATTACTTTAATATGGTTGCTAAACGATTTATCCTCGTCACAATGCGTATGGTGAGTGGTTGTTGAAGAGTTCTCCTGGTTCTTCTAGGAGAACTCCTCAACAATTAACGTCCCTGCATCGGGAAAAGCAATATTTTGTAAAAGGTGATAAGCAGTTGACATTAGGCTATTGTAACTTAAATAAATTACAAACTGACCCACTAAAAAGTGAAAAATAAAAACTTTTTTACAAAAAAAACAACCGACTTCCAAAAAACACTATAAAGTACTTAAAAAATAACTTTAATTTCGGAAGTCGGTGGCAAAAAACTAAAATACAAATCCAAAAACACCGACTTCCGAAATTAAAGTTATTTTTTACTTTATAGTGTTTTTTGGAAGTCGGTTGTTTTTTTTTTTTTGTTTTTCTAAACTACCCTCTGAAGAGGGATTGGGGGGTGTCAAAATTTGTAAGGAAGAATTTTAACGCGCAGTTCGATTAACTCGAAACTCAGTATTTTTATACTTATGACCAAAAATAAAGAATAACGTATCAGGGTTTTTCGATAATTTACCGGGGTGAAGAGAGGTAGTCAATTTTACAGGGGAGTATTTTATTACGTCGCTTGATTAACTGGAAAATTGGTATAAATAATCCTTAAGTCAAGTCATAGAAACATCCTAGACGATTTTTCAAAATTCCATCCCTGTGGGGATAAAAAGAGGGGATACAGTTTATATGAAAAATCTTATTTATTTGGTTTATAAACTATAAACACTTCCAAAAAAAGCACTACAAAGTGAAAAATAACGTTAATTTCGGAAGTCGGTGTCTGTGGATCTGTATTTTAGTTTTTTGCAATTGCACCGACTTCCGAAATTAAAATTATTTTTCACTCTGTAGTGTTTTTTTTGGAAGTCGGTTTTTTTTTTGTTAAAATGTTTTTATTTTTCGCTTTTTAGTGTGTCTGTTTATAATGTAGGTATCTAAGTTACAATAGCCTAAAGCCAACTTGCTCATCGCCTTTTACAAAATATTGCTTTTCCCGATGCAGGGACGTTAACTGTTGAGGAGTTCTCCTGGTATTCCTCCATCAGCTCCGTTTCACCATTCGCATTATGACGAGCATAAATTGCTTAGCAACCATAATAAAGTAATCGAATCGCAACCCGTGAAATACTTATTATTGAGTAGATCCGGTGGCCATCTCTGGTCTTCATCATCAGTTCCAGTTCCACTCTATCAAATAGTGCTTTTCGAGAGCAAATGCACGAATTACTATAAAAATACCCAAATCGCTATATTTGAAGAGTTCCTTCAATTTCTTCAGGATCCTATCATCAGATCCTGACCTAATGACAATGGGACCGCCTGGAAAGTATACCCTTTCACACAAAATAATATTTTTGCAAATCGGTCTAGCCGTCTTCGAGTAATCGGGAACATACATAAAAAAAAGATTCCGACGAACAGAGAACCTCCTCCTTTTTTAGAAGTCGGTAAAAAAAAAAAAAAGTGTGCTTTAGGGTTTTTCAAAAATCGACTCCTACCAAGGCAAGGTGGAAAAGGGTAATAAAGTTTAAGGGTTGGATTTTACTGCTTGCTTCCATTAACTCGAAAATGGGTATGGGTCTTTGAGTCAAGTTATGAACACATCCGAAACGATTTTTCAAAATTCCACCCCTGTGGGGGTGAAATGCGGGTTTATGTGAAAAATCTGATCCCTTTGATCTATAAACTTAAAAAATTGGCCCAAATACTAATTATTTATCTAAACAAATGTTAAGTAAAAATTTCGAAATTTTTAGAGGAAAGTACGAATTTCACGCGGACGAAGTGATAACATACATTTTCGAAATTTTTAGAGGAAAGTACGAATTTCACGCGGACGAAGTCGCGGGCAGAAGCTAGTCTTCCTATAAAAAGATTTTCCATCAATTCTTTTTCTAAATGTAGCTCCTGAAACTCTTCACTTTCTGTTGTTTTCATAGATATAGAGTATGGTTTTTCTTTTTCGATCAGTATTTCTTTTGTTTTTAGACAGTTAAATTTATCTTATGTTACAAAAAAACAAAATGGGTCACAAAGAACACCTGGTATTATGGAGCGATTGCTGTGGGGGAAAAAATCGAAATATAGTTTTAATGATGAAATCCGTGATAAGCTCCCACGAAAGCGAAAGCGCTAAGGTAGCCCGCGAAATTCAATTTTTTTTTTACGTTTTTTGCAATTTGCTGGTCAGTATTAAGTTTTACGTTGATTAAAATATGATTATCGAAGTCACAAGTTGTGACTGAGTAATAACAGCCGCACGGGTCGATCGATCAGGTTAAGCTATGCTTGCCGCGGTTAGTCTGTGAATGGGTTACCATCTTTACATACCACGAACCCTCCGTGCCTCGGAAAGCATGTTAAGTCGTTGGTCCCGGCTGTCATTCGTGGATTTTTGAAGTCGTTACGAGTCGTCAGAAGCCCGAAAGTCTGACAACCAGTCTTACCAAGGGGTTTAGTATTACCCAGTAACGGGGTTGTGGAGGTCAGATAGGCAGTCGCTCCATGTAAAATACTGGTACTCAGCTGCATCCGGTTAGACTGGAAGCCGACCCCAACATAGTTGGGAAAAGGCTAGGCAGATGATGATAATTTATGAGGCAAGACCCAACTTCTTGTGTCCCGCGGCCAAACTCAAACTCAAACTCAAACTCAAAGCATTTATTTCAATTAAACCATTTTACAGGCACTTTTGAATTGTCAAGAAGTAGGTCAGTCAGAAAAATGTGAAGCTAGTTGCCCATTCCAAAGCGTAGGTACCTATGGAGAAGAACGGACAAGAAACTCCATGGACACTCTTTTTAAATTATATTTTACAAAAATATTAGTTACATCATTACTTTTGAATTTATAATTAAATAATGTGAGAACGATGTAAAAAAAAAACAAGACGTATGCGTTAAAAGCGTCCAGAGTACAACAAATAGTACTAAAACAACAATCCAAAAATAAAAATAAAATAATTAAAAATAAGCCGAGGCAGCTAAGTGATGACCAGCCCCAACTGACGGCGCCCGTTCACGAACATGACGCATAGATCAGCACCATTCAGCTCAACCATTTTGAAGGGAGCTAAATGATCCAACATACACGCCACCGTCAGCGAGACATTTGTGTGAGCATGACATACTATCAGCCGCCAGGGCACATTCGAGTCAATGAAAGACATATTACCCGGTAAATGGTAAAATAAGGTATAGTACTTACATAGAACTCACATCTGTGCTATGCAATTATACAATACAAATGAAATTGAGTTTATACAATGCAAAGAATAGTCTTACAATCTTCAGCAGCTCCAACAGTATTTTCAGGTGTTAATCAATTAGTTGTGGTTGTGGAGCAGGACCAGCATTGAGCCAGGCATTTTTATCAGCTATGTAATCCCCTAACTTATAATATGCCTGACTGCATAGTGTGCGTTTTATACAAGACTTGAATTTTGTCTCATTCAGTTGAAGAATGTGGGGAGGTATTTTATTATAACATTTTAAACAGTACCCCATAAAAGATGAGTCTACTTTAGCCAGTCTGAAACCTGGTTGAACTAATAGGTCCCTATTTCTGGTACTATAATTATGTCTTTCACCTCTTTTACTAAAAAGATGTAAGTTTTTTCTTACATACATGATGTTTTCGTAGATATATTGACAAGGTACCGTCATGATGTTAATTTCCTTAAACAGTTCCCTCAGAGAATCGCGCCTGCGGAGGTTATATATGGCTCTGATGGCTCTTTTCTGCAGAATAAAAATAGAATCGATGTCTGCAGCCCGTCCCCAAAGTAAAATACCGTAAGACATGACACTATGAAAGTAACTAAAATAGACTAGTCTCGCGGTATCCACATCAGTAAATTGACGGATTTTTCTGACAGCATAAGCTGCTGAACTTAGCCGTCCTGCAAGAGATGTTAAATGAGGACCCCATTGTAGCCTTGAGTCGAGCGTGATCCCTAAGAAAACAGTTTTATCGACGAATTCTAGTTTCTCTTGATTCAATATTATCTCACAATCACTACCCTTGACATTTGGTAAAGAAAATCTTATGCACTTAGTTTTTTTTCCATTTAATACTAAATTATTAGCAGTGAACCAATTTTGGACCTGCAGTAGGGCGTTATTTACGTCGTCAAAATTTGTAGCACGTCTATTTACCTTAAAAATTAAGGAAGTGTCATCAGCAAATAACACCATTTGTGGTTGATTTTTTAATAAATGGAGTAGATCATTAACATACACTAAAAAGAGGAAAGGACCCAATATCGAGCCTTGTGGCACACCCATTTTTACTTTTAAACCATATGAATTGACACCATTTATTTGGACTTGCTGTTGTCTGTCATTTAAATAAGAACTAACTAAACTGAGCGCAAGTTTTCCAAGTCCGTAATGCTCAAGTTTCAAAAGCAAGGTTTCGTGATCGACGCAATCAAATGCCTTAGAGAGGTCACAAAAGATTCCAATGGCGTCTTGGGCCTCTTCCCACGCGTTAAAAATGTGTTTTAATAAGGTTACACCAGCGTCAGTCGTACAACGTCCTTTGGTGAAACCAAATTGCTGATCGTGAAGGATTTTATTCATGTTAAAATGATTGAGCATCTGATTAAGCATTATCTTTTCGAACACCTTACTGAAAACCGGCAACACGGATACGGGTCTATAATTATTGGTGTCTTTACTGTCCCCAGATTTGAAAAGTGGTATTACCTTACTGTATTTCATTAAATCGGGGAAGATTCCTTGATCAACACACAAATTAAATACTAATGCTAAGTAAGGTGCAATAGTCTCAATTATGGAGGCACAGACTTTAATGGACATTCCCCAAAGATCTTCGGTCAATTTGATCTTAATTTGCTTAAAAGCTTTTATTACTGAAGCGGGGTTTATATGTTTAAATTGAAATTCAACCGGGCAGGCTGGAACGTTCGCTCTTAATAAATCAATTGATACGTCGGATGAGGAATTTAAGGCTTCCGTCGTTTTTGATGGTATATTAGTAAAGAAATTTACAAATTCCTGAGCTACTTCTAAGTTAGAGCTTATGGCACCACGTGAAGTCTCCAATGTGTAATCAGTGTTTCGTTTTTTATTCCTACTAGTTTCGTTATTTATAATTTTCCAAACCGTTTTTATCTTATTTTCTGCTGATTTGATTTTATTGCTAATGTACAGGGCTTTGGCTATTTTGCAAGTATTTCTAAAAATTTTGGAATATGTAGCAACATACTTGCTGAAAGTTTCAGTATTGATGTAAGGCTTAAGGCCATACAGCTCGAAAAGTCTTTCCCTACTTATCCTAATACCTCTAGTTGCCCAGTCACTAAAAACAAAATTAGGGCAAATGTTTTTTGTTTTCTTTTCAAAAATTGTATTAAATTGAGTGTGCACTACTGAAAAGAAATCCTCGTACAATTTATTAGCATCATCCCCATCATGGCCCAGATCATTTAACTTATTATTTAGGGTACTATTGAATCTATTTAGTTTACCAGTCGTTATTGGTCTAAATTGAATTTGTACTTTTTGCAAAGGTGTTTTAAACTTAAAAGATACCGTTTGTCCACTATGATCAGACGGCAGATAATTTACGATGGCTTTATCTAAATAATCACAATCGCAAAAGACATTATCAATACAAGTAGCAGAATTTGGAGTTATTCTAGTAGGTTCTGCAAACACATTATATAAATTGAACGATTTAAAAAGGCTTAATAATCTACTGCTATTAGAATTATTTTCCAAAATATTAATATTAAAATCCCCACAAATAATTGCGGCTTTGTTATTGGATGCAAGTTTCGCTAAGACATCTTCCATTATTGACTCAAATAAAGAAAAGTTCTGATAATTAGGGGGTCTGTAAACGCACACTATGACATGCTTATCTAGCTCAACACAGGACAGTTCGATGCAATGTTCAACTGATAAACCCACTATGTCATTTCGTTGCTTGGATTTTAAACATTTTTTTATCATTATTAGAGAACCTCCACGCAGCATAGATTTACGGTTAAAACAACTGCCCACACTATAGTTCTCAAAATTAATTAACATTTGGTAATCCTTTAACCAATGTTCAGTACAACAAACAATGTCAAACTTTGTTTTTTCTAAAAACATTTCAATTTCTAATAATTTGGAAGAAATGCCTTGAATATTTTGATGAAATACTGTCAAGGCATTCTGCTGATCTCCTTTTTGATATTTACATAATTTAGAGCAAGAAGATACCTTGTTGTTGTTAGGTATAAGAATATTATTACTGGTACCTTCTGTTGTCTTACAAACTAGTTTAAATGATTATCCGGAGTTAATCCCAAGACTTCAATGTCATCACCAGGCAGTGAGCTCATAGTGCGTGAGAGAAATGGAACCTCCTTCGTATAATTTGTACAAATATTTATAGCATTTGAGCTACATTCATTCAGGCAAACCACCTTATTATTAGTATTATTACTAACTGTTGTGGTGTTAATAATACAAGACTTCGACATAATACTTATGTCTGAGTTTATATAAAAAGCTAATAGCCTTGCTATTATGTGTCTAAAACTAACAGGCAGATACACAGTACCCCTAGTCGACTTTAAAGTTTCAACATAACAGTTGGTGTCAAAATATACAAGCTTGTCACTGTAATGACTAACTAAAAAGTGCATATGCTTATTAAGCATATGAATATAATTGTTTTGTCTATTTGTTAATTTTTTAAAATATGGGAAAGCACACAATATTATTTTATTACAATTTAACTTTAACAACTCAGTTACACAGTCAGTTATTTCATATTTTTTGACCTTAGAACTGTTACCTACAAATACAGTAATGTTAGTTTTGGGATTAAATACATTTCCTGTTACTGATGCCATTATTTGTTTGTAGGTTGACCCTGGCATACAATTATTTTGAGTAGAATAACTCAGGTTGTTACTAATTAATTTACCTAAACCTCTTCCTATACTATCCGAGAACATAACCGAATCATAACAATCATGACTACTGAAAGATGGACAACTACCAGTCTCAAGCTGTACCAATTGAGAAAGATCTTCTACTATATCAGATACATCCTGGTTAAGGATACACTCTTGAGACAAACTCTCAGTCTGGGACGGGTCCTCCGTTACCTCAGGCTGGACAGCGACAGGGTGTATAACTGTCTGACAAGTGCACTGACACATTACTAACTCATTAGCAGCAAGAATGTGTTCTTTAATTTGGTTCTGAGAACCCACATATTTAATGTAAAGAGAACTAAGTCTGCTTTCAAGTTCCTGTATGTCAGACTGTAAGCGCTGTGTATCAATTTCATAGATTTTTTTGCTGTCTTCTAATTTGATTTGATAATTGGTTAATTTATTCATTAGATCAACACGTTCTTTCCTCAGTGGAATATGTTTGGAAAAGTGTTTTTGATGTTTTCTAAATTGATTACATTTTTTAATTATTCTATTCATTCTTGCATATTTTTTCATTTTGTTATGACTAAATTTATAACTATAATTCTGTTTCAGCAAGGAATCCTCAGTAAGGTCAATAGTTGTCAAGGAATGAGGGTTACAATTACTATTTAATAATTCATTATATAAGTGGTTTGTTTCTCTAACCTGATTGCATTCTATTTCTTTTTCTAACTGGGTGATACAACTATTAGCATGAACTAATTCATCTTCTAGGTCCCTAACTCTATTTAAGGCCTCCTCATACAAATTACTACAGGTGTTGAAACCATCCGTGACTACCTTCAGTTGATCGCGTTCATCAACAACATTCTGATACTGTTGATGTAGGTCTACTAGCTCCCGTTTAAGGCTTGAGTTTTTGTCAACTATTTTCTTGATTTCCTCCTCACTTTCATCATTCTCCAGTAGCAATTGGTCACATTGGAGTTTTGTTGCTTCAAGTTTTTGGAGGGCCGTTCTCAATTTAAGGTCCATCTCCTGAGCAGTAGCCTTACGGGTCATCACAGGCATGGTTTCAGGAATTGTTACTGAAATTAGATTAAAGAAACGGTGAGATAAGGGGGACAGACAAATAAAATAAAGTTGGAAATGATAGGGAAAATGGGAGAAGTTATCGTAGAGCAGTGGAGAAATTAGGTTGGTTACTGAATTGGTTTGAAGGGCTATTTTCGAGGCTAAGGATGAAACATTTGAACGCTTTTTATTGCCTTACGATTTTACTATTATGTATGTGGGGGTAGGTTGCCTAGAATTTAAAGTTATTTTTTCCTACATTACCGTAGGTATAACGGCAATGCAAAAACAATGATCATGAACGTTTTTATTATTGTATATTAAATTAAAGATCAGAATAAGAAGAACAGAATCTACGCTAAGTTTCGTTTTCTACGATGTAAACAATGCGATTTAAACCCAATGCAGGGTGCTAAGCTAAACAGCGAACTATCTTGAGCTAAAAACTTCACAAGGATGTGTAACAGAGTTACAGTGACAATAATTGAGTGCTATTATAAAGTAAAAGTAAACAAATACTCCCCGTTTTAATCCGCAGTTCGAACGTCAGCTGTTGGTTTTAGGTTACCGGTGTGTAACAAACACTGTGTATTTACAGGAAAACAATAATCCTGAGTATTTATGCAATTAAATTACGTTTACACATAAAATTACACCTTAATTTTACTTAATTACTAATTAAAATTAATTTTAAAATACGGAACAAAAATTTGACATGTCACTCGGGCAGTGTTGCCACTTTTTCAGGTCCAGGCCAGCTTCACCTTCGAGCCACACATAGTAGTAGCCATTGTCGCTAGATCCTGCATGTATTCCGCAGTTATACAGCCATAACTGGCGCATATAAAAAACTCTGCTAGTGGAAATCCCCCGGATTTGTGGAAAGTCTTTTCCATGTCATAAGTTAGATATTCTAACTTCTCGTCTGTGGTCGCTTTTTTCAGATCATCATTCATGTTGTTAAGTTCTCAGCTCGTTGAAGATGCTCCTGCCTTTCCCTTTGAAACTTGGCAGCTTCAGTTTCCGTGGCAGTGGCTAATTTTATGTGCAGCGTGTTGGAATTATTGCAAGTGTCCATTTTTAAGGCTTTACAATGCAAGTTGAAAACATTATTAAATATACTTTTTAGTGTACCAATACTTGCTGGTTTTTTTACTTTCCCATATACATTTTTATTCTGTTCTACTTATAATTCATAGATTTTTGGTACAGTCATCACTTTTTTCCATTTACGTGTTAATGTTTCGCAATCACTACAATTTTCTTCGCTATCTGGCACGGCACCTGAATCAGTATGTGCAGTGAAATCAATTTCCTGTCCATTATCTATTAAATTTTGAATTAAGTATGTACTTCTCTGTTTCTTTTTCTACGTCTTTTGAATAATCTATTTTTGGCGAGGAAATTACGTCATAACTAAACGTTTACAATAGATCTAGAGTGTCTGCATACATAGGTCGAAGGGGAGACGATGTTTTTTTTCTACCTATCAAGATACAATACATCAAACATTAATTTCTGACACGATTAACTATTTAACACTAAAATGGTAATAAAAAGAAGAGACTTACTTAAGAAATAATTTCAGCATGATGAATATTGTTTACCAATGGGGTTAAAGGCCGCGAGTATAACGGAGCCGCTGGTGATTCTACAAAATAAAATCGTACAAAATAAAATGTTGGCAAACTATTGACATGGATTACAAACATTTTACGAGTTAAAAACTTACCGCTGCATAAAGCATCATTATCTTCAGCAACAGCATTAGTTTTAATTTTATTAGTAGCTGTTATTAATAATAATAATAATTTATTTAAATCAGATACAGAGATCCATGTTTTTGTTATGCACTGTTACGCAGTCAACCTCTGCAAAACACCTAATCAAAATTGTGGAGAAAATCCGGCGTCTCTCAATCTCTTAAGAAAGATCTTATGTAGGTATGTACAGGGAGTTCTATACGAAAAACTTTTTCTATCCTACTTACCGGGTCCTGTAAACATACTGTAGCTTTTTCTTCTACACGCTATTCTTCGCAGGAAACCACACGGTCAAGTGGGTCATAAATTGTCAAGACATAAAATAGCCGCGGTCCCTAATGCTAGTGAATTAGACTTATTTCCTGTGACTTGGCTCCTAGCTCCGCCTTCCTCGAACGAACTAAATCGGTCACGATAATTATAGGAAAATATAAATATTGCGTGCCAACCGAGCGAGCGCCATGCGCCACCTCGTCCATATCCATACTGTTTGACTTGAGAATTAGCCACAAACGTCAACGGAACCAAAGCAGCGGGAATAGGCTATTTGACTGGTTTCTGATAAACATCTCAGATTGTTTAATGGTGTCTAACGAGCCCACAAAAACCTATTACTTCAAATTGCATAATGTATTTCTTTAAAAAAATAGTAAATACAAATGTACTGTTTAAATAAGCCGCCAAAACGCTATCTTTAACAATATGGCGTCGTGACGTCACGATTCACGTAAACAAACGTTGAAACGGTCGAGATACTAGACAAAAGTCATCTGTTCTGTCAACGATAGACAGAAATTTACTAAATCATGACGTCATCTTAAGTTCAGTCAATCCAGACCGTTTTCGATTACGTGGCGCCAGATTTAAAAAGATGAAGTTTTTTCGGGATTTTTTTTATAAATAATAGGTACATTGTTTTGTAGTAAAATTAATGCAAATCGATTTTAAAAGCGATAATCTATACGAGTGTCAATAATTATGACCTTATTTTTTAACCGACTTCAAAAAGGAGGAGGTTCTCAATTCGTCGGAAACTTTTTTTTTTTATGTATGTTCCCCGATTATTATTTTTTTTGTTTGAATGGGTATACTTTCCAGGTGGTCCCATTGTCATCAGGTCAGGATCTGATGATGGGATCCTGGAGAAATCGAAGGAACTCTTCAAGTATTATAGGCACACCTATAGCGATTTGGGTATTTTTTTATAGTAACTCGTGCATTTGCTCTCGGAAAGCATCATTTGGTGAAGTGGAACTGATGATGAAGACCACAGATGGCCACCGGAACTACTCAATAATAAGTATTTCCCAGTTTGCGATTCGATTACTTACTTTAATATGGTTGCTAAGCAAGTTATGCTCGTCACAATGCGAATGGTGAAACGGAGCTGATGGAGGAATACCAGGAGAACTCCTCAACAGTTAACGTCCCTGCATCGGGAAAAGCAATATTTTGTAAAAGGCGATGAGCAAGTTGGCTTTAGGCTATTGTAACTTAGATACCTACATTATAAACAGACACACTAAAAAGCGAAAAATAAAAACATTTTAACAAAAAAAAAACCGACTTCCAAAAAAACACTACAAAGTGAAAAATTACTTTTATTTCGGAAGTCGGTGGCAAAACACTAAAATACAGATCCAAAGACACCGACTCCCGAAATAAAAGTTATTTTTCACTTTGTAGTGTTTTTTTTGGAAGTCGGTTTTTTTTTTGTTAAAAGGTTTTTTACATTGTCAAATAGCCTATTATACACATATTATACTTCTGTTTAGTTTTGACACAAGTCAGATGAACTGTCAATAAATCAGAGTGTCCGCAGGAAGACCAAACAAATAAGAAAGAAATGTGTTTATTGTGTAACGTGTTCATTAACTAAGTGGTCGTGTAGAGTTATGACGCGACGGGACAAAGGCTGCATGACAGTTATGAGTAACGTCGTAAGGATATAGTATGGATATAGAGCGCATGTGCATAGGAAGTACCTACATACATAAATAATTGTGCGAAGATATCACACGGTAAAGTTTTGAACCCATGCAGGTTTTGTACGCTTAGGTAAGTTTCATTTGGTCTCTATGAATGAATCTACTGAAACTTCTAGTGGGTAGCGTGACGTCTGGTGCCTTCGGCGGCGTTGCACTGACATCAGTAAACATAAGAAAACGATACATCAAACTGCAGAACAACTAGAAACTTAAAGGAAATTAAAAGAATATTAGTTTTAAGGAGCGGTTCGCGTGCGACACTCACCCGCCAGATCGTGCGCCGCATGCAATCTGTTCTCGTTGCAGCAGTAATTTACTTTCCGACCGCAAATCGACACGTTTCGTATCTGTAACAAAGAAAACTTTATTAAATAAAGCATTACAGACACGCATATTACGTAACATATTGGGCAAGTACCTACGCCCGTCCCGTTGCCGCGCTGTTAGCAGTCGCGTGTGTTTCATCCGAGTTGCGTGCAATGAAATGGCGCCTAGCGTTCGCGAAACGTTACGAGCGTTGCGAGCGTTTACGCCGTATGGCATTTCATACAAACTTTCAAACCCTTGTTTTTCGAAATGAATGAACCGATTCTAATGAAACTTCATAAGTACGCATAAGCAGGACAAAGGTCTAAAAAGTTAGCAGAGAACATTTTCGAAAAATAGTGTTGCAGCCAAAATAAATCGATTTTAAATTTTCGATAGAAACAAAGATTTCCAGTTATCTGTTTTAAATAAGACATCGAATTTAGACCTTTGTATCCTGCTGCGTATGAAGTTACATTAAAATCGGTTCATTCGTTTCGAAAAACAAGTGCTTGAAAGTTTGTATTGTATTTATTTTTATTTACTTATTTTATTTTAGGAAAACTTACAGACTAATAACATTATAGTAACAAAAATATATAACTAAATTGCTAATGACAAGCCTCCACAGATAGATACAAAATGAAATGCCGTACAGCGTAAACGCTCTATGGAGCGCGGTGTGTACAGTCACGAGCAAAAGTATGTATACCCTTGGCTTTATTCAAAGGCGATTTTCTCCTTTATTTTTGAATTAAATTTTATATTAATAGGAACATAGTATTTTCGAACCCATATAGGTATGTGTAAAGTGTCGTATTTCAACGTTGCATTCGTTATTTCGTGAAAAAATCGCAATTTAAAGTTACCAAGTGTTGACATATTGGTGCTCATGACTGTACGTACTGTAAGTACAATTTATGGCGACAAATGGGCTAAGTTTCTAGACTAATTCCGAGCTTGGTAAAAACAAACCTTATTGAAATTTTATAACAACAGAATATAACTTTTAATCTGTTTTGTGGAACGCTTAAAAGTTTTGTGTTGGTAATCCGGTTGGTTGTGTGTTATTTGTGACACGGAGCGGTAACGGCTTAAGGAGACATGTCCCGCCTGTCTGAGCGCTGCCTCCACCACACCGCACCATACCGCATCGCACGCGACTCCGGTGGACGGTGATCTAGTTACTATCGCTGGATATCTCAAGAGGACATGTCCCGACTGTCTGAGCGCTGCCTCCACCACACCGCACCATACCGCATCGCACGCGACTCCGGTGGACGGTGATCTAGTTACTATCGCTGGATATCTCAAGAGGACATGTCCCGACTGTCTGAGCGCTGCCTCCACCACACCGCACCGTACCGCATCGCACGCGACTCCGGTGGACGGTGATCTAGTTACTATCGCTGGATATCTCAAGAGTACATGTCCCGACTGTCTGAGCGCTGCCTCCACCACACCGCACCATACCGCATCGCACGCGACTCCGGTGGACGGTGATCTAGTTACTATCGCTGGATATCTCAAGAGGACATGTCCCGACTGTCTTAGCGCTGCCTCCACCACACCGCACCATACCGCATCGCACGCGACTCCGGTGGACGGTGATCTAGTTACTATCGCTGGATATCTCAAGAGGACATGTCCCGACTGTCTGAGCGCTGCCTCCACCACACCGCACCATACCGCATCGCACGCGACTCCGGTGGACGGTGATCTAGTTACTATCGCTGGATATCTCAAGAGGACATGTCCCGACTGTCTGAGCGCTGCCTCCACCACACCGCACCATACCGCATCGCACGCGACTCCGGTGGACGGTGATCTAGTTACTATCGCTGGATATCTCAAGAGGACATGTCCCGACTGTCTGAGCGCTGCCTCCACCACACCGCACCATACCGCATCGCACGCGATTCCGGTGGACGGTGATCTAGTTACTATCGCTGGATATCTCAAGAGGACATGTCCCGACTGTCTGAGCGCTGCCTCCACCACACCGCACCATACCGCATCGCACGCGACTCCGGTGGACGGTGATCTAGTTACTATCGCTGGATATCTCAAGAGGACATGTCCCGACTGTCTGAGCGCTGCCTCCACCACACCGCACCATACCGCATCGCACGCGACTCCGGTGGACGGTGATCTAGTTACTATCGCTGGATATCTCAAGAGGACATGTCCCGACTGTCTGAGTGCTGCCTCCACCACACCGCACCATACCGCATCGCACGCGACTCCGGTGGACGGTGATCTAGTTACTATCGCTGGATATCTCAAGAGGACATGTCCCGACTGTCTTAGCGCTGCCTCCACCACACCACACCACATCGCACTACACCGCACCACACCGCATCGCACGCGACTCCGGTGGACGGTGATCTAGTTACTATCGCTGGATATCTCAAGAGAACATGTCCCGACTGTCTGAGCGCTGCCTCCACCACACCGCACCACATCGCACTACACCGCACCACACCGCATCCCACGCGACTCCGGTGGACGGTGATCTAGTTACTGTCGCTGGATATCTCAAGAGGACATGTCCCGACTGTCTGAGCGCTGCCTCCACCACACCGCACCACATCGCACTACACCGCACCACACCGCATCGCACGCGACTCCGGTGGACGGTGATCTAGTTATTATCGCTGGATATCTCAAGAGGACATGTCCCGACTGTCTTAGCGCTGCCTCCACCACACCGCATCGCACGCGACTCCGGTGGACGGTGATCTAGTTACGAGCAGAAAAGTCAAGACGCAAGCGCAAGTCACTTTTCCATCTGCATACTATTTTTCGCGTCTAGAGCTTAGTTGGCCCTGAAATATCGAGGAGACTAACAAGAAATAGAGAAAATCCATACTTACTAATATTATAAATTCGAAAGTAACTCTGTCTGTCTGTATGTTACCTTTTCACGCCTAAAACACTAAACGGATTTCGACAAAATTTGGCAGAGAGATAGATTGCATCCCGGGGAAGGCAATAGGATAGTTTTTATCAACATACCTCGCGGGCGAAGCCGCGGGCGGTAACTAGTAATATATAATACTGTTTGTCTCTGCATCACCCCAAGGTTGACTGGTAGAAAATGCCTATGGCATTAAGTCCGCCTCTGTACATTTATGTGCTAATAATAACAATAAATAATAATACAGCGTGAGGCTTCATCATGTGCATGTATGGAAATGAGACAAACTATGCTTAAGTTGACAGACGGAAGAAATAGTGTTTTATAGTGATGATTGTATTTTTTGTTATGTATTTTCTGGTGTACAATAAACTAAATAACTATAAATAAGTAAGACTAAAAAATAGGATCTGCTGCTAAAGTATGTGTGGTACGCAGCCATGTGCAAGGTTTTTCTTTATAACAGTTGATAGGAAATTTGATTGAGTTATAAACGTGGTATTTTTAATTTTTAGAAAGCTAATATGATGTAAAATAGTAATAAAAAAAGGAAGGTAAAGGGGCGTTTTATTGAGACATTTTACAATTATTGTATAAATTGATGAAAACAATACAAGATTTTTGTCATCGAAACATCTTAATGCTCAATTGAGGGCGGTTTTTCTTTTTTTGTTTATGAGGTCGCCCTATTATTTAGTTTATGAGTTCGCCCTATCATTTTGTTTATAAGGACGCCCTAATCTGTTTATCACACTAATATTATACAGGCGAAAGTTTGTGAGTGTGGGGGTGTGTGTGTGTGTGTTTGTTTATATGTTTGTTACTTCTTCACGCTCAAACGGCAGGAACAATTTTGATAAAATGTAGGGACGTAGCTGACACCCTGGATTAACATATAGGCTACTTTTTATCCCGATATTCTCACGGGATCGATATTTACTCGGGTGAAACCGCGGGACGCAGCTAGTTGTATATAATATCATTGGGTCGCCCTATTATTTTGTTTATGAGATCACCCTATTATTTCATATCATTACTGAGTTTGTTTCATCGAGATAGATCTTTTAGTTTAAAAGTTATATCGTTTTGTTTGCACGGGGTTAAAAAATACTACATTATTTAAAAAACCATCTACAAAATTCAGCACAGTTTCCCTCATTTCAATATGTGAACTTTGTGGAAGCCTCGACTAGACAGTTTGACTAACTAAATCCTCTGGAAAATAGTTTTCCATTTTCATAATAGTCTGAAATGTTTTGCACAAACAGTAGTTCATATTCAGACTTAATAATAAAATCTTCACAGTTGTTCTCCGATATTCCCCGAAACTGCGCAAGTCTGGTCTCATTATAAGTTGGGGCACAATAAGCATGCTTACCCACTGTCACGTTTCGAAGACACGTCGCGTCCGAGAACAGTAATGTTCGCTCAAATAAAACTTGGTTCGGCCGCACGCCGCGCGCCCGCCAGCCCAGCGGGCGGTCACGACAAATAAAATGTAACAACAAGTATAATTGCTCGAAATAAAAGGTAATGTAAGTATTATTTTGTACACTTTGTTTTCGAAGTATTTTGCCGAAAGCAGCTAACGTTTATTTGTGGTAATCGTTGCGAAATACTGACAACAGTTTTGAAAATAAATAGGTACTGGGAAATTTTTGAATTAGTCAGATAATAATAAATTGTTAGCCCTTTAGCATTATGAATTACCTACAATTAAAACAAGGTACGGCTTTATTCCACAGTAGGAATGTTAGAAGCAAAAGCATACGTTTACGTATCATAACTTGAGTAGTAAACTACCGTCACATCCTGACTATTCCTGGCGCACAAATACTTCAAGTTGTAGACATAATATCCGGAGATATTCGCAGCTCGATTAGTTGCCAGCTGTCTAAGTAAAACTGAACCATACATAGTACGGTTTATGTGAAATAAAATATTTTGAATTTGAATGGGATGATATACATAGGTACTGCATACGAGTCCTAGAGTTGGCATCATTTATATGGAGAAAATGTTAGCTCCGTAAATTTAATAGTTTAAAATTGTAGTAAGCCGATGTGTAGCACAGAACATCACACAACTTGTAGTAAGCCGACGTGTAGCACAGAACATCACACAACTTGTTGTAAGCCGATGTGTAGCACAGAACATCACACAACTTGTAGTAAGCCGATGTGTAGCACAGAACATCACACAACTTGTAGTAAGCCGACGTGTAGCACAGAACATCACACAACTTCAGTTTTATCTTTGTTTAATTGACTTATAGCTAAAAGTTATGTTTTTATTGTAATGCCAGATCAGCGAATAAGTAATGTTTATAAATACACATAAACGAGCGGGATTCCGTCAGCAAGTGGCAATATTTGCGCTTGTCGAATGTGATCGCGTTATATTGTTTGCACAATATAACGCGATCACATCGACAAGCGCAAATAAGTCCTTGTTTGTTTGACAAAACTATTGAGCATAAAAAACTTTTTAACAAAAAAAAAACCGACTTCCAAAAAAACACTACAAAGTGAAAAATAACTTTTATTTCGGAAGTCGGTGTCTTTGGATCTGTATTTTAGTTTTTTGCCACCGACTTCCGAAATAAAAGTTATTTTTCACTTTGTAGTGTTTTTTTGGAAGTCGGTTTTTTTTTTGTTAAAAAGTTTTTATTTCTCGCTTTTTAGTGTGTCTGTTTATAATGTATCTAAGTTACAATAGCCTAATGCCAACTTGCTCATCGCCTTTTACAAAATATTGCTTTTCCCGATGCAGGGACGTTAATTGTTGAAGAGTTCTCCTGGTATTCCACCATCAGCTCCATTTCACCATTCGCATTGTGACGAGCATAACTTGCTTAGCAACCATATTAAAGTAAGTAATCGAATCGCAAACCGGGAAATATTTATTATTGAGTAGTTCCGGTGGCCATCTGTGGTCTTCATCATCGGTTCCACTTCACCAAATGATGCTTTCCGAGAGCAAATGCACGAGTTACTATAAAAAATACCCAAATCGCTATAGGTGTGCCTATAATACTTGAAGAGTTCCTTCGATTTCTCCAAGATCCCATCATCAGATCCTGACCTGATGACAATGGGACCACCTGGAAAGTATACTCTTTCAAACAAAAAAATAATTTTTGAAATCGGTCTAGCCGTCTCCGAGTAATCGGGGAACATACATAAAAAAAAAAAATAAAAAAAAAAAGGTTCCGACGAATTGAGAACCTCCTCCTTTTTGAAGTCGGTTAAAAAACAGTGTGCCCGGCGCATTAGAGTCGTGCAAACACACAGACATACATACAAGCACGCACACAACATGTAAGCTTTTGACGCGGATCGTTTTTATGTAGGACTATTGACGTTAGGACAGCTACGCACTGCGGTGAAACAAGGAGACGGAGATTATTTTGGTTGCGTTTGATAGCTATGCACATCGAGCTTCTTCACCGATGAATGTATTTCCCCACCCGGAGGTTATTTCCACGCTAAGTTCACAAAACTTTACTGTGGTGTTAATTCCTGTCCAATATCAAATATTTAAGAAACAATTGTGAAAAACTCAAAAACTTATGTACGAGTCTATTCATAGCTGAAAGTTCTCGGTAACGTTATACAGGTTATACATAAGTTCAAAGGAGAAAAAAGCTGTTCTCAAAGTATGTGTGAAGTGAAAGAAAAGTATAAAGTTGAAAGAATTCTCGACAATGTGGAGGTACTGAAACCTTGTGCAGAGAGAATATTTTAGCATTCATTATGTGTACTTTATTCGCGTACCTCGTGTTCTAGATTGTCATGGGACTTTTCTTTTGGAATTTCAATGACTTATGTAATCTTTCTTTTTGAAGATGTTTCTTAGCTAGAACAAAATTAATAGCAATGCAAAACAGAAGTCCAGATATTGGCATTCATCATTTGTTACAGAAGTAATTTTATGCCATTTTTGTTCGCGCTATGTTTTTTCCGCCCGCTCTGTTCGCCGCACACGCTTTTAGTGTGCGTAAGCCTTTACAATAACAATCTAAGCTAAATTCAGTATAATTTAAAATAAATAGCGGTTGATTTAGTGTGTATGTGTACAGTGTATATTTACAGGGCGCGTGCGGGCGGCGCGGCGGCGCGGCGGCGGCGGCGCGGCGGCTCGGCGGCCGGTGTGGACTGCGCCTATTTGTGGCCACGTGCACCTACTTGCAGATAGTTAGGGGCACTGCACATTGGCGATGACCGTGGAACTACTACAAAAAACTACCTTGATCGATAATTAAGGTTATTTAGTCAAATAAAACTTAAATAATTCCCAAAACGTAATTTAACTTGTTCTCATCAAAGGTATGATGTTACAAATGGGCTCTACTCCTGAAACCGTGTTGACCTCGCTGTGGGTCGATGACCGATTACACGCACGCTTGTGTTGCTACTTCATGAAACTCTCCGCGTCGATAAGTAACGTCGCGTCGCTGGCTGCGAGGCTTGGCACACGTCCTTCACGACTAAACACGCGCGGGGACTGACAGAGGTCTTAAGTGATCGTAATCTGACTTGATGATAAATCTTCAAAGATTGAATATACCGTAGCACTCCATCAAATATTGGGCGTGTTACGTGTTGGGCGACCCAATCAAGCTTATATGTTCTGCGGAAAAACTGCTTTACTTTTTTTGTTTTTCGTCCAAAATTAAAAACTATTTTTATTAGTTACGGAACACGAAAATCATCAAAACAGAAAAGACAATCCCTCGGTAGGTTTCCGAAAATAATAAGTAATATAAATAGCGGCTGATGATAAGTGTTAAAGGATGCAAGTTTTTCTAATCGTATAGTAAATCTAAAAGACAATCTGCACACTTCACAGTGTGAAAGTATGCTAAAGCTCATTTTTCAGGTCTAGTAATATCTGGTTAGTACCTATTATAATTTTGATTATAATAACTCGCAGAAAGATCTTGGCGTACTTAGGCTTATGTTCATTATTATGGGTGTATTTTTATTTGTCTCACCTTGTTCTTGACAGCATTATTGTATCTCATTATCAACATAATATCGACTTCTAAGAAAATTGATAGTTTTCCGATAGGGACAGCCTCCTCACGGCGTTGCTCGTGTGACGTCCGCCTGTTACGACAAGAGTTACGTTAAAGTAATTGATAACAAATAAAAAACCGGGCAAGAGCGAGTCGGTTTCGCGTACCGAGGGTTCCGTGCCATCATATGTTTTTATTCGTCAGACAATTTTAACATTGCATGCTGCGGTGTAGAATATTTATTTATTAAAACTTTATGCACAAGTAAAAGAAATACTGTACAATTTTTTTTCTTTTACAATAAAAACCATACTAATATACATACAATCATTCTGAATTTTTGTCAGATTATTCTACCGCGCCTTAACCATATTAGTTTTTGTAACAACCTTTTAAAATCCTTCATTTTGATATCCCACTCATGGATATCTTATCTATCTTTTAGAAGAAGTACTACTACTTAGAATACTTACTATGTAGAATACTTTCGAATCACTTCGACGCCACACAGTTCTGACACGAACTCCGTTCATTAGTATTGAATTTCTGATTTTGATCATCTACTTTTGCTGTTGACTGTACTGTCTTTTTGCGTATGTCGATTTAACTGAGACTTCTGGTGCAACAAGATATTTTCTTCTTTTTTTGTCGAGGCTGGGATCATAAGGGAGAGTTTTAAAACAGCATGGAGGACATACAATTTCCTGACTGTGAGAAGACCGCTTAGCGAATAAAGGTTTTCAGTAGGGAATCTATACGGTTTGAAATGCATGACCTTCAAGAGAGATCTTTGTGCTCGCTCCAATTCTAGAAATTTAATTTTTGTGGCTCCGCCCCAAACTGGTATACAGTACACTAACACTGACTGGGCTAGTGAAACATACAGTATACTAACACTGACTGGGCTAGTGAAACATACAGTATACTAACACTGACTGGGCTAGTGAAACATACAGTATACTAACACTGACTGGGCTAGTGAAACATACAGTATACTAACACTGACTGGGCTAGTGAAACATACAGTATACTAACACTGACTGGGCTAGTGAAACATACAGTATACTAACACTGACTGGGCTAGTGAAACATACAGTATACTAACACTGACTGGGCTAGTGAAACATACAGTATACTAACACTGACTGGGCTAGTGAAACATACAGTATACTAACACTGACTGGGCTAGTGAAACATACAGTATACTAACACTGACTGGGCTAGTGAAACATACAGTATACTAACACTGACTGGGCTAGTGAAACATACAGTATACTAACACTGACTGGGCTAGTGAAACATACAGTATACTAACACTGACTGGGCTAGTGAAACATACAGTATACTAACACTGACTGGGCTAGTGAAACATACAGTATACTAACACTGACTGGGCTAGTGAAACATACAGTATACTAACACTGACTGGGCTAGTGAAACATACAGTATACTAACACTGACTGGGCTAGTGAAACATACAGTATACTAACACTGACTGGGCTAGTGAAACATACAGTATACTAACACTGACTGGGCTAGTGAAACATACAGTATACTAACACTGACTGGGCTAGTGAAACATACAGTATACTAACACTGACTGGGCTAGTGAAACATACAGTATACTAACACTGACTGGGCTAGTGAAACATACAGTATACTAACACTGACTGGGCTAGTGAAACATACAGTATACTAACACTGACTGGGCTAGTGAAACATACAGTATACTAACACTGACTGGGCTAGTGAAACATACAGTATACTAACACTGACTGGGCTAGTGAAACATACAGTATACTAACACTGACTGGGCTAGTGAAACATACAGTATACTAACACTGACTGGGCTAGTGAAACATACAGTATACTAACACTGACTGGGCTAGTGAAACATACAGTATACTAACACTGACTGGGCTAGTGAAACATACAGTATACTAACACTGACTGGGCTAGTGAAACATACAGTATACTAACACTGACTGGGCTAGTGAAACATACAGTATACTAACACTGACTGGGCTAGTGAAACATACAGTATACTAACACTGACTGGGCTAGTGAAACATACAGTATACTAACACTGACTGGGCTAGTGAAACATACAGTATACTAACACTGACTGGGCTAGTGAAACATACAGTATACTAACACTGACTGGGCTAGTGAAACATACAGTATACTAACACTGACTGGGCTAGTGAAACATACAGTATACTAACACTGACTGGGCTAGTGAAACATACATTTGGTTTAAGAGAGTCTTGGAGGTAACATGTCTTAAAGTTTTGAAGATCCAAATGAGCTTTCTAGTCCGAGCCATGACCATTTCTGAGTGTAGTGTACCTTTAAACGCATTAAAAAGCAAATCTAGCAAGGAAGAGGGTAACTTGTTATAAAAGGATATGCCAAGCCCAACAAATTTATTATGAAGAAGACGGTGAAAGGGGGTCGTAGTTCGTCCTTATTTCTAGTGTTAACATTGTGAATATCACTTTTTTTTAGTGAATAGGTGTATATTTTGCCTAGTCTATATAAGATGTTGGCTACCAGTTGGTCAGACTGGTTGTCAGACTTTCGGGCTTCTGACGACCCGTAACGACTGTCAAAGATCCACGAATGACTGCCGGGACCAATAGCTTTGCGAGGCACGGAGGGGTTTTGGTATGAAAAGATGGTCGCCCAACCGCGGCAAGCGTAGCATAAACTGATCGATCGACCCGTGCGGCTGTTATTACTTGGCCACGAGCCCCTCCACTGTCTAATAAGTATACATAATTACATAATATTACGACTAGACGAATAATAGCTGTATGAATTGTAGCTAATCTGTATGTTACCCCGTTGTTTACGTTCTTCTAGCCACAGTGGACTGTTACACGTGTTTCTGTTTACTCGGAAGTTGTAGATGTATACCTAGTGAGTATTTATTACACATTCCGGGTGAGCTATTCGTTCAACGTAACATCGTAAACAAAAAATGAGGTGTGGCTGTATCATGGACACACGGCTGTGTGTTGTACGTGAGTACGTTTACGTAACGGGGTTGATCCGCTCGGCCGCATTCATTCTTTTACATTCCCGGCAATGCTTGACTCGGTCATATGGTGTTTTATTGGTACCATTCGTTTGCTCTTGAGAAGCCCTTTCCAACCGTATACGATCTCTGTATTTGGATTTGGCACTATTTGTCACTATTTTTACCTAATGTTTTGCATACAATCGATAGATTTTGACGAGAGCTGAGGATTTAAATTTAAACGAACGTCGTAGCTTTTCCGAGTCAAGTTATACTAAGTGGAAATCTCGATACGCACCAAAATGACCTCAAAATGGCGGCGCTTCTACCTCCACCTCGCGCGATGCGTCACAGTCCTCACTTGGCGGAATACATTTTTTGATCCTTTAGCTATCCAATAGCGTAATTTAATTTAGGATGAAGATGATAGATATGAAGCTACAACACCAAACTGACTTTGTTATCATTGGTTTTTTTTGACTTGCCTCCCACTACGGAAGCAATTTTAAAGACGTATTCACGTCAAAAACCTTTTCCTTCATTAATCGACTTTCTATAGAATACCAACGTCCCCGAACATTGACTCCTCATACGAGGATGTCTAGCGATAAATAGATAAGTTTCAAACTGAAACATAAAGCAAAGTTTGTTCATCAATCTCGTCAATATTGCTTGAAGATTTTCCCGCTCGGTGCGTTCAGTTAATACAGTTTTTAGCGGCGCTCAATATCACTGGCATGTGTGTCAATGTCGTGGCAAGTATGGTAATATTCCCAAACTTTGCCAATAAACGGGAGCTCGCGGGGGTGAGGTGACGCGCGGGGGCGGGCCCCCTCCCCCGGGAGCGTGTGTTTGTCCACGGGCTTACTGCGGCATCGAAAGGACGCTGGAGACCTCGCGTGTCTCCTCTCTTGGAATAAAGACTGGCTTTCTTTGAGAACATATGTTAATTAAATCCGTACACATATTAGCTTCAGGGGAAATAAAATAAAAGCCTAGAAGCGAACTAGACAAATACGTGCTTGTAATGTATTTCTAGGCACCAAAAAGCTGCGTGCCTGTGTGTTTCTCGTACCGGATCGTCAATGGAGTTTGCGCATTCTCTGGACAAGCGATCTTACCAGTTCCAACAAAAGTTTAAATATAAAAGTTACAGATCTCTCATCGGAATAAAACTGTTTCCGACTGCCACATATTCCTATTACGTACCATTTCAATATTTGGCGAACCAGCTAGCAGTGCGAGGGCAATATTTTATTGTTATGCTCATGTTCAAGTTTTTGCTATCATATTATCGAATTTAGTTCTGTTTAGGGTCATGGCGTGTCGAGATTTTGACACGTCGCGCTTCGGGGGATACAATGAGATACAATTTGGGTTTATGCCCACTATTACCACTTGTACGTACTACACTGATCATATCTATGTTGTCTGATATTCATAATACATTGTTATGTTTAAACATTTCGAATGAGTTGGGTGAGTGGTACGATGAATGGATGGTGTTAATGGCATCGTAGCTGTCACCGATATAAAACCAGAATCACGTTAGCACCGAGTAGCCTGCAATAGAGAATGGTGAAAGGTTCAAGTAAAAGCTTTTTGCCACAATAGGGCGACACATATTGAATGTTATAATACGGGTGACAAAAGAACAGTGGTTCAATAGTTACGGTAAAAGTAGCTAAGGCAATTTCTCGAGAGGTGATACAAAAGAATACTTTACGAAAAATATCAGTGTTACGAGGAAAAAAAACGAAATCCGTAAACGTAGCAGATATACGTATGTCGTCGTAAATAGATTCTAGTACTAATCGGCTAACTGTAACCAAATCTACAACTTACGCATAGGCTTCTAGGTGATGACTAAAATAATAAGAAACTTTCCAATGACAGCGTAACTCTTAGCACTAATGAACCAGGTGATAACATTACTACCTTCAAGGATTTTCCCTCAAAAGAAAACCCATCCGTCAGAAATAAGGCATTAACAAAGCCAAACTAAAAAGTTTTTTCTGACTACGTTTTGTGACAATGATAATATTTAAGTCTGACAACCAGTCTTACATTCTGTAATTACTTTACCTCATGCCCTGAATTATTACTAGTTATTTTTCACAAATCCAATGGTTTTGTCTTGTGAACGAAAAAAAATAAAAATTTGTAAACTAGTGTAATATTTGAACTACTGATTTATTTGTACAGTGGCGTGCTCGTCCGCCGCCATAGGTCACCGGAGTTCATATCGCGACGGCTCCTGTGCAACGCGGGCGCAAGCCGACTCAGCGCGTAAAATGCCTAAAGTTTCGGGAAAAGGGCCCTTAAATGAAAATCGTTTACTTTTACCATGTTTGTAAATATGTGAGCACCATGTATCTATCAGATAATTAATTTATATGTCATGGTTTCATTTTTAATTCTTTTACCTGTTGTGGTATAGTTATTTTATTTTAGGTGCATCGTCTTCACATATTATTATTTTAAAATTAATGTATGTAAAATAATGTAAAACATTTGAAAAGAGTAACGGTGGAGTTTCTTGTCCATTCTTTTCCATACAAAAACTACCTTTTGGAATGGGCGCTATCAATTCTATTTTGTTGTAATTTTTGACTTTCAATAGTGCCTTTTATGTGCCTATTTGAAATAAATGCTTTGACTTTATCTTACCAAGGGGTATCGTATTAGGTACCCAATAACTGGGTTATGGAGGTCAGATAGGCAGTCGCTCCGTGTAAAATACTAAATAAATAATAATAAATAAATATTCAGCTGCATCCGGTTAGACTGGAAGCCGATCCCAACATAGTTGGGAAAAGGCTTGTCAGAAATAATTATTTAAGTTGAAAATATTAGCACCGCAGCAGTGTGTAGGTATATATAAATAAACTACTCAATATTCTCACAGACATACAGTATACTGTATGTCTGTGAACAGTCTGACCAAGGTATGCGTTACTCCAATTTGCAACCAGAGCTGATGCAATAAGAAAAGTAACATTTTTGTCACTTTTAATTAAACAAATTTCGCTTTCAGATTCAATTTTCCTATTTAAATCAAATGGAATTATTCAGTAGTTGAATACAGAACGGAATTATGAATTCAATGTGCACCCGCCGTGAGACGATCCCGTATTTCCGTCCTAGTTAGAAACGAACTATTATTTTGGTGAAAATGATGATAAACTTAGTTAGCGGATATTTTGGAGAACAGTGTTTGTATGCCGAGCTTGCGAAGCTGCGGCTTGAAGAAAAACAGATGGTGTCAGCTGCTGGCGTCGAGACAAACTTTACACTGATGAGAGAGATATTGCATGCCCGAAATTTTGCAATTTTGTTATTGTTCAGTAGTGTATTTATTGAAACCGATACTAATTTCGGGAAGTAACGCGGTTAAGTGCGGCTGGATTATGGGATAAGTAGTTATACGGGTATTATGAACTTTGCAACTTCTGTTAGCTATGTTTTAGTAGTCCTACGATACGAAGTGCTGTTGTCTTAAATATGAACTTACTGCTTAAGGATTACAAGTTCACTTAGAAGATGTACGAGTAGGTACAATTATGCCATAATTATTATTATCTAACATAATGCTATCATAGTGCAGACATGAATTGATTTGTATCATACTTTATAATTTTCATTACTTATATAAGTTGAAGAGCGAACTGGGTTGATTAGAAAGTAGATATCTATTTAGAATAGATTAAATGTGTAATACATCATTTTGTATGGCTTTAATTGGCTGAACACAGCGCACTTTAAACTATAAACTTGACTAACCATTGTACCTATGTAGTATTGTAGTACTTACAAAGAGCGCCACCCACGAAGACGCGCGCCACTCTTCTTCCTAATGCTTACAGTACAAGTGTGCAACATTCCGCTAGAGTTTTAGTTTGTCGATACACACTAATTATTATTAGTAGGTAAATAGTGTTTATCGAAAAAACTGAAACACTGGCGGAATTAACTAGCGATAATCACTAACTATTGGGAAGAAGAGTGGGGCGCGTCTTCGTGGATGACACTATCTGTATCACAATTAAAAATATCTGATTTCGTGAGTTTCGTGTAGCCTAAACACTTACATAATAATATGTAGCCTAAACACTTACATAATAATGTGTAGCCTAAACATTTACATGATAATATTAATGTTGGTAATCCAGTTCACTGTGTTAAAGAAAACGATCGTGATAATATCCATAGACACGAACAGCCAAAGTGTTCAGCGACTAATAACAGAAGCGCTTAACGTTTAACTTGAGCACATTTGCGACGGCTCATCGAGACATTTGACAGTTTCTACGTGAAAGAATTTTTAATTATAATATCTTAGCTCAAAATAATACCAGAGTTGGTCGGTACTTTACGCTTCATCCACATAAAAATATATCCGTAGACTTTTTATCAGTTAAAAATTCTGAAGTGGCGGACGTTGAAGCGACACGTCCGAATGTCTTCAGTGCCAAGTAAGTGCTATCACTTTTAGAGTAAATATAAAATGTTAGGGGCCCTTTTGGTTCTTTTATGAATTTGAGTTACTGTGCAAAGTCACCGAACATTTTTTTTGTGGCTGTATTTGATCTGATGTTAAGGGTACTGTAGTAACAATCTGCATAAAACATTTAAGTCCACATTATGTGTGGCAAGTTCACCGGTTTACTAGACTTACGATTAGACGTCCCATTTACTTCCCATGGGTGTTGTAACTTCGTAAGAGGCTACTAAAGCCAAATATATTGGGATCACCACGCCTTTCAAGCATGGTGTTATTATTAACCGTCTATGGGAGAGGTCAATATTCAGCAGTGGGCAGTTAGGAATTGATTTATAATCAGGATGACACTTTTTATGTTCCATTACATTTTTAAATGGAATTTATATCAGTAATGTTATAGTATCTCGATACAAAAGCATCTGATGTCGACACACCGCTTTTTATGATCGAAAGTGTGATTCAATGGATTCAATCATCGTCAGCAAGAGACGGACGCGGGACGGAACTAACCGTAATCGTAACGTGACTCGTGAACGATCGACTAATTATTGTTCGATAAATTGCAACAGTCGAAGAGAAACCTGTTGCCACCTGCTCACGTTTATCGCCCACAGTTATACTTCCGCTGTTTATCGCCCACAGTTATACTTCCGCTGTTTATCGCCCACAGTTATACTTCCGCTGTTTATCGCCCACAGTTATACTTCCGCTGTTTATCGCCCACAGTTATACTTCCGCTGTTTATCGCCCACAGTTATACTTCCGCTGTTTATCGCCCACAGTTATACTTCCGCTGTTTATCGCCCACAGTTATACTTCCGCTGTTTATCGCCCACAGTTATACTTCCGCTGTTTATCGCCGACAGTTATACTTCCGCTGTTTATCGCCCACAGTTATACTTCCGCTGTTTATCGCCCACAGTTATACTTCCGCTGTTTATCGCCCACAGTTATACTTCCGCTGTTTATCGCCCACAGTTATACTTCCGCTGTTTATCGCCCACAGTTATACTTCCGCTGTTTATCGCCCACAGTTATACTTCCGCTGTTTTTATTAATTTCTTCATAAAAACTCTCTTTTTCTGATATATTTTTCCGCCAACGTATCTATCGTACGTGGAAATATTTTGAAACTAGCAGCGCCCCGCGGTTTCACCCGCATAAGTCTCGATTCCGTGGGAATGTCGGTATAAAAACTATCACAAGTCCTTTCCCGGGACTAAAACTATCTCTTTACCAAATTTCATCTAAATCGGTTCAGCGGTAGAGGTAACAGACAGACACACTATCGCATTTATAATATTATATTATGGATTCCATTCATTGCTGCCGCGGTACTGAAGTTTTCTTTTGCTACAAATCTTTTTATCATGAAATGGATAAATTGTTTATTGAACACATATAAACTTTTTGATTGAATTAACGGAGTTTTCGTGATTGTATGAACTGCATATCGTACTAGATAAATGACATAAAGAGCTTGGCGATTGTATGAACTGCATATCGTACTAGATAAATGACATAAAGAGCTTGGCGATTGTATGAACTGCATATCGTACTAGATAAATGACATAAAGAGCTTGGCGATTGTATGAACTGCATATCGTACTAGATAAATGACATAAAGAGCTTGGCAATTGTATGAACTGCATATCGTACTAGATAAATGACATAAAGAGCTTGGCGATTGTATGAACTGCATATCGTACTAGATAAATGACATAAAGAGCTTGGCGATTGTATGAACTGCATATCGTACTAGATAGTCATCTATCTAGTATGATATGCAGTTCATG